>OY992540.1:127322670-127922670 GCA_963921195.1 Pegoplata infirma
AATTTTGCATCATTTCGGTAAAAAAAACTGTGTTATTTTAAAAATATTTTCTAAAGAAGAACCCCAGCTTTCACATGAGCCTAAATTTGTGAAAATCGGGTCATTGGTTAAGAAGTTACAGCTCTTTAAACGTGATGTATTTTTCTTACTTTTGCTTAAAAAGTCAATCTTTGACCCGCCATAATTCGTTAAATACACCAAATGTAAAAAAATTATATATGGTACATATATCGTATTTATGAGGGCTATCTATGAGTCAAGGTTCAAATTAATCTGAGACACCATTTCCAAAAATGAGTAAAATTTGAGCTAAATTTTCTGGAATGGCCCTTTGGATAATTTTAAAATACATTTGGATAATTTTAAAATACAATTGGACAATTTTAAAATACATTTGGAAAATTTTAAAATACATTAGGATATATTTGAAAATATTTTGAGTAGGTTTATTCTAGCTCGATGTCATAATTTTCAAGAAAACTATTTTTCTGTTTTAAATATATTTATATTGGTAATTTTTGCAAGACTTACAAGGGAAGTCTCCCTGGTGTCACCCTCCGATCTTCATGAAATTTGGATATGCTGTTAAGAACGGAAATTAATTCGACACGTATTTTTTTTTAGCGGCCCAAACTCATTTTTTAGGGGGGTCGATTTGTATGGGGGGAAATTGACCTTTCTCAGTTTTTTACGATTTACGCCTATTTTAACAAAATTAATATAGGCATGTGTGGTATCAGATTAAAGGTATTAAAAATACCTATCTCATGGTGCTAACAACGGGCCAAAGAATTTAATATTTTCGACTTATTAACAAAAATGTCCTAAAATTTTGGTATTTTACTCAATATGACGAAAAGTTGTGCATGTTTGGACACGTTCTTAGCACACGTAGATAGGTTTTCCAAAGACCTTTCATTTGGTATGTAACATGACTAGGTTTCTTTGCATAGTATAGGAGATAAACGAAAAAAACTGAAAAATGGCCTTGTCTTCCCCCCTCCTTTTTTCCACCTAAATATGAATTTGGGCCGCTAAAAAAAAATACGTGTCCCTTTATTTTTTCTGCTCTACAAAATAAAACCAATTCCATAAAGATCGCGGGTGACACTAGGGAGACTTCCCTTGTTAGACAGCACGTGTTTCGGAATTTGTAAGATTCCATTGTCAAGACTATTTAGAAAATATAAAAACCCTATACTAAAAGTAGCAAAGGGAATTAAAATGACAAATCGCTAATGTTCAAAGAAAAATATTAGTAGTAATAGATATTCAACTCTACTCTCGATGAGAATTAAAAGAAAGAAATTGTACAATCTCTTACAAGGGAAGTATCTCAACCCATATGAATCGATTTGCATGAAACGTAAAATATATATAAAAGGGACAATTCTAAGGTTGGGGTGTCTCGGCTTATCGGCCATATCGGGGATTTAAGGGTTCAAAACATGGGTCACAAAAATGGCGAAAAAAACGTTTTTTGGATTTTTCAGCCATTTTATTCTAAGAAACTATATGATGTTTACATATGAGAAGAAAGGTTTTTTAATGCCTATCCAACGGTGGCATAACCTTGTAAAAGTTCGGCTTTCTTAAATACTTTTTTCACAAAAATGTGTAAATTTTGGGGGCTATTTATATGAAGACATAGACCTACGATGTCCATATGAATACAAAATAATCTTTATTAAATTTAAGTCGACACGTATTTTTGCCCTAGAGGATATTCCTATTAGTTCGGGAGTTATCGAAATTTTCCCGAAGGTCCACTTTGTTTCATAAGGGGACAACGAAATTTTAAACTCTGATATGGCCGATAAGCCGAGACACCCCAACCTTAAAATCGTCTCTTTTATATATATTTTAAGTTTCAGGCAAATCGGTTCATAAGGGTTGCTTCCCTTGTTAGTAAGATCGCGATCGTCAAATAACCAACAAAAAAACTATTAAAAACAGATTTACATATAATTACACTATGTAACACGATTTTTCAAGTCTGGTTAGAAAACATAAGTTTTCAATTATTTTTACAGAAAAAAACATCAATAAAATTTTTTTTTTTGGTTTTAGGATTAACAAAAAAAGGGGAAAATCGCCTTTTTTATTTTTTTTTTATGTTTGATAGAAAGTCAAAAAATCATCAAAAATGAGATATTTTTCCAGAGGTTGTGTCACTTCTACAAGGAGGAAGTTTTTCTCCAATTTTACCGATTTTGACCGTTAACAATTTTTTGTTAGACTCTATCGTGCTTTCAACAGACACACGGACGGTCGGACAGACATAACAAAGTTTTAGCCGCAAAAACAAAGTCTCAGGGGCGTCACTGCATTTTTCTTCATTTTTTCTGAGATATTTAACAGAAACAAATAGTGGCGACCCAAACAAAAAACTTTCTTTAAAATTTGTTACATAGGGTAATCAATTGGACAATATTATATGCTAGTTGTTGTTGTTGCAAATGCTCAAATATATGGGCTATTTGCAAGTGTAATAGTCTTGACAATTGAATCTGACAAATTCCGAAACACTAGGTCTTGCAAAAATGACCAACATGAATAAATTAAAAACAGAAAAATAATTTTCTTGAAAATTATTCTATTAGAATATCATAGTTTTAATTAGTAAAGGAAATAATGACCTCGAGCTAGTATAAAAACTTCTCAAAATATAATATTTTAAAGGTCGAATAAAACAATTTTTATTTTTTAATAAAAACTAATCAGAAATTGTACATTTGGAAAATTTTAAAATTCATTTGGACAATTTTAAAACAAACAAGTGAGAGTGTTAAATTCGGCTGTGCCGAATCTTTTATACCCTCCAACATGCAAAAAAAAAACAAATGCAGGGGCGTTTTTTTTTTTTTTGGAGGGGGGGGTCAGGGGGTTGCTAGTTGTAATTGAGGGGGGCAAATTTTCTCTCGAATATGTGTTTAAAAATTCATTCTTATGCTTTTTGCACTAAAGAAATACAAGATTATCATTATTAAAAAAAAATTTTTTATTCCACGCCCATAAAAGGGGGCGGGCCGAAAAAACGACATTTTCTAATTCTCTGGGTCCAAATGCAGGACTTTGAACTTTTTGTGGCAGAAAAATGGTACATTGTTAAACAAAAACACAAAAAATCATGTTAAAATATGGTATTTTTCAGAGGTTGGTTTAGTTCTTCAAGGGGGAACTTTTTTCCTCCTGGTCCGATTTTGCTCATTTACGAACTTAACCTGCCTATGAACATAAGACATATTCGTGCCAAATGTCGGGAGTCTAGCTCTTTTATTTTGGACTGCATCGTGTTAACTACAGACGGACAGACGGACAGACGGACGGACAGACGGACGGACGGACGGACGGACATCGCTAGAATGTCTTAGAATCGATCACTGATCATAAACATATATACTTTATGGGGTCCTAGACCGATATTTTAATGCGTTACACACGGAATGACAAAGTGAGTATACCCCCATACTGTAGTTGGAGGGTATAAAAACATTTACATAATTTTAAATTACATTTCGAGAATTTAAAAATTCATTTGTAAATTTTTAAAATACATTAAGAAAATTTTAAAATACATTGGGAAAATTTTAAAATACATTTGGACAATTTTAAAATACCTATGGAAAATTTGAATCGCATTCGGAAAATTTAAAATTATATTTGGACAATTGTAAAATACGCTTTTAAAATAAATTTGGATAATTTTAAAATATATTTGGAAAATTTTAAATTACATTTGGACAATTTAAAAATACATTTGGAAAATTTTAAAATGTATTTGTACAATTTTTAAATTCATTTGGAAATTTTTAAGATACAATTAGAATGGGTGTAGTGCAAAGTAAAAATAATATAATTTAACCTGTTATATCTTGTTTTTTTCTCTGACAAGGGAAGTATCTCAACCCTTATGAACCGATTTGCCTGAAACTTAAAATATATATAAAAGAGACGATTTTAAGGTTGGGGTGTCTCGGCATATCGGCCATATCAGTGTTTCAAAATTTCGTTGTCCCCTTTTGAAACAATGTGGACCTCCGGGAAAATTTCAAGAACTCCCGAACTAACCGGAATATCCTCTAGAGAAAAAATATGTGTCGACTTAAATTTAATAAAGATTATTTCGTATTCATATGGAGATCGTAGGCATATGTCTTCATATAAATACCCCCAAAATTTACAAATTTTCATGAAAAAAGTATTTAACAAATCCAACTTTTACAAGGTCATGCCACCGTTGGATAGGTATTAAAAAATCATTTCTTCTCATATGTAAACATCATATAGTTTCTTAGAAAGAAATGACTGAAAAATCCAAAAAACGATTTTTTCGCCATTTTTTGAACCAATAAATCCTCGATATGGCCGATAAGCCGAGACACCCCAACATTAGAGTTGTCTCCTTTATATATATTTTATGTTTCATGCAAATCGGTTCATAAGGGTTGAGATACTTCCCTTGTGAGACATGAAGTTTAAAAAACTCGGTTTTTTTTGCTATATTCAATGTATTTTCGCTACGAATGCAAATTCGATAGATTTTTTGCTTGATTTCTTTTTTTTACGGCAAACTTATAAATGTCTTAAATTCACATTTAAAAAAACAAGTGAGAGTGTTAAATTCGGCTGTGCCGAATCTTTTATACCCTCCAAAATGCAAAAAAAAAATGTCAGGGGGGGGGGGTTGCCAGATACTTGAAGTAATAACTGGATAATGGAAAATTTTAAGCTGGATTTTGAAAAAGTAACTGGACCCATACATAATTTTTTTTAATAATTTGAAAAAAAAATCAACCGATTTTCATATGTAGGACACATATTTTTCGTTTGGACTAAATGGCCGTCTCTATTTGCCACGGCAAAATGTGCCTTTTTTAAGCATTTATATTACTTTTTCGTTATTGGCTGAGGATTGTTAGAGTATATTTTTCTTTTTAAATAACCTCACAAAATTAGGTTCAAAGTGGTCAAATCTGGAAATCTAGGACAGTTAAAATTTCCGGGACGTGCGAAGTCAAAAAAAGCGACAACCAACAACTGACCATTATTTGCAGATTTTACCCATCCAGACATATTTTTGTGGGATTATTTTAAAAGCAAAATGTACGCCAAGAATCCTTAAATCATCGACGAGCTGAAGGAAAACATTCGTGCCGAAATCAACGCTAGACTGGCCGAAATGCTCGAAAAAGTTGTAAGAAAATTAGTGAAAATGCAGCAAAATGAGCACATTTTCCGTATACAAAAGAGGCACTTATGATATATTTATGATTAATAATAATAGTAATTTGATCAAATGATCAGTTTTTATTTATTTTTCCAATTTAATTACAAATCATTTTTTTTTTAATAATTTAAACCTAAACGAGAACTGGTAACAATGACCGTCGTCTCGTTGTAGCGAAATCGACCAAGGGTTTTGGGAATCGAACCCACGACCCCCTGTTTCATAAGCTAGCTCGCTACCAACTAACCTACAGGGGCCCCCTTTAATGTTTTATTCAAAAAGTAGTCCCAAAAAATTGTAAAAAATATTTAAAAAAAAAAAAAAATTGTTAAAATAAAAGAAATTTTTTCAACTGGATAAATTATGTTTTAACTGGAAACTGGACCAGACCTCAAATAACTGGAAAATCCAGGCCATTCCAGGCCGTCTGGCAACCCTAGGGGGGGTGATGGGGTCAGTGGAGGACGTTGAGAGCACCTTCCCATCGCTACAAACATACGAAATGTTTCAATTATTTATAAAAATTATGACTTTAATACTCTTGTAAGTTTGAGTAAAATATAAGCAAAATGTAGCGGAAAATCGATCAAATTTGCAATCATAGCAAAAATACTATGGAATATAGCAACAAGTAGAAAAGTTAAATTCGACTTGGCCGAATCTATGAATACCCTCCACAATGCCCATTTTAAGTGATAGTAAATTTTCTAAGGTGAAAAAAATAACAGTTATGATTAGAAATATTTTATTTTGTGTAAAAAATTTTTTTTTAGTAATTTTTGAAAAAAAAAAAAAATACAAATTTTTTTTTTGAGTGTAAAATTTTTTCGAATTTTACGTTAAAAAAAAAAAATTGCTAATTTTTTTTGAGTGTAAAATTTTTTCGAATTTTATATTAAAAAAAAAATTTACTAATTTTTTTTTTTGAGTGTAAAATTTTTTTTGAGTGTAAAATTTTTTTCGAGTGTATTTTTTTTTTTGTTTTAGTATAAAAATATTTTTGAGTGACAAAAATACGTTTTAAAATATTTTTGTGACTTACCAATGGTTTTAAAACAGGTTTAACGGGTTTTCACCACGTGAATTTAAGGTGAAGCTAATCTGATATTCACGGTTTTGCTAATAACTTTTGAACCACTTGACCGATTTGGGCGAAATTCAATACGAACTAGGCTGGAGGAACGAGAAATATATATGCCAAGCTTCAGCATCCTCAGAATTGATTTTCGAAAGTTATAGTGCTTTTTATCTCATAAATTCACGAAAAACCCTTGCCGAAATTCAGTCTTTTGCTCATAACTTTTGAACCACTGGACCGATTTCGCTGGATTGCAATACCAACCTGACCAGGTAAATGCCCAACACATATGCCAAACTTCAGGAGCCTCCGTAAAGTCTTTCAAAAGTTAGCGTGTTTTCAACAGACAGACAGACAGACAGACAGACAGACGGACAGACGGACGGACGGACGGACGGACGGACGGACGGACGGACGGACGGACGGACATCGCTAGATCGTCTTAAAATCGATCGAGGATCATGAATATATATACTTTATGGGGTCCTAGACCAATATTTCGAGGTGTTACAAACGGAATGACAAACTTATATATACCCTCTATCACTAGAGTGGAGGGTATAAAAACCCGGGTTTTTCAAATTTCAGGTTAAGATATCTCAGATATGGAACAAAATACTACAAAGGTTAAACATCCATTTTAAAGGTAATTTGTAGGACTTTTAGCAACATGTCAGGATTTATAAATAAAGGCGGATCCGGGCAGTTATTACATCTCAAATATGGCGATTTTTTTTTTTTTTTTTTAAATTCAAGCTAAGATATCTCGAAAACCTGATGTGATAGGCAAAGTCTGATATCAAATTCGTATATAGCACAACTCAAACCCTAAGAAAAATATAGTCTAGTCTATGGGTTAAAAATTTGTTGGCCTGTGTTAGCCACCTTATTCTAAACATTGTGACAATGACAGAGCAAAGATGTTCAGTTATAAAAAAATAGCTTTTTGTTGAAAAAATTTTTCCTCATAGTGGATTACAAAGCTTTTCTTCATAGTGACAAAATAATATGACAATATATAGTAGCGCAATTGTCATATTCTGTTAGACTAAAAGGGCAAGTTTAAAAATTATAAATTTTTATTTCCAAATTTAAATAATTGTTTAAAAGAAAAAAAATAATATATACATTAATAACATATTAAAGCTTTATTTACTTGTTTGGCAGCCTAGGACACATAAGCTTCAGCGGTTTTTTGGGCCATTAAACAAACATACTTTTTTTTGCATATTTAGAAATGAAAAGTAGGAGATTTCAAAAGAAAACTACAGACAGACATACATATGTACATTTAAAGTGATGACATATGTTCTAAAAAGCAAAAAGGAAAAATTGCATGCTATTTTTTTTTAAGAGATTGAAAAAGAAATTAAAATAAAGAGAAAAGCCATAACCATAACAAAAAATGTGAAATAGAAAACTGAAATTCAAACTAATAAAAAAAAAATAAGCCTTTAGAGGACAAACTTAAAAGTAAATTCAAGATGAATTCACAAGAGGGTTTCCTTTATAAAATAAAAAAAGCTTATATATCGTCACCACAAATGCAAAACAACGTAACAACACTTTTTAGAATTTTACAGGAGAAGCAAAAAACGTTATTAAATGAAAAATATTTGCAATATAAAAGACTTTTGTGAAGTGTTAGCTTAAAAAACAGCGATAAATCCATTTCTGAAATAAAAAAGTCGTTTTTGTTAATATTTTTTGAGATATGTGGGTTACGTTTTTCATGGAATCGTATTTTGTAAACCAAAACGACGTAACATCACAAAGTTGAATAAATTGCTAATTTTTTGAAAATAATTCAGCCATTCAGTAAGTATTGGACCGAGAGCCATGAAATTTGTAGTGGTTACAGCTAACGTATTTTCGAGCTTAAGTTTGGAAGTTGGAGTCCAGCGGTTGAACGGGGGAGGCAGCAGAACCCCCCAAAGTAGGGCACCTTTTGTATACGAACACTTAAAACAATTGCCATTTTTTTTGTTTGTTATCATATTTCTTAAAAAAATATATGCGGACAATGTGCTAGTAGCGGCCCAAAAAACCTCCTTAGTGGTTGTGGTTATCTCTTATACTTTCCGAGATAGAACCATTTTAAAATTTATAATTTAAAAATTTTACCGATCCGGCTTCAGTTTTTTGCTAATAGCAAAGCCGCATTTATTCCAATTTATTTTAAACTAATTTCATTTTAAAACTATATAGATTTCTGATTTAAAAAAAAAAAAAAACATCAAACCGATATCTTGTTTTAGTCCGAAAATACATTATTTTAAAGTTAAAAATTAAAACAAATACGTTTTTTTGTACAAATTACCAACACTCTTTTGACTCTAGATAAAAAGTTTCGTTCAGAACATGTTGATTGTTTTTACTAATTTGAAAGCTCGTGTAGATGAGTTTAAATCAAAAATAAAATTCGAGGTTTAAATATTGCGCCCGCCAGCACCATCCAAAATTGGCCTAATTTTGGCTGCCGCCTTTTTTTCTTATAATAAGGAAAATAACTCATTTTTTAGTTAAATTTAATGAATTTTTTTTAGTGTAGTAGCATCCTTGGGACAGTTAGAGAGATGAAAGTTAATTTTATAAAAATTTAATTTTGTATGGATGCTCCCTTCGGGAGTAACGAAAAGGAGTAGAACTGTTAGGAAAAATATTGGGTTCTAAAAATGAATGGGGGTCAATCTTCCATTGAACTTCTTTAGAAGCGACCCCGAGGCAATCGTTGGTGCTTTTTTACCCTTTACCGCCACTTTTTTGCCAAAACAATTGCCTAGGAGTCGCTTCTAGAGGGGTGCAATGTAACCAAACCCCCATTCATTTTTAAAAGCCAACAAAGATTTAAGCATACATGATTTCAAAATTTTAGATTTTTTTCCATTCGTTTTTAATTCTTAAACATTTTAAATGATTTAATACCATATTCGCATTCATTAAAACTAGATACATTTTTCGTTTTTCCTATACAATTTATCTGTCAAAATAAAACGCCGTTTAAATTTGACGTTTAACGTATGGAGAAAACGAATAAATAAACTAGTTTAAATGAATGCGAATATGGATGGTATAATATCGTCAATATCTTCAAAAACAAAACTTAAGCATTTGCTTTGCATCTTTCAAAACAAAAACTTCGAGATCTTCAAAAATTTTTAAAAAAACCTTTATACCTCACATTTTTTATATAAAATCTTTCAGATTTTATAAAATACTTAAGAGTTCTTATAAAATGTAAGGGTTTATCAACATATTTAAAGAATTTTGCTGTAGTAAAGATCCAAAAAAATTAAAGTTTTTGATCTCACTTGGTTAAAAAAAATATTTAGAACCCGAAGGTTTCTTTATAAGAAAACGGGCCCTGTATATTTTTTTTTTTTTGGTAACTTAAGGTTTTACCTCAGAATCAAAGGGTTGGCTTTGGAAAGAAAATTTTGAAGTTTTAACATTTTTTTTAAGTTCTTGAAATTGGTTTTGGTATAGGAAAAGTTTTAGGAAGAAACGATACATTTTTAAAAAAATCTGTGTATTCTTAGGAAAAACTTTCCAATTGAACTGGTAAATTACACAGAATTTGAAACAGGATTCGAAAAACCTGCGGATCTAGCTATTTTCATTTACAAAAAAAAAATACCCCACGGAGTTTCTGTTAAAAAAACGACATTTTAAAATTCAATTTCTCAAAACTAATTTTAAATAGAAGCTACGTTCTTTTTTAACAAAGGGAAACTTATGTCAATTCGATTACTAAAAATTCAAACTATTTTTACTACAACTGGAAAGTTTTGTTTACTTTTTGTATTAAAAATTTCCAGCTGTAGTAAAAATAGTAAAAAAGAGTAGATTGTCGTTACGTAATCGAACGGACCTAATAAATTAAAACAAAAATATTTGGTTAAAAAACGATAAATTTAAGAAAAATTATACAATTTTGGAAAAATTTAAAAGATAAATTTTTTGAAAATTTTATGTAAATTTTAATCTGAAATATTTATTCAATTTGTATGGTATAAATATTTATGCGATTTCAATATATAAAAATATTTATATTTGCTCGATTACATATAAATTGTGTGTGTACCACTGCTGTTACGTTGTTTTGGTTTATGAAATGCATGCACTTGCTGATACGTTTTTTTGTTTATTGTTAATAAATTCGCAATTTTTGAACTTTGACTTCCAAAATTTTCCAGAGACATGTAGTTTAGTCAAATGCATCATAATCAATCAAAAACTCGATTTTGATTTTTTTGTTGTTACGTTGTTTTGCATTTAAGGTGACGATATCCTGAATACAGTGATGTGTGTAATAATAGAAATTTTTTTTAAATATTTTCATTTTAAAAGAAAATTGTGTAATGGAAGAAAACAAATATTTTACACATAATTTCAATTGAATTATTTTTAGCAAAAATTTTATTAAAAATATTTTTTTTTTTTGGCAAAAAAAAAAGAAAAAATCAAATTTTTGTATACACCAAAATTTTTTTTCCGATTACCATAGAACGTTTTTTTTTCAGTGTTTTTCTTATATCAACTAATATTTTCAGCGAAACAAATAAAAAATATTTTTTGTTTACTTTGTTGGAAGCTTCCCAATTTTCAAGTAAAAAAGGCCCCAACAGACATTGTTCCACAGGTCCAATATTTTTATAATCTCCTCTCTACACCTTTTCCAATTGTATTTCAGAAATTATCAATTGTATTTCAGAAATTATCAATTGTATTTCAGAAATTATCAATTGTATTTCAGAATTTATCATTTGTATTTCAGAATTTATCAATTGTTTTTCAGAAATTATCAATTGTATTTCAGAATTTATCAATTGTATTTTAGAAACTATCAATTGTATTTCAGAAATTATCAATTGTATTTCAGAAACTAACTTTCGTAAAACAATTGAAAATTTCTGAAATACAATTGATAATTTTTGAAATACAATTAATAAACTCTGAAATACAATTGATAATTTCTGAAATACAATTGATAAATTCTGAAATACAATTGATAACTTCTGAAATACAATTGATAATTTCTGAAATACAATTGATAATTTCTGAAATAATTATATATAATTTGATAAAATTAGATATAATTATACATTAGAGTGTCCCTTATTTTGGAAATGTTGGAAATGTTGAGACGGTACCCCCTCATTTTTTTCCTTTTGACTAAAAAATAACTCAGGAAAAATTTTACGCCCCTACGACCACGCCTTTCCTACGCGACGGGGCCGTAAAGAGCGGGGCCTTAAAAATCATTTTTCCATACAAAGCAAAAAAATTTTTTTTTGATTTTTAATTTTTTTGTTATTAATTATAATATTACTTGGTTAGCTTATTCACGACAAAAAATTTGATTTTGGTGGGATGAGGCTTTCAGTTCTAAAAAATTTTTCGAAAAAAAAATTTAGAGCTTTTGGGGTCCTTCAGTAAAAATTTTTTAAAAAATTTTTTTTTTTAGTTTTGACAAGAAACCGTTTTAGTTGAATTGTTGCTTTTAATGATATATTTTCATAAAAAATATTATTCCTATCTGTGACATCTTTATCGTGATCTAAAAAAGGGTAAAAAATGCATTTTTGATGTTTTTCGATACACGATCAAGATGTCACAGATATGAATAATATTTTTTTATGAATATATATCATTAAAAGCAACATTACAACTAAAACGGTTTCTTGTCAAAACTAAAAAAAAAATATTTTTTAAAAAATTTTTACTGAAGGACCCCAAAAGCTCAAAATATTTTTTTTCGAAAAATTTTTTAGAACTGAAAGCCTCATCCCACCAATATCAAATTTTTTGTCGTGAAACTGCATTTACAGTTTTTTATTTTGTGATAATGTTTCCTTTTAAAGGACTCCAAAGTTTCAGAGGATTAATTTTTGTCAAATATTTTTTAAGTACAGTAGAATCTCACAAATTAGAACTCTCACAAATTAAAACTGTCCAGAAATTAGAACCGGCTGTTTTAATGTATTGGACGCTCTAAAATTAGAACCTGTGGTTCTAATATATGGAAGTTTTTTTTTTTTTTTTTTTTTTTTTTATTTACATTTCAAAATATTTTTTTAATAGTTTTTTTAAAATAAATAGGGGAAACCCCGAATTATATGTAGTTAACGCTCTAAAATTAGAACCAGTGGTTCTAATTTCTGGACTTTTTGTTTGTTTTTATTTTCACAATTCCATAAGTGTAAGAGAAATCGAAAAATGGAATGAAGACGGGCTTAATGACGGATCAAGTAGCAGTGAAATAACGCCTGTTATTTCTCATTTCAAAGCCCTTAAAAGTGTTTTCTACAAATTTAATGTGTTATAGTAATTAAATATTAACAAAAAAAAATATTTTTCTGTTAAAATAAAGCAGTCGTAACTGTTTTTATTGTTATTTTATAATTTTCTTTGAAAAAAAAATGTCCAGAAATTAGAACTTTTCAGAAATTAGAACTACTCGAGGAACAAAGTGGTTCTAATTTGTGAGATTCTACTGTATTTGTACTTGTCCTAGGATGGCAATATTGATGGCAAATTAAAGAAGAGGATTGCCGCTATTTTTTCTACTTTATTATTTTGATATCTCAGAAAAAAGGAGGTAAGTAATGTCCTTTCAAAGCTTTGTCCTTAAATATCATTTAAAAATTTTAACAAAATATTTAAATTAAATAAATTTTTGAAAGTATATTATTTACATCTTTTTTCTTGGTATGGCAAAAAAAAAAGGAAAAATTAGCGAAGATTCTCCTCTTTGATTTTTAATCAATAGTGACATAATAAGAGAAGTACAAATGAAGGGCTTATTGTAAAAACTCGATAAGCAACATTTCATTTTATGGTGATTTTTGCCTTAAAACTTTTGAAATAATGTAGAAAATATAACTTTAGTAAACTTTCATACTTAAGATACTTGCAGGAAGGGTTTAAGCTAGACTTCTGCCAAAAAATATGTCTGTGGAACATCAGTAGAACGCAAAGAACACCAAAAAATAAAATGTTGCTTATCAAGTTCTTGCAGTAAGCCCTTCAAATATTTAAAAAATATTTTACAAAATGTTTTTCATTAAAAATTTGAAGTCCTTTTAAAAGGAAACAGGATAACGAAATGAAAAACTGTAAATGCAGTTTTACTACATTTGATCTCTACAATCAGACGTATATCATCCGGTTCATGTTTAATATTGGCTGTTGGACGGTGTAATCCGGACACTTTTTCACTTTTTTCACTTTTTCATATTGGTCCAATCGATTTAACGATCGATCGAAAAATTTGTTTGAGTGTAAAATCTGAATTTAGCTGCACTATAGCTGAACTTAATAAAATGTTTTTGTGGCTTACTAATGTTATTCAAAGTGTGTTTAGTGTGTTTTTCAACACGCTAGTACAAATTTTATACAATTATTCGGTATTCAGCCATATTCGGCCAAAAATGTAGCCGAAGCCGAATAGTGCTTTTTGGCCGAATATTCGGTCGGACACTAGTATTTTTTGTCACTTAAAAATATTTTTACACTTAAAAAAGAATAAAAATTACACTAAAAAAATGTTACACTCAAAAAAAAAAAATGTTACACTCAAAAAAATTTAGTTAATTTTTTTTTTTTTAATGACTAAAAAAAAGTTTTATATTTTTGATATTTGTTATAAATTTATACATTTTTTCACGTTAAAAAAGTGCATTGTGGAGGGTATTCTACTTGTTGATATTCTACTTGTTTTTTTTTTTATTTTGGACACCACTGTATATATTTTTTATGTGGTTTATGGAAGAGACATTAAAAAGATTGCATTTTATAACTATGAGGCATTCCACACCAAATGTCCCGCAACAGAAAAACATGTGTCCCGTAAATTTCTGAATAGGTTGTTTGGATAGCCCTATATGGAACTAAGAAAATTGCGTTTTTGGTTTTTCTAATTTTCAAAAACTGGGCTTATAAGGCGTGGTCAAATATTGGAAAAATGGTAAAATTTGTTGCGAGTTGCCTTGATTAAATATTTATCACATTAAAATGGAATGCACCACAATCTCAAAAACTTACATTCTTATATAGTTTTGTATGGCCTATCGAATAAAATTTTTTTCTTTGGAAATTTTTCCGAACCCGTTCTGAAATTTACCATTTTTTAAAAAAATCAATTTATCAAAAATCCGGCCACTTTTTTTTCTTTTTTTTTAATTTTTTTTTTAAAGTTTAGATGTTTGTCCATCCACACAAAAAAAATCAGAAAAACATTTTTGGTTTTTTTCGAGAAAATCGCATTTGAATTTTAAATTTCATAACAATTATGTAATTTTCTTGTATTTGATTGTTTTAATGTTGCGAATGAGTAATATTAATTGCATGAATATTACTCATTCGCAACGTTAATACAAGAAAATACAAGCAAATTACAAAATAGTTATGAAATTAAAAATTCAAATGCGGTTTTCTCAAAAAAACGAATAATGTTTTTCTGATTTTTTTTTGTGTGGATGGACAAACATCTAAACTTAAAAAAAAATTAAAAAACAAGAAAAAGAAAGTGGCCGGATTTTTGATAAATTGACTTTTTTAAAAAATGGAAAATTTCAGAACGGGTTCTGAAATTTTTCAAAAAAAAAAAATTTTTAATCGATAGCCCATGCAAAACTATATAAGAATGTAAATTTACAAGATTATGGTGCATTCCGTTTTAATGTGATAAATATTTAATCAATGCACCACGCCACAAATTTTACCATTTTTCCAATATTTGACCACGCCTCCTAAGCCCAGTTTTAGAAAAATTGAAAAACCAAAAACGCAATTTTCTAAGTTCCATATAGGGCTATCCATACAAGCTATTCAGAAGTTTACGGTACACGTGTTTTTTTTTTCGCTGGACATTTGGTGTGGAATGCCTCCTATATGGATGTGTAAGGTACTGAATGTGGGTCATCTTAGAACATTCAAATTTCCAACATATCACTTGACACGATTTTGTTACAATATTGATTACATTTTAAATTTTTTGTTATAAATTTAACAATATTTTAAAGAACTGAGATCTTTAATTTGAAACAAAATGGTAGTTGGTTATTTTTGCGTATTTTAGTAAAATTTTTTGTTTTGCATATTTTCATATAAATTGCATTTTTGTTACATATTTTAATAATTTTTCTAAAAGCTTGTTATTTTGGTTTAAAGAACGTTTTTTTTTTCTTAAAAAAAATTTTTTTTTTGAGTATTAATTATTTTTTGAGTGTAAAATTTCTTTGAGTGGATTTTTTTTTAGTGTAAAAAACACTGTGTAAAATACTTTTTTGGTATATCAATGTCTTTAAAAGCGTGTTTTTAACATGGGAATTCAAGGAGAATCGCGGTTTTGCTCATAACTTCTAAACCACATCACCGATTTAGCTGAAATTCAATGCCAACCTGATCAGGAAAATTACAAATATATATGCAAAGCATATGGGGCATTCCACCCCAAATCGGACACTCGAAAACTCCTTTATGGTAAATTTTCATTGATAAATTTGAATTGATGACCCGTTCAAATGATATGAAATTTTTAAAATTCGCAGCTTTTTCCTTTACTTAAACTTCTTTTACTCATAACTTCTTCTCGACCTGGATTATCCAAACAGAAAATTAGCAAGCCCGTATGCTTACATGAGAAATTTAGAAAACCCGTATGCTAAAATCAACAGATTTCTCATATGGCTAAAACGAGGGTATTTAAAAAAAAAAAAAATCTGCTAATTGGATAGAGAATTTATTTTGAGTTGACAATAAAATCCGCCTTACTTTGAAAGACAATTAATTAATTTTGGAAGAAATTTTTTTATTAATTTTAGATGTATTTCACGTTTAATGTGAAATATTTACTACCCTAGTAAAAAAAGGATAATTTTCGGATAATATTAAATATTTTTATACCCTCCACTTAGTGATAGAGGGTATATATAAGTTTGTCATTCCGTTTGTAACTCATCGAAATATCGGTCTGGGACACCATAAAGTATATTTATTCATGATCCCCGATCGATTTTAAGACATTCTAGCGATGTCCGTCTGTCTGTCTGTGGAAATGGAACGACCAAAATACTACACAGATATGACTGAAACTTAACATATTCATTTGAAGTTCTCCCGAGAAGTTTGGTATTGCATTTGAGCGATATCGGTTCAGCGGTTCAAAAGTTATAAACGAAAATGCAAGGACACCTCAAAAATTTTAGTACATTCAACATAACCTAAAAGTACAAAATGCTTTAATTCGGATGCTGGTTGACATATGTGAACATAATTGAACACCAAATGGTATTTAAACAAGTACGAATATATTTTTTAACAAAAAAAGAAAAAAATCGCGGATTTTTTTTACCAAAATTTTTTTTCGCGGAAATTTTTTTTTCAAAAATTTTTTTTTTTTCAAAAGTAATTTCCTTTTAAATAAAGTTTTTTGCAATAATCTTTTTGAAATTGTGGAGAGTATCACTACATTCGGCAAGGCCGAATTTAACTTTTTTACTTGTTCGAATTACAATTGATCTTTTACGAAGTACAATTGATATTTTACGAACTACAATTGGAATTCTTCAATGGAATCAATTGGAATCTTCAAATTATAATTGGAGTATTCGAATTACAAATGGAATCTTCGAATTACAAATGGAATCTTTGAATTACAAATGGAATCTTCAAATTACAAATAGAATCTTCGAATTACAAATAGAATCTTCGAATTACAAATAGAATCTTCGAATTACAATTGATCTTTTACTAATTACATCTGTAAATGGTGTAGTAAAGCGGTCGGAATTTTTAAAAATGGAAAAAAAAATTGAGTTTGGATTATTTTTGAAGAAATTTTAGTAAAGGAAAAAGCTCAAAATTGTTGAAAATTCGATATCTTTTGAACGGGTCTTCAAAAATATATGAAAATGTTTCACGAAAGAGTTTTCAAAGGGTTCTATAACCTGTAAAAAAAATGTGAAAATAAAAAAACTTTTTTTCAGTGTCCGATTTAGCATGGAATGTAACATCTATATTCACGCTTTTAAGTCGATCTAGCGATATCCGTCCGTCCTTCTGTCTGTTTAAAACACCATAACTTTCAAAGGACTACCCTGAGGCTGCTTAAGCTCGGCATATCGAGGGCCTATATTCAAAACCCTCTATCTTCCATTTTCACGAAAATGACTTTTTGATGGCAAAATATTCAGTAAAACGGCCCTCATTTATGGTGTAAAATTCAGAACAAAAATATTTTTTTTTGCTATTTTATTTGCATTTTTGGTTTTCTCTATCTCTTACACAATTAATTTTTCTGAATGCAAAACCCTCTATCTTTTCCAACAATTAATTTATAAATATTTTTTTTAAATAATTTCATCATGCATTACATGTTTTAATACTAATTTTTGCATGCTGAACATGAATTTGCCAACAAAATTCCAGAATCAAGATTTTGGTCCAGTGATGCTAATTTTTTTTCAAAATTCTTGTTTGACTTTTTTGAAAAATATCGCTCGAAATTTGGATGTCTTGTGTACATTATGAAACAAAAATTTTAATCTTAAAAATAGCGATGCTGATAAGCATCTGTGGACCAAAATCGCGTTTTTAATTTTTTACTATTTTTTACATAACATACTCAACAGTTTGTCATCTTTTAAGATGAATTCGGTAAAAAAATATTTTTTGTCTCAAAAATAAGCAGCTGTGGACCAAAACCGCGATTTCGGAATTCTTTATAAGCCGTTATTATTAATAAATCACGTTAAAAATTTACCGATGTCGTAAATGAAATCATAATAATTCATTTTTATTAAAATGCAAAACCCTCTATCTGATCATTTTCATTCATGTACTTAATATTTTTAAGAAACAAAACCCTCTATATATCCCCTAAAACCCCCAATAGTGCAAAATTTTGAAAACGAATCATATGTGAGATTCAGTAGTTGATTTAAAAAAATATTGTAGAATATCGAATTTAAATTACTCTAATAATACGCGAAATAAACAGTTTTTTGGCTCTCCTGAAAAGTTGTGTTTTTTAAGATAGAGGGTTTTGAATATAGGCCCCCGATATACTATATTTGTCGTTCTCCCGGTCAGGTTGGAATTGCATTTCAGCGAAATCGGTTCAAGAGTTCAGAAGTTAAAAGCAAAACCGTGAAATTAACACTGGGTTTTCGCGAAATCACGTGTTGAAAAACACACTACTAAACACATTTTGAATGACAAATAGATTGTTTTTTTTATATCCTCCACTCTAGTGATAGAGGGCTATCCATACAACCTATTTATACATTTATGGTAACACCTCGAAATATTGGTCTAGAAACCCATTAAACATATGGGGCATTCCATGTGAAATCGGACACTTTGAAAAACTTTTTTTTTAGATTTTCCCAATTTGTTTACAGTTTTTAGTACCCTTCAAAAACTCCTTCGTGGTAAATTTTCATATTTTTTTGATGACCCGTTCAAAAGATATCGAATTTTTAAAAATTGGTAGTTTGTTCCTTTACTCAAACTTCTTTTAATCATAACTTCTTCAATAATGGTCCAAATTTCAAATTTTTTTTTTCAAAATTTTTGTTTTTTTACGTACTTTCTAAAAAAAAATCCCAAAAAATTCTTAAAAGCGCTCTAGTATGCGATTTTTAAGTTTTAAAATTTAAATCTCATTTTTGAAAATGTTTGTACTCTTCGATTTTTTTTTAATATTTTTGTGTAAAACTTCTATCAATTCTACAAATTTTTTGCCCAGGAAGATTGTGGGATAACGATTATTACTATTTTTTAAAATTTTTTGAAAAAATTGTATTGTAATTTTTCAATCTTAAAATCATTTCTACTGCTCCAATGGTGCGTCATAGAGGGGTCCTTTATAAGACCGACCCCCATTAATTTTTATGTATTAACATTTCTTTGGAACAAACTAATACATTATCTCCAATTTCTAAGGGGGGTCCCACACAAAACGACATTTTTTTAAATTTGTTCCAACCGCTCTAACTGCCCTAATAGTGCCCTTAGAGCAACAAAATGTATGACCCACCCACAATATTTTTTTATTCCAAACATTTTTTCTGAACACACCTACCCTCTATCTCTAATTTTTAAGGCGGTCCCCATACAATTTTTTTTATTATTTGTAAATTTGTTTTATTTAATCAGCTTCTACCGGTCCAATGGTGCGTCCGAGAGGGGTCATTAGTGAGACCGACCCCCATTTATTTTTACCCAACAACATTTTTTTAAAACATACCTACGCCCTATCTCCACTCCCTAAGTAGGCTCCCATACAAAATTAAATTTTTATAAAATTTGCTCCAACTGTTATTTGTATGGGAGCCTACTTAGGGAGTGGAGATAGGGCGTAGGTATGTTTTGAAAAAATGTTGTAGGGTAAAAATAAATGGGGGTCGGTCTCACTAATGACCCTTCTCGGACGCACCATTGGACCGGTAGAAGCTGATTAAATAAAACAAATTTACAAAAAATAAAAAAAATTGTATGGGGACCGCCTTAACAGTTAAAGATAGAGGGTAGGTGTGTTCAGAGAAAATGTTTGGACTAAAAAAATATTGTGGGTCTGTCATACATTTTGTTGCTCTAAGGGCATTATTAGGGCAGTTAGAGCGGTTGGAACAAATTTTAAAAAATGTCGATTTGTGTGGGAGCCCCCTTAGAAATTGGAGATAGGGTATTAGTTTGTTCCAAAGAAATGTTAAGACGTAAAAATTAATGGGGGTCGGTCTTATAAAGGACCCCTCTATGACGCACCATTGGAGCAGTAGAAATGATTTTAAGACTGAAAAATTACAATACAATTTTTTCAAAAAATTTTAAAAAATAGTAATAATCGTTATCCCACGATCTTCCTGGGCAAAAAATTTGTAGAATTGATAGAAGTTTTACACAAAAAAATTTAAAAAAAATCGAAGAGTACAAACATTTTCAAAAATGAGATTTAAATTTTAAAACTTAAAAATCGCATACTAGAGCGCTTTTAAGAATTTTTTAGGATTTTTTTTTAGAAAGTACGTAAAAAAACAAAAATTTTGAAAAAAAAAATTTGAAATTTGGACCATTATTGAAGAAGTTATGATTAAAAGAAGTTTGAGTAAAGGAACAAACTACCAATTTTTAAAAATTCGATATCTTTTGAACGGGTCATCAAAAAAATCTGAAAATTTACCACGAAGGAGTTTTCGAAGGGTACTAAAAACTGTAAACAAATTGGGAAAATCTAAAAAAAAAGTTTTTCAAAGTGTCCGATTTCACATGGAATGCCCCATATATATTCATGATCCTCGATCGATTTTAAGTCGATTTAACGATGTCCGTCCGTCTGTCTGTCTGTAGAAAACACGGTAACTTTTAAAAGACTTTACTGAGGCTGCTGAAGTTTGGCATTTATGTTTGTCATTTATCAGGTTGGTATTGCATTTCAGCGAAATCGGTCTAGTGGTTCAAAAGTTATAAGCAAAAGTGTGAACTTAAGCAAGGAATTTTCGCAAATTTACGAGCTTTTAACGCTAACTTTCGAAAGGCAACTCCGAGGCTACTGAAGCTTGGCATATATATTTGTCGTTCTCCTTGGCATTGAATTTCAGCATTCAGTAATTAAGAAAGCCGTGAATTTCTGATTGGTTTCACCTTAAATTCACGTGTTGAAAATACCGTTTAACAAACTTTAAAACATTGTTAAGTCAGAAAAATATTTTACAAAGTATTTTGTCACTTAAAAATATTTTTACACTTAAAAAAGAATAAAAATTACACTGAAAAAAATGTACACTCAAAAAAAATGTTACACTCAAAAAAAATTTAAAATATTTTTTTTCCAAAAATGACTAAAAAAAGTTTTATATTTTTGATAAATTTATAATTTTTTTTCACGTTAAAAAAGGGCATTGTGGAGGGTATTCCACTTGTTGATATTCTACTTGGTTTTTATTTTGGACACCACCCGAGTAAAAAAATTGATATGACACAATATATAATTTAATATGGGTTCGTGTCTATTTTGATATAATCTTATACGAAAAATGGTTTCATAAGATTTGATCGAATAATATCTAATAATATCAGTTTATATAACTTTATATCGACTTTGATACGAGTTTTGGTCTAATCCAATGATATAAAATTATATCCAATTATATTAAAATTTATACAATTTTATAAACCGGATGTTTTGTTTTTAGTTTTTAATAAAAAGTTGAAAAATTAAAATAATAAAAATAAGTTGTTCTTGAAAAAAACTTAGAAAAATTTCAAAAAAGGGAGTCATGTTAAATTTTATATAAAACACTTAGAAAATATTTTCAAAAAAATTTGTGTTTGGAAAAACATAGAAAAATTTTAAAAAATTGAGTCATATAAAATTTTATATAAAACACTTAGAAAATATTTGCGATAAAAAAAATGTTTCTTGAAAAAAACTTAGAAAAAATTTAAAAAATGGAGTCATATAAAATTTTATATAAAACACTTAGAAAATATTCGTGATAAAAAAGTGGTGCTTCGAAAAATCTTAGAAAAATAAAAAAATATGAAGTCATATGAAATTTTATATAAAACACGTTGCAAATATTTTCGATAAAAATATGTTCTTGGAAAAAACTTAGAAAAATTAAAAATAATGGAGGCATATAAAATTTTATATAAAACACTTAGAAATTTGGAATGATGCATGGGACCAGATGTTGCAACATATAATTATGTATGGCGATATCTTAAAAAAATCGCACATCAAAATTTATTATATAAATTTATCTCGCAAGACATAGTGTCACACATGATCATATATGAAATAATATGAATATATAAAAGTATATAAGATCATATTAAATTATTTTTACTCGGGCACTGTATATATATTTATATGGTTTATGGAAGAGACATTAAAAAGATTGCATTTTATAACTATATGGATGTGTAAGGTACTGAATGTGGGTCATCTTAGAACATTCAAATTTCCAACATATCACTTGACACGATTTTGTTACAATATTGATTACATTTTAAATTTTTTTGTTAAAAATTTAACAATATTTTAAAGAACTAAGATCTTTAATTTGAAACAAAATGGTAGTTGGTTATTTTTGCGTATTTTAGTAAAATTTTATGTTTTTTTTTGCATATTTTCATATAAATTGCATTTTTTGTTACATATTTTAATAATTTTTTAAAAAACTAGCATGAATGAATGTTGACTAGAAAAATGTTATTTGATTAATCAGTTTTATATTTTTGATAAACAAAAAAAAAAACACAGTTTTTTTAGTATTCATTACTTTTTTAAGTGTAAATTTTTTTTTGAGTGTAAATATTTTTAAGTGTAAAATTTTTTTGAGTGTAAAAAACACTGTGTAAAATACTTTTTTGGAATACCAATGTCACAGACTAATACAGACTCGACTAAGTGACATGTGTCAAAAAAGTAGTCTTTAACCATATGGTTAAATTTTTAAAATTATTCTACGAATTAGGTTAGAAAGAGAAAGCTAATATAACGTGCCATAAGGAAAATAGATGTCAGATCGTTTTTTATTGTTTCACTCACTCCTAATTCGTAGAAAGTGTTACCATGCTAGCTTAAAACTAGCTAAAAAAACGTTTTGTTTTCTCCAAAAATCGCTTAGGTTTCCCCACTTTTATACCCTCCAACCACAGTATGGGGGTATACTCACTTCGTCATTCCGTGTGTAACGCATCGAAATATTGGTCTAGGATCCCATAAAGTATATATTTTATTGATCAGTGATCGATTCTAAGACATTCTAGCGATGTCCGTCCGTCCGTCTGTAGAGGACACGATACAGTCCAAAATAAAAGAGCTAGACTACCGAAGTTTGGCACGAATGCTTCTAGGCAGGTTAAGTTCGGAAATGGGCTAAATCGGATCAGGGGGAAAAAAGTTCCCCCTTGGACAACTAAACCAACCTAAGAAAAAACGCATTTTTTGCAGGGTTTTTTGTACTTTTGCTAAGCAAATGCAACATTTTTATCTCAGAAGAAGTTCAAAATCGCAAGTGGAAGGTGCCCCTAACGTCTCCAACCAACCCCTCCCCGCAAAAAAAAGACGCCCCTGGATTTTTTTTATATTGTTTTTTACATTTTGGAGAGTATAAAAGATTCGGCAGAGCCGAATGTAACACTCTCACTTGTTTTATTATAAAACTCTACTGTCGAGTATGTATACTTGCAATTCGAAGATTCCATTTGTAATATTGTAATTCGAAAAATATCAATTGTAATTCGTAAAAGATCAATTGTAATTCGTAAATGATCAATTGTAATTCGAAAAAGATAAATTGTAATACGTAAAAGATCAATTGTAATTCGAAGATTCTACTGGTAATTCGAAGATTCCATTTGTAATTCGAAGATTAAATTTTTAATTCGAAGATTCCTATTGTAATTCGAAAACGAACGAGTACATCAACAATAAATGTTTTTAAAGGCGTACAAAACAATTATTTGTTGATCTACTCGTTCGTTTTCGAATTACAATTGGAATCTTCGAATTAAAAATGGAATCTTCAAATTACAATTGGAATCTTCGAATTACAAATGATCTTTTACGAATTACAATTAATCTTTTACGAATTACAATTGATCTTTTTCGAATTACAATTGATCTTTTACGAATTACAATTGATCATTTTCGAATTACAATTGAAGGACTTATTGTAAAAACTCCATAAGCAACATTTCATTTTATGGTGATTTTTGCCTTAAAACTTTTCAAATAATGTATGAAATATAACTTTAGTAAACTTTCATACTTAAGATACTTCTACGAAGGGTTTAACCTAGACTTCTGCCAAAAATCTGTCTGTGGAACATCAGTAGAAAGCGAAGAACACCAAAAAATAAAATGTTGCTTATCGAGTTATTGCAGTAAGCCCTTCAATTGATCTTTTACGAATTACAATTGATCTTTTACGAATTACAATTGATCTTTTACGAATTAAAATTAATATTTTACGAATTACAATTGGAATCTTCGAATTAAACTTAGAATCTTTGAATTACAATTGGAATCTTCGAATTACAAATGGAATCTTCGAATTACAAGTATAATCTTCAAATTACAAATGGAATGGAATCTTCGAATTACAAGTAGAATCTTCAAATTACTATTGATCTTTTACGAATTAATATCTGTAAATGATGTAGAGACTAAATGTAGAAAAACTGCACTTACAGTGTTTCATTTCATGATCCTGTTTTCTTTTATAAGTACTTCAAAGCTTTAAAGAATTTAATTTTTGTAAAATATTTTTTAAATATTTGGACTTGTCCTAGGATGCTACTAGTGATGACAAATAAAAGAAGATGACCTTTACTTATATTTCCATGTTAATATTTTGACATATCAGGAAAAAAGGAGCTAAGTAATGCCCTTTCAAAACTTTATCCTTCAATATCATAAAATAAAATTTTTAACAAAATATTTTGACAAAGTTTTGAATTGATATTATACACATCCTTTTTTCTGATATAGCGAAATAAGGAAATGGAACAATTAGTGAAGATTCCCCTCTTTCATTTGCCATCAATAGTGACGTAATAATACTGGTACAAATATTTAAAAAAATATTTTACAAAATAAATTTAATGTTGTATTTATTCGACCTTTATATTTGTAAATAAAATAATTGAGCTCGAGGTCAGTTGGTTTAAATAATTTTTTATTTATTTCTCCGATATTTCGAAATTCATCGAATTTCATCCTCAGGGACACTTGTAAAAATTACACAAACAAAATAAACTTTAAGATATAGTTGTTTTAAATAAACTAAAAATTTAAAACAACAGACCTCGAGCTCAATTATTTCATTTATTACATTATCTTACAAAATGTAATCCAACTTTTAAGTCCTTTTAAAAGCAAACAGGATCACGAAATGAAAAAATGTAAATGCAGTTTTACTCCATTTGATCTCTACATTCAGACGTGTATTATCCGGTTCATGTTTAATATTGGCTGTCGGTGGCGGACGGTGTAATGAGATTATAATTGCTTCCTTGTTAGTTAATTCACTTGTGATTGCTTTGTTTTTAGTAATCCAAATTCGAATTTTTAAATCATGTTTCAAACCCACAATCTCAAAAAATGTGCAAAATAAAACAAGTAGAAAAGTTAAATTCGACTTGGCCGAATCTATGAATACCCTCCACAATGCCCATTTTAAGGGATAGTAAATTTTCTAACGTGAAAAAAATAACAGTTTTGATTACAAATATTTTATTTTGTGTAAAAATCTTTTTTTTTTGTAATTTTTGAAACAAAAAAAAAAAATTATTTACTAATTTTTTTTTTGAGTGTAAAATTTTTTTTGAGTGTAAAATTTTTTTCGAGTGTATTTTTTTTTTGTTTTGGTATAAAAATATTTTTGAGTGACAAAAATACGTTGTAAAATATTTTTGTGACTTACTAATGTTTTTAAAACATGTTTAACGGGTTTTCAACACGTGAATTTAAGGTGAAGCTAATCTGAAATTCACGGTTTTGCTAATAACTTTTAAACCACTGGACCGATTTGGGTGAAATTCAATACGAACTAGGCTGGAGGAACGAAAAATATATATGCCAAGCTTCAGCATCCTCAGAATTGCTTTTCGAAAGTTATAGTGCTTTTTATCTCATAAATTCACGAAAACCCCTTGCCAAAATTCAGTCATTTGCTCATAACTTTTGAACCACTGGACCGATTTCGCTGGATTGCAATACCAACCTGACCAGGTAAATGCCCAACATATATGCCAAACTTCAGGAGCCTCCGTAAAGTCTTTCAAAAGTTAGCGTGTTTTCAACAGACAGACAGACAGACAGACAGACGGACAGACGGACGGACGGACGGACGGACGGACATCGCTAGATCGTCTTAAAATCGATCGAGGATCATGAATATATATACTTTATGGGGTCCTAGACCAATATTTCGAGGTGTTACAAACGGAATGACAAACTTATATATACCCTCTATCACTAGAGTGGAGGGTATAAAAACGTTTCAACTAGATTATGTTCAACCATAAATTGGTTGTAAATAAATAAACTGTGCTTACTTTGCAATTGATACAACAAAAATTTCAAAAAAAAAAAAACAACTCCAAAAAACCGGATATAAGACGGAAGAAAAACTAAATAAAACTTTAATTTACAAAATTAAAAAATCACTTCTTTTCATGATAAATAATTACAACAAAGTATTGTAGCATTGCACACAATGTACAATTTAAAAGGAAAAAAGGATATAAAAAAGGAACTAATGAAAATATATTGCAGAGTTAAGATCTATAGCTTAACAATAGAAAACAAAATACATGTACAAATAGAAAAACTATATAAATGTTGTAGGTACATATGAATGTAGTATATAAAACCGAGACCACCAACCAACTAACCAACAAAACTAGCCAGCCAGCCGCAAAACTAACAGAGGAAATTACAAAATGAATAAGGAAGGTAGACCAAGTGATATAAATGAAAAATTTTTTTAAGGGAATAAAAAAAAATACACAGTGCTAATTGAAGCGAGTAAGAATAGTATACTCGGCTGTGTCAAGATTAATATACCCTAACACAATGTTAAACAAAGTTTAGCGGGAAACCCTAAGCATGCTTTAGAAGATTATGTCTCCCTGCTCTTTATGCTATTTATATTGAGCAACACTTCAAAGTTTTTCGAAAGCATTTAATTTTAAATTTGAAAATATTTAATTCTTGTGTAAACAGCGATCAAATAAACATCTTATCGGCATACATAGATCGATAAGAAACTATTTAAAAAACAATTTAGATCGAAAAAATTAACTTAGTAGGGATTTTTTATTTTTATTGCATTATTGCTTCAGTATACGGTGTGTATTATCAATTATATAATGTTTACAATGCATTAATCATACGCACCCGTGTATACTGAAATAATTATGATAAAATTAAACGAGGAAAAAAAAATAAATTTAGCTTGGATGAATCCATGAATACCCTCCACAATACCTACAAAACTTCTAAGTGTTTTTATTTTTTTGTGTAAAAAAAATTAAATTTTTGGGTGTGAACATTGTTTTAGTGGAAAATTGTATTTGAGTGTAAAGATGGACGTGTGACACGAATTTTATGTGATTAACGCATGAATCATGCGTGATCGTGAGTGAAATTTATTTTTATTCACGTGATCGTGAGTGCTCGTGATTAGAAAAAATAGTTTCGTGCGTGAATAATTTTTTTCACGTGAGTTTGCGTGATTGTTTTGTGCTGTCTGAAACAGAAAACAAGTAAGAAAATCGTCTTTATATTGAATTTAGAGGGTAACTAGCTGAAGTGCCCGGTGTTTCTCGGGTCAACACAATTATAATTTGAACTTAAAAAACTTTCATAAGTGGGCGTAGAAGTGAGCGTGGTCGATGAAAACAATACTACGATCTAAGTTGGGGTGCAATGATTATTCATACTAAATTTGAGGAAAATCCGTTAAGAATTGCAAATTTGTATACAGAACAAACAAACAGAAAATGAGTTTTATAGATATACATACCCAGTAGGGTTGCCAGAATTTTATTTCGAAAATGCGGGACAAACTGCCGAAAATTACAAAAATGGCGGGATTTTAAAAATTTTCGCGGGACAAAAATATTTTTATGAACAAAACTGAAAAATTTAGCAGCATGTTGTCGAGTTTTATTAGCGGTTCTCACCCTTGATAGAAAACAAGAAAAGAATCGGAGAATTGAAGAAAACAAGAAAATGTTTGACAGATACAACAACAAAATACATGTATTTCTGACAAACATTTTCTTGTTTTCTTCATTTCTCCGATTCTTTTTTTGTTTTCTATCAAGGGTGAGAACCGCTATTGTTTTAAATAGAGACTACCAACCTCTAGTGCATTTTTAATTAGAAAAAGTGTTTTTGTTTTTCAAATAATTTTTTTCGCGCTGCTTTAGAGACTAATTTAGCCAAAGTAAATTTTAGTACACACACTTTCATTTTAAAGATACAACGCTGGACCAGAATTACTCCATGGAAATTTTATAAATATTTTTCCCGGAATGTACTCTATATTGTGCAACTTTTGGCGTACTTTTTTTGAAAAAAAATTTTTTTTTTTCAAACAAACACTAAGATTTTAAACTTTTTTGTTATACCCAACTCACACTTGAGGTAAAATCTCGTTCGAACAAGATTTCGATCATATGGTTGTGTATAAAATGATGCAGACCATATCGCTCATTTACTTGTATAGTACCATAACGCAAAATGTTTGATTTTACAGAAAACCTGTTTAAAGTTTACAATTGAAACTTGTTTTACATTGCAAAAGGCCCGTACATAGAAAATGTTATAATGGCGTGTTCTCTTCTCAAACGGTAAGTTAAGAAGATATTAATACGATTTTTTGACACAATATAAAGCAGGATATAACAAATAATTCTGTATGGTTTACCCAAAAACGACATATTTTGAGTTATGACACTATAAAAGTAAATTAGCGATATGATCAAATCTCATTCGAACGAGATTTCACCTCAGGTGTGAATAGGCCTTTATTTTTTCCTTAAAAAGGTTTTAAATCCACATCATTTGGGCGGCAAGGTAAAACCAATTTTACAAAAGCTTATAAATAAGCCTTTTAAAAACTTAGGCTTTTAAAGTAAAAAATAGTTGTTGTTAAAAAAAAATGCAAAAAAAGCGGGAATATGGAATCCCGCGCGGGACGCGGGAATCGGTTATGAAAAGCGGGACAATCCCGCCAAATGCGGGACGTCTGGCAACCCTAATACCCAGGCAGAAAAATACGAACGGGAGAGCGCTGGCAAAGTACCTTTTATGGTCGCTTGTGTGCTGGGAAAGCATCACAGTTTAGTACTCTCCCAGCGTACAAAATGATAACCACGGTAAACGGTATGCCGTTGATATTTTAAAGCGCTTTAAAAACAAAAAATATGGTACTATTATAGCACTTTTAGAAGAAAAAAAAATTTATTAGAAATGCTTTTAGGAAAAATTTTGGAAAAGTCTCGAAAAAGTGGTGTATTGAACCTAAACGGGTTGTATTCCAAAGGGATAGGCCCAGTGACATTTCACTTGTGATGTATCCAGAGTTTAAGACACTTCCTCACGAAAGAAACATATGTTTTTATATAAAAGGTGTCGAGTTTGTAATATGTAGGTCATTGTGTCTAACAATAAGTGACATATCACGAGAACTATCAAGGACCGGTCACCACTTATCCTGCAGGGAAATAAAAAATATTTCAATTGTTATGAAAATTAATAAATTTTAATACAAAAAAAAAACATACTTTGAACGGATTTAAATAGAAAAACATTGGCAAAGTGCTTGCAAAGCACTTTTTCGAATTCATACATCTTCTACACAAAAAATAAAGTACTTTGCCGAGACTTTTTCTTTGGAACGGTTGGAAGTTTCTGCCTGGGTAGTTTAATACCAAATTGTGATTTAAATAAATGTTTATGATTGTTTTTAGGAATTTAAATTATTTTTGTGAAAGAAATCGAAAAAAGTAAAAAAAAAAATTGTTTATTTTGATTTCGTGAGCATGAGAAAAATGTTAGTTACTCACGTGAGCGTGAGTGAACGTGATTGGAAAAAAAAATTCGGTCGTGATCGTGCATGAGCAATATTTTTATTTCTTGAGCGTGAGAGTGTGTGAGTTGAAATTCACTCACGCGCCCATCTCTATTAGAGTGTAAAAATATTTTTTTTAATTTAAGTTTAGGTTGTGTTAAAGTGGTGACAAAATCGGCTAATGGCATTTCACTTTATTTTGAACTTTAAAAATCGTGAACACGAAAATCCTAGCTGATCCTGTTTTGAGTTATTGCTAAATAATTACACTGTTCGACAATAAAAACCTCTTAGTGAAATATCCAACTGATTCTTATAGATTTTGTTCTACTGAATCCAAATCTGCCTTCAATTTTGTCTAGTTTTGGAGATATTCGCTGTTAAAAAGTCAAAAAACTAATAATTTCGCACTTTTGGAGGTCCACTGTTATATTGCTTCCATCAAATTGGGCTTGATTTCATATAAATTGGACCTTCTGATTCCAAAGCTGCAATCCAAATTTTTCTAGCATGTTACGTTTTCAAGATATTCGCGTTCGAGATTTTCGCGTTGAAAAATTTTCAAAAGCGAATATCTCAAAAATGGAACATGCTAAACAAATTAGGATTGCAGTTTTGGAATGGAATTAGAAGAATTTGTAACAGTGGACCACCAAAAGTGCGAAAATATTCTTTTTTTGACTTTTTAATAGTGAATATCTCAAAAACGGTACGGGCTAGAAAAAATTAGATGGCAGATTTGGATTAGGGAGAGCAAAATATAATAAGAAGCAGTTGGATATTTCACTGGGAGGTTTTTGTTGTCAAACAGTGTAATTATTTAGCAATAACTCAAAAAAAAGGATCGGTTAGGATTTTCGTGTTAACGATTTAAACACAACCTAAACTTGCTTGAAGAGGAGTGTGCAATGTCATTAAATTTTTTTTTTGCAATTTTTTTTTTAACGTACTTAAAAAATGCATAAAAAAATCTTAAACGCGTTCTTATATGCGATTTTTAAGTTTTAGAATTTAAATTTAGTTTTTGAAAATGTGTGTACTCTTTAATTTTTTTTTTCTTCAACATTTTTCAGTAAAACTTTTATATACATTTATACATTTGACCTCTCTTGGTGCACTCGTTTGGCATTTTATTCAGTGACCAAATAATTTTTCGCCCTCCAATTCTTTTGACCACCAATTTTTTTTTTGGCCAAAAAACGTAAAATTTAAACAACTTTGAAACTACTCATCAAGTTTTAAAAATGTTTTAGAATGATTCTTCGAATGAAAAAACAGTAAATTTCATTGATCACATCCAGTTTAAGGTCCATCTTTGGACAAAAGACGTATAACACAGCTCAACATGAAAATGCGTATTGGATTCTGGTAAGTGATTTAGGTAGTGTTTGTTGCGCTGGTTACAAATTTGCGATCCAAATAATATGTCTATCACGTTAGGATTTTGAATTATTCGCGGTTAAAGTGCCGAAAACGGCCATTTTGGACCCTTTTTGAAAGCTTATAATATAAGACCCTGACATGCGATTGACTTGGTATCAAGCTCATTTAAAAGTATTTAATTTTCTCTATAAGACAAGATAAAATGTTCCTGGAATTTAATTTTCTAAAATGGTAAAAAAATCATTAACAAAAAACCTTCCATTTTTTAAATATTGAGTTTATTTACGCAGTGTTTTTTAACAAATTTCCATACAAATACACACGTAAATATTAAATTCAAAGAACTTGTGGCTAATTATTTTTTCACCATTATAAAAAATTAAATTCCAACAAAATTTGATTTTGTCTTAAAGAGAAAATCACACAATTTCGAATGAGCTTGATATCAAGTCAGTCGCATGTCAGGATCTTATCTTATAGGCGCTCAAAAATGGTCAAAATGGGCCTTTTTTGACACTTTGACCGCGATTTTCACAAAATTGAGACGTGATAGAAACATTTGAGTGACCGTTTTGGTCACTCACTTTTTTTTGGCTTCATTCAAAAGGCAGCGACAAACCTCAGATTTGTAGAGCGGTGTAATTTAAAAAATTTCGAAACAACTCTTCCGATTTAAAAAAAAAAAAAAGTATAGAAAGAGATTCTCCAGCCAAAAAAAAAAAAATTCTAACAAAGTACCTTTTGGAAATTTAGACTTTAATGGGGTTTAAAGAGCTATTAATTGTAATTTGGTACTTTTGCTATTTCCGGAAATCCTCCAGCAGAATTAACATCGAAAAAATAGACATATCTTGAAATTTTAAATTTTCAGGTCACAAAGGTTAGAGTAGGGTCAAATTGTGCTTTTTATATCGATTGACAAAAGAATGAAGCCTGGAACAAAATGAAATGGAACTCAGAACGAAATGGAATAGAAAGGTGAACGAAATGGAATGAATTTATTTTATAGGGTAATTACGATATAAGTTTAGGAAACATTCAAGAACATTTTTCACCGGAACGAAGACGATTCCGGGGTAAACGGGCTGTATTAAATTTATTGTTTGTTCAAAACAATTTTTGTGGGAGACTTCAATGTTAAAAAATTATATAAAATGAGGATAACTTAAGGGAGAGTTTTAGAAATGCGGACATTTAATTGTTACCGAACACGAAGTTCCGGGCGGGCATGCTAGTATTTAATATTTGTTTCCAGCCTAACTTTCTAGGGAATAATCACTTGGTATACCTTCCTTTGTAAGATTAGGTCCATATAAAAATTTAGGTATTTTTTTTTGTTTGTTTGCTATCAAAGACATACAACTATACAAAGTAAAAAATAAATGTAAAAGGAGCAAAACTAAATGTAAAATAAAAAAACTAAAAGAAATAAATATAAAAATGCATACTATACAAAATACAAATATACATTACAGAGAGTATAACAATAATTATACAAAATAATAATAATCATAATACAAAAATAAAAGAATAGAAAATTTATAAGAACTATAAGAGAGAACAACAACAGAATGCATTTCTTTTGAATGTTTTTAATTTTTTTTTTTTTTGATTTTTTCATCTTAATTACACAATTTACCCACCTTACTATAAAGCGTTGTGCTGCCCGACCGCTGATTAAAACCATTGCCCTGGTCCGTATAAGTCTTTACCTGTGTATGACGCTGGTCCCGTTCATAATAATTGCGTGGCATTCCATGAGGCGAATGTTGTTGAGCATTAACACCCGTTGTTTTAACTGTTACTCCAGCACCAGTACCACCACCACGCATTATACTACCCGTACTCGATTGATTATTGCCGGCGGCATCACGTTCTGTGGTAATCGTGCTAATAGCTTGATTTTCTTTATGAGAACGACGAGCTGCATATTTTTCTGGTTTAAGAAGACTAAAAAGGAGGATAATTTAATTGATTGTGTTTTTTTTTGTGGCCAAAACCAAAAACTCACCTTGGAAATTGTGGACCAAATTGTGTGTAGCAACAATTATGCCAACAGCCACGCGAAAATGGATTATAGCCACCTTTAAATTTACCCGTTACTTGTTCATTTGTTGTACGACCTCGAGATACTAACACCATATGAAAACCAGTTAAACCAAATATAGGTATGGCCAATATTGTAACAATACCCATTAATACCATGCTGAAAATGGATGACAAAAAGAAAATTTATTTGAATTATCATAATTTTTTACAATGGGGAAAATTCTACAGATTGAAAAATGTTTCAGCAGCTGAGACATTTTTCCTATATAGAAACTTTTTCTATATAGGAAAAATGTCTCAGCAGCTGAGCCTTTTTCTATATAGGAAAAATGTCTCAGCAGCTGAGACTTTTTCTATATAGGAAAAATGTCTCAGCAACTGAGACTTTTTCTATATAGGAAAAATGTCTCAGCAGCTGAGACTTTTTCTATATAGGAAAAATGTCTCAGCAGCTGAGACTTTTTCTATATAGGAAAAATGTCTCAGCAGCTGAGACTTTTTCTATATAGGAAAAATGTCTCAGCAGCTGAGACTTTTTCTATATAGGAAAAATGTCTCAGCAGCTGAGACTTTTTCTATATAGGAAAAATGTCTCAGCAGCTGAGACTTTTTCTATATAGGAAAAATGTCTCAGCAGCTGAGACTTTTTCTATATAGGAAAAATGTCTCAGCAGCTGAGACTTTTTCTATATAGGAAAAATGTCTCAGCAGCTGATACTTTTTCTATATAGGAAAAATGTCTCAGCAGCTGAGACTTTTTCTATATAGGAAAAATGTCTCAGCAGCTGAGAATTTTTCTATATAGGAAAAATGTCTCAGCAGCTGAGACTTTTTCTATATAGGAAAAATGTCTCAGCAGCTGAGACTTTTTCTATATAGGAAAAATGTCTCAGCAGCTGAGACTTTTTCTATATAGGAAAAATGTCTCAGCAGCTGAGACTTTTTCTATATAGGAAAAATGTCTCAGCAGCTGAGACTTTTTCTATATAGGAAAAATGTCTCAGCAGCTGAGACTTTTTCTATATAGGAAAAATGTCTCAGCAGCTGAGACTTTTTCTATATAGGAAAAATGTCTCAGCAGCTGAGACTTTTTCTATATAGGAAAAATGTCTCAGCAGCTGAGACTTTTTCTATATAGGAAAAATGTCTCAGCAGCTGAGACTTTTTCTATATAGGAAAAATGTCTCAGCAGCTGAGACTTTTTCTATATAGGAAAAATGTCTCAGCAGCTAAGACTTTTTCTATATAGGAAAAATGTCTCAGCAGCTGAGACTTTTTCTATATAGGAAAAATGTCTCAGCAGCTGAGACTTTTTCTATATAGGAAAAATGTCTCAGCAGCTGAGACTTTTTCTATATAGGAAAAATGTCTCAGCAGCTGAGACTTTTTCTATATAGGAAAAATGTCTCAGCAGCTGAGACTTTTTCTATATAGGAAAAATGTCTCAGCAGCTGAGACTTTTTCTATATAGGAAAAATATCTCAGCAGCTGAGACTTTTTCTACATAGGAAAAATGTCTCAGCAGCTGAGACTTTTTCTATATAGGAAAAATGTCTCAGCAGCTGAGACTTTTTCTATATAGGAAAAATGTCTCAGCAGCTGAGACTTTTTCTATATAGGAAAAATGTCTCAGCAGCTGAGCCTTTTTCTATATAGGAAAAATGTCTCAGCAGCTGAGACTTTTTCTATATAGGAAAAATGTCTCAGCAGCTGAGACTTTTTCTATATAGGAAAAATGTCTCAGCAGCTGAGACTTTTTCTATATAGGAAAAATGTCTCAGCAGCTGAGACTTTTTCTATATAGGAAAAATGTCTCAGCAGCTGAGACTTTTTCTATATAGGAAAAATATCTCAGCTGCTGAGACTTTTTCTATATAGGAAAAATATCTCAGCAGCTGAGAATTTTTCTATATAGAAAAAATATCTCAGCAGCTGAGAATTTTTCTATATAGGAAAAATGTCTCAGCAGCTGAGACTTTTTCTATATAGGAAAAATGTTCTATTCTATATAGAAAAATTCTCAGCTGCTGGGATATTTTTTCTATATAGAAAAATTCTCAGCTGGACTTTAAAATTTTTTGTTCGTTTTGAAACAACTTTACCCTTGAATCAATATTTATGTAAAATTAATATTAATGATAGTTTTTTTAAATAATACTTACGATACTATTGGTGCTGTATGCCTTATATTTGGCATCATTTTTAATACATAAAATAAGCATAAAGAAAATATGCTCAACATGTGTATCGATAGGGAAACCAAAAAGAAAAAGAAAAATCTATAATTACGTCGTCCAATGCAATTATTAACCCAAGGACAATGATGATCAAATGTCTAGATAAGACAAAGAAAAAGGAAACGGAAACGGAAATACATTTAATAATTATTTTATGTAAAATTTTCTTAAATTCCAACTCACTTCTATACAATGATTGCATACAGAACAATGTGAACATCTAGGCGGTCGATAGAATTTGCATGTCACACACCATTTCATTTTCACCGTTATACCATTGATTTCAGCATTTTTATAAAGTGGAGCACGAAATTCTTCTTCTCGATCTTCATCAGGAGATGCTAAGCAGTGTAAAATATTCATTATCTTTATAGTGACTAGGTTAACAAGAATTAGTTCGATATTTACCTTTGGGTATTACCCCTGGATCCATAAATGTGGCCAGAGTAAAATTGGCTAAAACAAAAAATGTTATAACGCCCTGATATGCTGGTACCCATGGCTGACTCTTAAGATAATATTGGCAGCTGTAATGAAAAAAAAAAAAGAAAAATTTCAAATTAATTTTTAAAATTTAATAGAAAAATTGGGAAATAATTTTAAAATTGTAAAAATCTATGGGTTTCGAAATTCTCAGGGGACTTAGATTCTGAAATATTTTGTACATACTAATTCTAATAACGCGATTCTTTAAAAAAATCGATAATTTACAAAATGGTACTTGACAGGGACGTTTTGAGACTTGTGTGTGGGGGGAGGGGGGCTGGGTGTTGTCTGGGACACCTTTCCCCTCGCCATAAATGGTAACAAATTCCTTTATTATGATATTTACGCTAACATGATTCAATATTATCATTATTTTTTATAACCACGCCCCCAAAAGAAGGCGGACCGAAAAAAATCGCATATCCTAATCCACTTGGTGGTCACATGTCATGAAAATTTTTTATTTTTTTAAGCAAATATGCAGAAAAAACTGGTTAAACAAGTGGGATTGTAAAATTCGGCTGTGTTTGCAGATGTAATTCGTAAAAGATCAATTGTAAATCGAAGACTCTACTTGTAATTCGAAGATTCCATTTGTAATCCGAAGGTTCTATTTGTAGTTCGAAGATTTCATTTGTTATTCGAAGATTCCAAATGTAATTCGAGAAAGATCTATGGAAATTCACTTGATATTTTCGGAATTACAATTGGAATCTTCGAATTACAAATTGAATCTTCGAATTACAAATAGAATCTTCGAATTACAAATGGAATCTTTGAATTACAAATGGAATCTTCGAATTACAAATGGAATCTTCGAATTACAAATGGAATCTTCGAATGACAATTGATCTTTTATGAATTACATCTGAAAATGGTGTAGCTCGAGGTCATTATTTATTTTACTAATTAAAACTAAGTTATTCTCATAGAATAATTTTCAAGAAAATTATATTTCTGTTTTAAATTTATTAATGTTAGTTATTTTTGCAAGACTTAGTCGATAAGTGCTACGGAATTTGTCAGTTTTCAGTGTCAATACTATTAAGCAAGTATAAAACCCCTATACTACAAGTAGCAAATTCATAAATGTTATGCAAAAGTTCATAAATTTTCCTTTTTTTTATAAAACTATTCATAAATCTTATATATAAGACTGTGCATAAATTTTATAAAATTTTTCATAAATATTAAAAATTTTATTAAATTTTTTATTAATTTAATATATAAATATAAATTTTACAAAAAAATTTCATAAATTTGATAAAAAATTTATTTAAATTTGTAAATTTTGTAGAATTTTTTTATAATTTTTCATAAATTTTATGAAATTTTTAATCAATTTTACAAACATTTTCATAAAAGGATTTCATATATTTTATTATTATACTGACGACGGTAGCAGCAATACACTAGCTTATAATTTGTTTGTATTGTCCCTGATGATGTTATTCAAGGGTTAACGAAATATTGGAGGAATGAAATTAACAAGATTTTCAAACAAAAAGAAATACCTCGAGCTTAATTATTTACTATTATTTATATTAATAAAAAGGTCGAATAACAACTAAACTTTTTTAACTTTCATAATTTTTATAAAATTTTTTCTAAAATTTTTGAAAAAAAATTCATTAATCTAATGAAAACAAGTGAGAGTAGAGTGCGTTATACGAATTATGATTTGTAGGTACTTGCTAAGTTTTTTTTTAATATTTAAATGATTTATTGATTTAAAAAAAAAATCATTGACTCATTCATTAAACAAATACATTATAATAATTTATTATTTTTTTATTGTTGTATTAATTTTTTAAATATGTTTGAGTCTCTGTAGTAGTGTGTATCGTGTCTGTTATTAAATGTACTACTTAAAGAGTTTGACTTTGGTATTTCTATTATTTGTTCTAATTTAAACAGTAGCAGCAGTAGGAAACACACCAATAGAAAATCGCAAAATGAAACAATTTGTTTTATATCTCAAAACAATCCAGTATAATTAGGTTATCAGTAAAATTGTCTGTGCTTTTTTTAAATATAGAATTAAATGTGTTTTTTTTTTGTTTACTACACTGAAAGAATTATTATAATAATTCTATATATATTTATAAGAATTAAGCTGATGAGTTTTTCATTAAATTAATGAAATTTTTCATACTGATAATCACAAATATCAAAAAATACAATACACTTTAAAGCTTAAGATTTAAACGTGTTATAAAATTTTCTTATTATAAAACTATTTCATTAAATGTGTGAAATTTCATAATAACAATGAAAAGTTAAGTTTGATTTGGCCGAATCCATAACATAAATAAATTTAAAACAGAAAAATAATTTTCTTGAAAACTATTCTATGAGAATATCATGGTGTAATTTGTAAAGAAAAATTACCTCGAGCTAGAATAAACCTACACAAAATATAATATTTTAAAGGTAGAATTAAACAGTTTTTATGTATGGTTTGAATTCCTCTCCTTCATCAATTTTACTAAATATTAATTAAAATTTTTTAACAAAACAAGTTATTTAATTGGTTATGGTTTTAAAAAAATCATAAAACCATCAAAAAATTTTGGTTTGAACCAAATCGGACGTTATGTGGTGCCCATATTGGACATGTGGGGCCTACCATCCAAACTTAAACTAAAAATTTCGTTATCTATAACTGGTAAAAATGTCACTGAAATCGGTCTAGTACATACTGAATGGCCGAATTATTTCCAAAAAAAAATCGAAAATAAACCACTGTGGGACGGACAGTAGGACGGGCATCGATCAAAAAGTGATTCTTAATTGATCAGTTTACAATATTTCGGGAAATTATAAACATCAATGCAAACTCATTATACCCTGTACCACAGAGTGGTGTCGGGTATTATTATAATAGAAATTCTTTCAGTGTACATATTTGAAAAAACTTTAAATTTAAATACAGTCAAACTCGGTTATAACGAACTCGGTTATAACGAATTCTCGGTTATAACGAACTAATTCTAAAGTCCCGACGTTTTGGCAACAATTTTCACACAAAATACTTCTTTTATAACGAACTCGGTTATAACGAATCCTCGGTTAAAACGAACTGCTTACTGTGGTCCCACAAACACAATTTCTTTTGTATTTACCTTTTTTATAACGAACTCTCATAAATACTTTTTAATGTGTTGCAATCATGTTTATGAAACTCACAAAAGTTTGGAAATTTTTCGTTTATATAATAATTTTGCTGAAATTTTTTTATATTTTTAAGGTTTTCTTCTCAATAAGTAGATTACTTACGAAAAAAGCATAAAATAAAACAAAATTGGATCTATTTTTTGGAAATAAAACTAGGTTGATAAAATATATACCCCGCTTGTAGCGAACTTCGCTTATAACGAACTATTTTTACTGGTCCCTTGGAGTTCGTTATAACCGGGTTCGACTGTACAAGTATTTAACGCAAATTTTTATCAGATAGAAAATACTTAAGCTCTTAAAACTAATACGGGTGTTAAATTTAAGATGACATAAACTTTACTAACTTTTTTACAAATTTTTTTAAGTCATTAGAGATGCCAAACGAAAAATCCCGAGATTTCTCGGAATTTAGAAATCCCGGCTCCTGGAATTTAATTTTTTCAATCCCGGGATTTTTCGGAATTTTCTGAGATTGAAAAATCTGAAAGTCCCAATTTTGGAATCAAAATTGACTATTTCTTCGGTCTTTAAAATACCTTGAAAACTGTTCTGCCCGTTTTTGGGCAGAAATGTGTTTGCTCGGGCACAATTTTTTCCAAAATTGTTTCAAATATGAAATGCGGATTAAATAGCGTTTATGTACAAAATTTGAATATCCCTATTTTAATAATAACAAAATAATGTAATTAGTACTACAAAACCTACCGGTAATATAAAAATAAATAAATTGAATCAATATTTAATAAATATTGAATATCTGTATTATGTAAATTAACCTTATTTGGTTGAACTATAGCCAAAAGGGACATGAATAGAATAGTTCAAGTAGATAATTGACGTTTCCATAACAATAATAATGATCAGGGACAGGACCTTCATGCACTAAAGAATTATGTTTTAAAATTTGCACTAAAAATTTTAAAATATGCACTAAAAAATGTATAATTTAATACAAAAACAGCTCATTTTTCTTATATGAAGAAAATTCTCCAGATATTTAAAACTTGTTTTTGGATATTTTTTGAAATATTTTTTTAATTTGTTATTAACGAAAAAATATCATGGTTAGACAAGTTGACATTGCAAAATAATTTTAAGTCCATTTGGGCAGTTGACATTGGTTCTTGGGATCTCCATAGTATCGTTAGGCCTCTACACATGGGTGGACCCCATTGGGTCCTTATTTTGAATCTAAAAAAGTTAGCATTCCGGGAAATTTAAAAATGCTCATATCTCGCTAAATACTGCCGACACGACATAAAGTCTAAAAGCGGTCATGTACTACGAGACAAGATCCACAAAAATGCTTTTAGACTTTTCATCGTGTCGGCAGTATTTAGCGAGATATGTGCATTTTTAAATTTCCCGGAATGCTAACTTTTTTAGATTCAAAATAAGGACCCAATGGGGTCCACCCATGTGTAGAGGCCTAACGATACTATGGAGATCCCAAGAACCAAAAATGTGCTCCGTTTTGCTCTATCTTGCTTAGTTTTCGAGATATCGCCATTTTAAATTTAAAAAAAAATGTCTCAAAAGTTCGCAAACAGAACACTAAAAGAACTTTATTTTGTTTCTAACCTAGTTCGGTACGTTATCGTAAAGTTTCTGTTCTTCAACTCGCAGGCATAACGTTCGGAATTCTGTTTGCGAACACCTTCACAACCACTAAAAAACTTTTTAGTGAATGTGTTCTTGGAACGGTACGTTTCGACAACGTACGGTCGCTCCATAGTTCCGTACAGAGCACTAACGTACCGTACGTTAGAGTTTTTTTTCAAACCCTGCTTAAAACTAAAATTAATATATGCAAAATATGACCCAAAAATATGCAATTATAGCAAAATATGCATTTTCGATACAATATGCAAAAATATGCACTAACGATTAGATGCCATCTTCAAGTTAATTCTGGGATTCGCAATGATATTTGGTTTATGCTGTTCCAAAACTAACAGGAAAAAAATGCATTTGCATGAAAGTCCTTTCCTGATAATAATGCTTTTTTTTATTTTAAACTTTTAAATTTATTACCAGGGACCGGACCTTCTTGCATTAAAAAACTATGTTTTAAGCGCCTTAAATATGCACTAAAAATCCTAATATATGCACTTAAAACTATAAAAATATGCACTAAAAAGTGTATGTCATTTCGGTTAGACAAGTTTTTTGGTTTCAAAGTTGACATTGAAAAATAATTTTAAGTCCAGTCCAGTTGGGCAGTAAATTAAAGATATTTCAAAAAAGTTCACAAAAATTGGAAAAAACTAGATTAAACAAAAATTGTATGCAAAACATAAACCCAAAATATGCATTTATAACAAAATATGCAAAAATCTTAATTTTTTTGATAAAATATGCAAAAATCTGCATTTTTCAATAAAACATGCAAAAATCTGAATTTTTCGATAAAATATGCAAAAATCTGCATTTTTCAATAAAACATGCAATAATCTGCATTTTTGATAAAATATGCAAAAACATGCACCAACAAATCGATGCCATTTTTAAGCAAATTCTTGGATTCGCAAAGATATTTGATCTATGCTATTTTAAGACTAACAGAAAAAAATATGCATTTACATAAAAGTCCTCTCCTTGATAATTTAATTTTTTTTTGTTGCTGTTTTAAACTTTATTGCAATAATTGTGTATTGACTGACCATCATTTACCAACAAATATGAATGATTGAGCTGGTTAGTCAGTCGGTTACTTGTTGGCGGCGGCGCTGCTTCATTGATTGCCATTAATTAAAAACAAATTTTAATACCAAAAATAATTAAAATGCATATTTTTGATGGTTAAACGATGATGATGTGAGAATGATTTTGAATATAAATTCAAAATATTTTTAAATATTTTATACACGTGCCTCGAACGATATATAGTCAATGGATTTATATTGCATTGTATTTCGATGAAACAGAGGTTCTCACATCACAGAAAAAATTTGAAACGAATTTCAATCAACAAAAACGCGGATTCAATCAATTTTTTGATTGAAACTCCTCCAATTAAAAAAATTGTTATACCAATCATCAAATTGTAGGTGATTGATTGAAAATTATTTCAATCAAACATTTTTTCGATTTTGATCAAAAATTTGATCAATTTTTTGTTTAAAGTCAATCAAAATAATGATTGATTTAACAAATGAATTGAAAGCTTATGACAAAATTATCAAAAATTTCATCTTTTTTGCTTTCCAATATGTTGCCAACAATAAAAAAAAGTAATGCCCGATTATTTTGTATATTTTTGAATTAATCTATTCAAATAAATTAAAGCGAAAAAAAATCTGGTATGTTGAAAATTTGTAACAAAAAATTGCAAAAATTTTAATCAAAACATTGATTGACTCATTTAAATTTTGTTGATCAATACATTTAATTGAAAATTTTTAGCCAATAATTTTTTGTGTGCAAATATGAAAAATGTCTTTCCTAGCGGATAACTAAAAACTTTAATGAAACTTGGAAAATTTCTAAAAACGATATCGACCAATTATCTTTCCGAATCAAGAAATTTGCGTTAAAATTACATCGATTTGTTTTTGCATATTTTTGCATGTTTTGATAAAAATGCATATTTTGGTTTTAAGTGCATATTTGTGCATTTTTTTGGTTTTCAAGAAGTTTTTCGTATGAAAACAATATTTTTTTATTCCAAAAGTTTGAAAATATTGGTTTTTTGACATTTTAACAGCGCATATCTCAAAAACGGTAGGTGCTAGAAAAAATTTGGATGGCAGATTTTGATTCAGGAGAGCAAGAGTTGAAAATTTCTAAAAACGATATCGACCAATTATCTTTCCGAATCAAGAAATTTGCATTAAAATGACATCGGTTTGTTTTTGCATATGTTTGCATGTTTTGATAAAAATGCATATTTTTGCAAATTTTGGTTTTAAGTGCATATTTGTGGATTTTTTTGGTTTTCAAGAAGTTTTTCGTAAGAAAACAATATTTTTTATTCCAAAAGTGCGAAATTATTGGTTTTTGGCTTTTTAACTGCGAATATCTCAAAAACGGTAGGTGCTAGAAAAAATTGGATGGCAAATTTGGATTCAGGAGAGCAAACTCTTTAAGAATCAGTTGGATTTTTCCCTGGGAAGTTTTTGTTGTCAAACAGTGTAGTTATTTAGCAATAACTCGAAAACAGGATCAGTTAGGATTTTCGTGTTAACGATTTTTAAAGTTCAAAATGAAGAGGAGTGAAATGAAGATTTTGTCACAATTTTAACACAACCTAAATTTGCTTGAAAAGGGGTGTGTATAAAAAAACCTTTAAAAAATTTTAAATTATTTTTTTTTTTTAACTTTTACTAACTTCAACACAGTGCCAAGAAAAACAAGTAAGAGTGTTAAATTCGGCTGTGCCGAATCTTTTATACCCTCCAACATGCAAATAAATAAAAAAAAAAATTGCAGGGGCGTCTTCTTTTTTTTTTGGTGGGGGGGGGGGGTTGGTAGTGGTAATTGGGGGGCACAATTCCTCTCGAATAAGTGTTAAAAAAAAATAATTCTTATGCTTTTTGCACTAAAGAAATACAAATTTATCATTATATAAAAAAAAAATTCTTCCACGCCCATAAAAGGGGGGGGGCGGACCGTAAAACTATATTTTCTAATTCTGTGGGTCCAAATGCAGGACCTTGAACTTCTTGTAGCATAAAAATTTTGGATTTGTTAAACAAAAACACAAAAAATTATGTAAAAATATGATATTTTTCAGAGGTTGGTTTAGTTCTTCAAGGGGGAACTTTTCCCCCCCTGGTCCGATTTTGCCCATCTCCGAACTTAACCAGCCTATGAACATAAGACATGTATGTGCCAAATTTCAGGAGTCTATCACTTTTATTTTGGACTGTATCGTGTCCTCCACAGACGGACGGACGGACGGACAGACGGACGGACGGACGGACGGACAGACGGACATCGCTAGAATGTCTTAGAATCGATCACTGATCAATAATATATATACTTTATGGGGTCCTAGACCGATATTTCGATGCGTTACACACGGAATGACAAAGTGAGTATACCCCCATACTGTAGTTGGAGGGTATAAAAAAGGATTAATCGTAAAAGTTAAAATACAGTTAAGCGCAGAAAAATATAGGCTTTCGATATAAAATTCACAAAATCGCTTTTTTATACCCTTACACATGAATTGACAAAGTGAGTATACCCCCACATATACCCACTTTGTCATTCCGTGTGTAACGCATCGAAATATCGGTCTAGGACCCCATAAAGTATCAGTGATCCATTGTAAGACATTCTAGCATCCGTCTGTGGAAGACACGATACAGTCCAAAGTAAAATAGCTAGACTCTTGAAACTTGGCACGAATATGTCTTATGGTATTGGGCTGGTTAAGTTCGAACATGGGTAAAATCAGATCAGGGGGAAAAAGTTCCCCTCTTAAGAACTAAACAAACCTCTAAAAAAATTCATTTTTTTATAGGTTTTTGTACTTTTGCTTAGCAAACGAAACATTTTTATGTCAAAAGAAGTTGAAAGTCTTGCAGTTGGATCCAGGAAGTTTGTCTCCCACCGACGTAACCCCCCCCCCCCCCCCCTCAAAAAAAATACTTTTTTTTTTTGTAACGTGTTGGAGGGTATAAAAGATTCAGCACAGCCGAATTTAACACTCTCACTTGTTTTAAATTTAATTGTTGCCAAGAAGCCCCCATATAGCTGCCCCCTATGTGCGATGTCCGTCCGTTTGTAGTCCAAACTAAAAGAGCAAGACTCCTCAAGTTTGGCACGAATATGTCTTATGGTTTTTGGCAGGTCAAGTTCGGAAATGGGCAAAATCGGACCAGGGGAAAAAAGTTCCTCCTTGAAGAACTAAACCAACCTCTGAAATACGCCAATTTTTAGAAGTTTTTTTGTATTTTTGTTAAACAAATGAAACATTTTAATGTTCGCAATAGTTCAAAGTCTTGCGCTTGGTCCCAAGGGATTACAAATGTCGTTTTTTTGCCCCGCCTCCTTTTGAAGGCGTGGATAAGAAAAATATTTAAAATAATACGATTATAATACTTTAGTGCATAAAACGGAATAAAATGAACTTGTAAACATATACCGCGAAAGGCAAGAAGTCCCCCAAATTAGGCAGGTTAAATTCGAAAATGGGGAAAATCGGACCAGATGAAAAAATTCTCCCTTGAGGAACTAAACCAAACGCTGAAAAACGTAAGTTTGTTAGATGTTTTTTAATATTTTTTTTTAAACAAATGAAACATTTTAAGGTGTTGCACAGTGTTTAAAGACGATTTAGTGATGTTTTGTCTGTTAAAAACATGTTTATTTTTGGAAGACAAGTTTAAGGTTTCTAATACTTGGCATATATATTTGTTTAGCCTCACCCAGGTTGGTATTGCATTTTAGCAAAATCGCTTCAGATCGATGCATTTCAACAAAATTGGTCCATTTTAAAATTTAAAAACGTTGCCATTTGAGAACCTCTGCTTTAAATTCCTAATCCATATACATATAAAATAAATTGTTTATACAAATTCAATGGCATTTTTGTTTACCTAAATAATTTTTTTGTATGCATATTTGAAGTGTATACACAAATATTATTCAAATACTCACTCCACACTACATCCACAAAGTTGTCATAAATTAATAAGTTTTTGTTTGCCATTAAAACTGACAGCATTTTAATTATACAAATATTTATAGGGAATTCTTTCTAATTTTTTTGTTATTATTTTTTTTTTTTTCAACATTTTCACTAGAATTGTAATTCAATACTATGCAATATAACTAAATTATAATCCATGTAATGTTTATTTTATATTACGAGATTTATATCTCATGTTACAAACAATTATTTATTGTTTAGTTGTTTTGCAAAAAAAATTGTTAAAAATTCTTTTGTACATAGTTTTAGATACAAAAAAAAAGTGAAATTCGGTTTTGCCGAACATATTAATGCCCTCCACAATGTAAAATTAAAGATTATTCCACAAACATTTTATTTGAAAATTATTCTATGAGAATTTCGTAGATTTAATTAGTACAGAAAAAAACTACCTCGAGCTAGAATTTTCAACCGCGAATAATTAAAATCAACTCGGTATCCAATTCTGATCAGATCTGTATGTACACCAGAAACGGAATGAAAGCATTTTGGATTTTAAGGTTATGTGGAATGTAGAGACGGGCAGGTTAGAGCGTGATTAATGCGTGATCACGCGTGAGTGTGACTGAATTCAGTTTTACTCACGTGATTGTGAGTGGAGAAAAAAATTGCGTGAGTGAGTGTGCGTGACCGAAAATCTTGAACGCGAATATCTCGAAAACGGAACAGGCTAGAGAAATTTGGATTGCAGTTTTGGAATCAGGTCCAATTTATTTGAATTTAAGTCTTATTTGTTGGAAGCAACATAACAGTGGACCCCCAAGAGGGCGAAATTATTGGTTTTTTGACTTTTTAACAGCGAATGTCTCAAAAACGGTACGGTATATATATTTTATGTGATTCGATAAGTTACAAACGGAATGACAGACTTATATATACCCTCTAAGTGGAGGGTATAAAAAAAAAATTTAGAGACTGATTGTTTATGATTAAAAAAAAGGAATTGAAAACAAAAACAGCAACAAAGTCTTAAAACTAGAACACGCGATGTTACACTTATAAAATTTGTTGCAATTTTCTTTAAACATGGATATGTATTAAATTCAATGCAGCCAAGCTGTCTGTCCTGAATGTATTTATATGGTAGAAAATAAAAGAAAACTTGTTACAATAAGAATAATATGTTGCGACCAGAAGAGTCTCAGCTGTTTTTATACCCTCCACTTAGTGATAGAGGGTATATATAAGTTTGTCATTCCGTTTGTAACTCATCGAAATATCGGTCTGGGACCCCATAAAGTATATATATTCATGATGCCCGATCGATTTTAAGACATTCTAGCGATGTCCGTCTGTCCGTCTGTCCGTCTGTCTGTCTGTCTGTCTGTCTGTGGAAAATGCTGTAGCGAACAAAATATTGCACAGAGGTGACTGAAACTTAACATATTTATTGGAAGTTCTCCCGAGAAGTTTGGTATTGCATTTGAGCGATATCGGTTCAGCGGTTCAAAAGTTATGAACGAAAATGTAAGCACACCTCGAAAATTTCAGTACATTCAACATAACCTAAAAATACCAAATGCTTTAATTCGGCTTCTGGTTGACATATGTGAACGTAATTGAACACCAAATAGTATTTAAACAAGTACGAACATATTTTTTACAAAAAAAAGAAAAAAATCGCGGATTTTTTTTTTTCGCTGAAATTTTTTTTTGAAAAAAATTTTTTTTTTTCAAAAGTAATTTCCTTTTAAATAAAGTTTTTTGCAATAATCTTTTTGAAATTGTGGAGGGTATCACTACATTCGGCAAGGCCGAATTTAACTTTTTTACTTGTTTTTCTATAATTTTAAATTAAAATGAAATCTTACTAAGTATATTAGACATAAACTTAGTGGGTCAAGAATTTAATGTTGAACATAATTTATTTAATAATGAAATTCTGAGAAAGAATACTGCAGTTCGAGGTCACATTTCTTTACTAATCATTATGATTTTTCTATAGGAAAAATGTTTCAGAATCTGAGACTTTTTCTATAGGAAAAATGTCTCAGAATCTGAGACTTTTTCTATAGGAAAAATGTCTCAGAATCTGAGACTTTTTCTATAGGAAAAATGTTTCAGAATCTGAGACTTTTTCTATAGGAAAAATGTTTCAGAATCTGAGACTTTGTCTATAGGAAAAATGTCTCAGAATCTGAGACTTTTTCTATAGGAAAAATGTCTCAGAATCTGAGACTTTTTCTATAGGAAAAATGTCTCAGAATCTGAGACTTTTTCTATAGGAAAAGTCTCAGAATCTGAGACTTTTTCTATAGGAAAATGGTCGCAGAATCTGAGACTTTTTCTATAGGAAAAATGTATCAGAATCTGAGACTTTTTCTATAGAAAAAATGTTTCAGAATCTGAGACTTTTTCTATATGAAAAATGTCTCAGAATCTGAGACTTTTTCTATAGGAAAAATGTCTCAGAATCTGAGACTTTTTCTATAAGAAAAATGTCTCAGAATCTGAGACTTTTTCTATAAGAAAAATGTCTCAGAATCTGAGACTTTTTCTATAAGAAAAATGTCTCAGAATCTGAGACTTTTTCTATAAGAAAAATGTCTCAGAATCTGAGACTTTTTCTATAAGAAAAATGTCTCAGAATCTGAGACTTTTTCTATAAGAAAAATGTCTCAGAATCTGAGACTTTTTCTATAAGAAAAATGTCTCAGAATCTGAGACTTTTTCTATAAGAAAAATGTCTCAGAATCTGAAAATTTTTCTATAAGAAAAATGTCTCAGAATCTGAGACTTTTTCTATAAGAAAAATGTCTCAGAATCTGAGACTTTTTCTATAAGAAAAATGTCTCAGAATCTGAGACTTTTTCTATAAGAAAAATGTCTCAGAATCTGAGACTTTTTCTATAAGAAAAATGTCTCAGAATCTGAGACTTTTTCTATAAGAAAAATGTCTCAGAATCTGAGACTTTTTCTATAGAAAAAATGTCTCAGAATCTGAGACTTTTTCTATAGAAAAAATGTCTCAGAATCTGAGACTTTTTCTATAGGGAAAATGTCTCAGAATCTGAGACTTTTTCTAAGGAGTGAGATCATAAAAATGTTAACACACATAAAGTTAAATAAAAAACAGACTACTGAATTTTAAGACTTCAAACCAAATTTTTATTAAATAAAATTTAATACAAAATCATAACAAAAAAACCGCATGGAACTCTAACCACTACGAACAAAGTTATCCACTTTTTCCGGAAACCCTCCCATTAAGGCTTTTATGGTAGTTTCTGTCACCTTTTTAGAGCAGGTGGTCCATCTACGTTTGAAATCTTGCATGTCCTGGGAGACCTTTTTTGTGCCCTTTAATTCTTTTTTAACAAGAGCCCAATATCTCTCCACTGGCCTGAGCTCCGGGCAGTTTGGTGGATTTGCCTCTCTTGGTACAAAAACCACATTATTATCATTATACCACTCCAGCGCTTTCTTGCTGTAGTGACAAGATGCTAAATCGGGCCAAAAGTAAGTGGATACATTGTGCTGACTCAAGAACGGAAGAAGTCTCTTCTGCAAACACTCCTTGATATAAATTTCGCTGTTTATAGAGCCAGATGTCACAAATGACTGGCTTCTTTGGCCGCAGCTACATATGGCTTGCCATACTAGGAATTTTTTGGGGAATTTCGTTTGCTTTTTTGACCGAAATTTTTCCGCAACATTTCCTCGAACATCGGAAACATAAAATTCTTGACCAGGGAGCTGTGCAAAATCAGCCAGGACATAAGTTTCGTCGTCCATTACACAACAGTTGTATTTTTTTATAAAATTTGATTTCAATTTTCTAGCTCTGGTTTTGGCCTCCAAATTTTTAAAAGCGTTTCTATCGGGAACTTTTTGAACTTTGTAGGACTTTAGTCCCGCCTTACGTTTCACTTTACGTACAAAAAAGTCTGAGCATTGGGCTAACCGAGCTGTTTTTCTGCCAGATGTGTTAGGAGCTCTCTTAAGGATGCTTTTAACTTTATATGCCTTACCAATGTTACGATAACCAGTCGTTGTTCCTGTTCCCGGCTTCCTTTCAATTGTTAGGTGTTCCAGATACCTTTTTACCACTTTTGAAACTGTTTGGCGGCATACATTAGTTTCTTTGGCAATTTTTTTGTATGTCCATGTTTGGTTTTGTTGAAAATATTTAATTATTTTTGAACACACTTTTCTTTCATCGTCCATTGTGTAAAAAATTGCAAATTAAAACTCATGATGTAAATTAATTTATTAACTGACATATTTTTAAAATGTAAACTGCCGAAAAAAAAAAAATTTGGAAGCTTTACACCAAAGTTGTAGGCAAAAATGTGTGTTAACATTTTTATGATCTCACTCCTTATATTAAAAATGTCTCAGAATCTGAGACTTTTTCTATAGGAAAAATGTCTCAGAATCTGAGACTTTTTCTATAGGAAAAATGTCTCAGAATCTGTGACTTTTTCTATAGGAAAAATGTCTCAGAATCTGAGACTTTTTCTATAGGAAAAATGTCTCAGAATCTGTGACTTTTTCTATAGGAAAAATGTCTCAGAATCTGAGACTTTTTCTATAGGAAAAATGTCTCAGAATCTGAGACTTTTTCTATATTAAAAATGTCTCAGAATCTGAGACTTTTTCTATAGGAAAAATGTCTCAGAATCTGTGACTTTTTCTATAGGAAAAATGTCTCAGAATCTGAGACTTTTTTTATAAGAAAAATGTCTCAGAATCTGAGACTTTTTTTATAAGAAAAATGTCTCAGAATCTGAGACTTTTTTTATAAGAAAAATGTCTCAGAATCTGAGACTTTTTTTATAAGAAAAATGTCTCAGAATCTGAGACTTTTTTTATAAGAAAAATGTCTCAGAATCTGAGACTTTTTCTATAAGAAAAATGTCTCAGAATCTGAGACTTTTTCTATAAGAAAAATGTCTCAGAATCTGAGACTTTTTCTATAAGAAAAATGTCTCAGAATCTGAGACTTTTTCTATAAGAAAAATGCCTCAGAATCTGAGACTTTTTCTATAAGAAAAATGTCTCAGAATCTGAGACTTTTTGTATAGGAAAAATGTCTCAGAATCTGAGATTTTTCTATAGGATGTCTCAGAATCTGAGACTTTTTCTATAGGAAAACTGTCTCAGAATCTGAGACTTTTTCTATAGGAAAGATGTCTCAGAATCTGAGACTTTTTCTATAGGAAAAATGTCTCAGAATCTGTGACTTTTTCTATAGGAAAAATGTCTCAGAATCTGAGACTTTTTCTATAGGAAAAATGTCTCAGAATCTGAGACTTTTTTTGACCATCAACAATTATAAAATGACAATTTTTTTATCACACCATGATCAGCGAAGATTATAATATGATCACTACGATCATGTTATGATTAAGTCGCCAATCATACTATGTTGCCCTTCTGTTATGGTTGTCGTAATTAGGTTCCTTTTCTGCGTACAAATTTAATTTTATTCTTAATCTCAGTTAACAGGTTTAGGAGCCGTAAAATATTTAGTATTTAATATTTCACATGTAAATTAAATATATATATTTAATAAAAAAAGTTATATGACGCAATATTTAATTATATATGAACAGATATGATTTTATGTAAATCCATATTAATTTTGATCCGAAAATTGGCGGATCGAATATTATACGATTATATCAAATTCTATTATTTTTGATAAAATAATATCAAATTTGATTAAGTTTGATCCCAAAAATGGGTCTATCCAATTGTATTAAATCATATCTTATCTGTTAAAATTAGATAATTTTTTATATAATAAGATGAAATTTGGTAAAATTTTTTGGAATTTTAAACGCAAAATTAGAAATTATTTTATCAGATTGGATACATTATCAATAAGAAGAGTTTTTATTGCATTCTTCGGAATTTTTTCGGGCAAATTATTAAAAATGTGTCAATTTTTTTTTTTTAAATCATTTTTAAGGGATTTAAAAATTTCAAAAAGTGTTTGTGTCTTAGAAAATTTAAAAACATTTTTTCGGAACTTAACAATTTTTCAAAAGAATAAAATTTATCCTAAAAACATTTTCAATTATTTTTTTACTCCAAAAAAAAATTGCCAAATAATTTTGTGTCCGGGACTTTGGAAAATTTTCATAAAATTTTATAGGACTTAAAAATTTTTAAATTATTTTTTAATTGTCCGGGACTTAGAAAATTTAAAAAAGAATTTCGGGATATAATTATAAATAAAATCATATATCTTTTTATCTGTCATATCTAAAAATTCCCGACCTTATGTGTCATATCTAATTTCATATAGATTGGTATATAAATAGATATGAATATGTATGTTATCATCCCGAGTAAAAAAGATTATATATAATTTTACTTATTTTTATATAAACATATATTATTTGATAAATTTATACGTAAATTGTTTTGCTATCATATAAGATTATATATATTTACACTTCGTATTTTTTTCTTATATAAAATTATATAAAAGAAAATGTTAAGTTATACATAATAACATATGATTAAAGTTAGTTTATATAATTACATATGAAATATAAAATTCTGTCTGTTTTTTTATATAATTTAATATAACATAATATTTGAAGAAATTTTATATAAAACTTTATGCAACTTTTTTCTGAATCATATGTAATCTTATATGAGTAAAATTAAAAAAAAAAATCTAAGTCCTTTATATATAATTTGATATAACTTTTGAACATTTTTCTAAGTCCAGAAAAAATTTTTTTTTTTTAAGTTCCAAACCTAAACCTTAAACATTTGTTTTAAAAATTTTATATGTTATTATATATAATACAAAATTTATGAAAAAAATCTAAGTTCTTTATATATAATTTAATATAATTTTTTTTTTTTGGATTTTTTTTGGATTTTTTTTTTATTTAATTATATATAATTGCATAAATTTTTCTAAAAAAGGGGCCAATTTTCGCATCAAATCATATAAAATTATATTAAAATCACATCAAATTATATCAAATTTAATGCAACTTTATATGGTTTTATCGACTCATTTTTCGCATCAAATTCTATATGAATATATATGATGTCTTTATATAATTAAATATAAACATATATAATCTTTTTTACTCGGGATATTAAAAAATAAGGAAAAATTCAATGCTATATATAAACTTATATGTCCATATCAAAGTTCATGCATAACCATATATAAATATAAATAATTATATAATAGCATATATGATTATATCAGATCTTTTTTACTCGGGTAGTTATAAATTCATGTATTCCTTAATGCATCCTGTTAAAAACTTAAGTTATTCTACGTTTTTAAAAACTTTTGCTAAGATTTATGTAAAAAAAAATGAAAATGGAAAGAAATTCATCTGCTATACATATGAATGGAATAAATCGTTCTTTGTTCAAATCTTAATGTGACCCAATTTTTCTTGTATACACAAGAAAGTTTTATTTCTTCTTTTTTTTAGAAATGGAAAATAAAAGAAAAACCATTCTAAAGATTCATGCATATTCGTAATACTTCAAGTTGTTTGACTATAAAATCAAGCCTTAATTTCTTTTATAGTTTTCTTTTTATCTATTGCGATATGGTGGTACCTTTATATTGTATGTGTGTGTGTTTGTGTGCAGCATTTTAGTTATCCTTAAAGCTTATTAGCCAGATGCAACTGCTGTTGCTGCTGTAGAATCTTACTATAACAAGGATAAGAATAAGGACATGTCCTAAAGCAAAAGATCTTAACAAAACCATAATTTTTGCCTTCAACATAAAATAGTACAAACATATGATGATGACAAAAAATATTATTGCAAGCAAGATGAACGACCAATCCACCGACCATCCGACCGTCCGTCTGTCCGTCCGACCACAACAACATCTTTAACACCCACAATTTAATGCAACTAGAATTTATTAAGGAAATGCAAGTTTAATAACTCAACATTTGTTTGGGGTGACGTTGAAAAATGAAGTGCATTTTTTTTTGTAGAAAATTATAAAAGGGATCAAGAGAAGCAAAAGACGGGGGGGAATTAATTCAAACACTTAAGAGACATTTTAAGTCCTTAAAACAGTGAAGTATGACATAAAGGGATATTGAGACGTTTTTTCTTTTAATCGAAATTGTAAGAAGTCTTGGAATAAAAAGGAGCCCTATTTTTGAAAAAATAAAATAATTATAATTTCTTTTAAAGTGTTGTTTTTTATTTTTATTTAACTAACACTCAGGGGATGTCCCCTACTAATGCAGTGCATTGTGTTGATCAGGTGTGAAAATGAGGAAAGAGGAAGTATATTGAAAGTGGCAGGAAAGACCGTCGCGGGAAAATGTCGGGGTCTCTGGGCACACAATTTGAGACCCGTTGGAAGGTTAACAGCCGCATGACAAAAAAAACATTCTTTTGATACAAATTAAATTCATGTTATTACCTGTTTTAAGAAAAAGAAACTAAAAAAAAAAATATTTTGATTAGATTCGAGGTCATTATTCTAGTTCGAGGTCATTTTTCTTTACTTATTAAAACCATGATATTCGTGTAAAACAATTTGGTTTTAATGAGACCTCCCGACTAAAAAAGTTTAGATATAGCAACATATTATTTAATATATTTATATATGGCCATACACAGTACTTTACATAATTATATGTAAATGTATCTTGTATTAAGTTTTACATCCAAAATTTAATATGGTGCCATATAAAAGGATATCAAATCATGTGTTGCTCCACATACAATATATAAAGCTTTATTAAATTAGATATTGCATATAATATTATATATGACTCCATGAATAACCTCATACAAGATTAGATAAATAAATATATGATATACAACTCCATGTCTGACCTCATACAAGATGAGATATACATATATATATGGTGCCGAATCGGGGGAAAAAAGTTTTCTAAGTCCCGAGAAAATTTTTTAAAATTTCCAGACAAATAATTTTTGCGTTTTGAAGTTAAGAATTTCATTAAAAATGATTTAAACAAAAAAAAAAAAAAAATAAGCCAAATTTTGAAAAATTTTACAAGTCCTGAAAAAGTTTTGTAGTCCTGGATAAAAAATATTTTTGGTAAATTTTTTGCGTTTTGAAGTAAAAATTTATTAACAAAGTTTAAAGAAAATTTTTTTCAAATTTCGATTTTTTTTTAAATTTCTAAGTCCCAGACAGAATTTTTTTTGCAATTCCCGAAAAAACTTGGGATAAATTTGTAAATTATGAGATAAAAAAAAAATATTTTATGCAAAATTCTACATATTTTATCTTATGATATAAAATTATATACAATTATATCAAATTAGATAAACCCAGTATTCGGATCAAAAACGATCATATTTAATCTAATATAACAAATTTTGAGCTATTTTGATCCACCAATTTCATCATCTTATTTTATCCAAATACATGTTGGGCCATATCAAATTATATATGGCTCAATTTCAAATTATATATGGTCCTGTATATTTATTTTTAGTCGGGCTTATCAACTCTCAAAATCTGAGACTTTTTCTTTACGAGAAAGGTCTCAGAATCCGCGATTATTTCTGTACGAAAAATCGACTCAGAATCTGAGATTTTCTTTTTACTAAAAATTGTATCAGTGTTTGAGACTTTTTTATACGAAAAATGTCTCAGAATCTAAGACTTCTTCAATACGAAAAATGTCTTAGAATCTGAGACTTTATACGAAAAATGTCTCAGAATCTGCCCCTTTTTCTATACGAAAAATGTTTCAAAATCAGAGACTTTCTATACGAAAAATGTCTCAGCATCTGAAACTTTTTTTATGCGAAAAATGTCTCATAATCGGAGACTTTTTATATACGAAAAATGTCACAAAATCTAAGACTTTTTCTATACGAAAAATGTTTCAGTCTGAGACTTTTTCTATATAAAAAATGTCTTAAAATCTGAAACTTTACACTTTATACATAAAAAGTCTCAGATTCTGAGACACTTTTCGTATGCTAGTTTAAAATTCTGAAACACTTTCCTTATAGAAAAAGTCTCAGATTCTGAGACATTTTTCGTATAAAAAAGTTTCAGATTTTAAGACATTTTTTATGTACACAGAAAGAAATAAAAAAAAAATTTGAGTAAATTTTTAATACTATTGAGTAAAAAATTACTCAATTTTCCACCAGTAAACGATTTAATAGTATTGAGTAAATTTTTAATAAAAAATTATTAAATGTTTGCCAAAAAAATTTGAGTAAATTTTTAATTGACACTATTAAGTGCAGGAACAGAACAAGAAGCACCACCTTTTAAAAACAGAACAAGTTTTATTTCACATCGGCGCCGGCCACCGGTTTAATCTGCCAAACCGTATGGAAAAAGTCGTGCCGGGCTTATTCTGTTTCTACTCTAAAAAAAACAAAGTTTAAAAAAATTTCATATTTTTTTACAAAGAAAAAAAACATGTTTTTTCAAACTTTGCCAAATATATTTTTGTCTTAAAGACATAAAAAAATTTTATAAATATGATTACAAACTTTCATGTATATATACAAAAAACTATAAACTAAACGAGAATTAAAAAAACTAAGAAAACTCCAAAAAAAAATTAAAAAAGCTATTAAATTCTTATTAAATTATTTACTCAATTTGTTTTTAAATTTTTGAGTAAATTTTTAATTGCGTCAATTAAAAAATTACTCAAAACTTTTTTAAATTTAAACAAGTGATTACTCAAATTGTTTTTCCCCATATTTTTTTCTGTGTAGGAAAAGTCTCAGATTCTGAGACATTTTTCGTATATAAAAAGTCGCCGATTATGAGAAATTTTTCTCATAGAAAAAGTTTCAGATGCTGAGACATTTTTCGTATAGAAAGTCTCTCATTTGGAGACATTTTTCGTTTAGAAAAAGTCTCAGATTCTGAGACATTTTTCGTATAAAGTCTCAGATTCTAAGACATTTTTCGTATTGAAGAAGTCTTAGATTCTGAGACGTTTTTGTATTAAAAAAATTCCTGAAAAAACTTCTATGAACTTTAGATTTTTAAAATCTTAGAATCTCTAACTTTTTCTGTACGAAAAATATTTCACAACCTGAAACTTTGTATGTAGGAAATATTTCTATGATTTTGCGACTTTTGATATATTACAAATTTCTCCTATAGAAAAAATTTCAGATGTATACGAAAAATCTGTTAGATTCTGAGACTTTTTCTGTAAAAAACTAAGAAATTTTCTTTTAAAACAAATTGAAAAAAAATTTGCTCCGTTTTCGTAAAGCGAATTTATTTCGGGCGGGCGCCCTGGGCACGTGCCTATTGTGTCCAAATGTTTAAAATGGTACTGGGTTGTACGACCGAAAAATGAAATTTCTCTATAATGCGTTGTGCGAAACAAAGGACAATCGATTAAAAACGGATGCGATCTACTGGACGAGCGAGTACTCCGAACAAATACCGGAGCTTCACGAATAAGTTCAATTATCTCAGCTGAACACCTCCCACAGTAATATCGATAAAACAGTTTCAAACAATCCACATTCCAACGATGATGTAAATAATTAATAAAGTTGAATACCCTACTGCCATTAATAAGCATCACCGCACTACTTTGTACAAGGTCCAGAAGCATCAGTACAGAGTCTTAAACTCTTGCCCATATACCGTTTCAAACGGTATTAAAAAGGTATTGGCCTATATTTTAAGCGACACATCAGATATATTAGAAATTTCATCGACTTTCATAAATGCTTTTAAAAATGTTCATATCTTTATTGGTTGCGGTACAAAAGCCAAATACCGTTATTCTAGACGGGTATCGGTTGCCAACCTTGCGAGAAGGTTATTCATAAATATACACACAAAAAATTTTGTTTTCCATGAACGATTTTCATAGTATTTATGAACAAATTCATACAATTTATTAAGTTTTTTTATAATATTTATAAACTTTTTCATAGTATTTATGAATAAATCATAATATGTGAAATTTAAGAATTTTTAACATTTTTCATAAATACTATGAAAAAGTTTATAAATATTATGAAAAAGTGAATAAATTGTATGAATTTGTTCATAAATACTATGAAAATCGTTCATGAAAAAAAAAAAAAAATTGTGTGTAAGAAATAAAGTAGCAGATACAACGTAACCTTGCGATACCCCTGAATTTACCTGAAACTCATCTGATAAAACCCCATCTAGAACAACATGAAGAATGTGATCTCTTAGAAAACTGGAAAAAAAATCGAGAGAAGTCATTACCGACACAACGCACACGTCTTCAAGCTAATTTAGGTTTCGTAAAAATGGTGACAAAATCGGGTAGTGGCAATTCACTCTTCTATGTTTAGAACTTTACAAATTGTTAATACGAAAATCCCAGCGGATACTGTTTTCAAGTTATTACTAAATAATTACACTGTTCGACAACAAAAACCTTCCAGTAAAATATTCATCTGATTTTTAAAGATTTTGCTCTCCTGATTCCAAATCTGATATCCAAATACAAATACCGTTTTTGAGTTATTTGCGTTCGAGATATTCGCGTGAAAAAAAATGCAAACGCAAAACTCTCAAAAACGAAAAATGCTAGCAAAATTTGGATTGCAGTTTTGAAATCAGGAAATCCATTTTACATAAAATCGCGTCCCATTTTTTTAAAGTGGGACCCCAAAAGTGCAAAATTATTGTTTTTTTGCGCTTTTTAACACAGAAAAATTTGGATGGCAGATTTGAAATCAGGAAGTCAAAATCTATATGAATCAGTTGGGTATTTCACTGGGAGGTTTAAGTGTAAACGAATTTTAAAGTTCTAACTAAAGAGGAATGAAATGTCATTATCCGATTTTGTCACCATTTTAACAAAACCTAAACTTGCTTGAAGAGGGTCTGCTGGCACTCTACTACAATTCACGTTCCCAGTGTTATTTGCAAAAATCATAAATCTCTCTTTCTACAAGTTTTCACTTTAAATAGTTTATAACAACTACGACCTACTACAATTGTGAAGAAAGTTTGTAGGATAAAGAAAGAATACACAATAAAAGGATTAAAATAGGAGGAAAAAATGTAGTATAAACATGTTAAAAAAATATATAATACTTAATACCATAAACCCCAGGAATCAAGAGTTAGAACTAAAGAATTACAACCCAAAAACATGATGTTGCTCTGCTAATACGGTTGTTTGGTTGTCGAGGATAATACTGTACAAATATTGCGATTGTTGTGCCAAATTGTGCGTTCATATGAAAATCTTGTCGTTGTTGCTTCATTGGACATAGGGGAGTGTTGCCTAGATTCATAACATGGCAGCAAAAAAAAAAAAAGAACAACATTAATATAAATGTACCAAAAAAAAAAAAAATTGGAACAGACGAAAAAAATTGTTGGTACTTTGTAATTTTATGCCAGTTTCACCATGTTTGCCAAACAATCGTAGAGCCTCTGAAAACATGAAGATATATGAGTATTGCAATAAAAAAAAAGAAACAGATCAACAATAAAAAAAAAGTTGTAGGACACAGTGGGACAATTTATGTAATGTGATTTATGTGTTTCAAGTGACCACGGGAGAACTAAAACTTAAAAGTTTATAACTTTTTGCAAAATTGCAATACTTAGTGCAAAATTGCAATACATATTGCAATACTTATTGCAAAATTGCAATACTTTTTGCACAACTAACATACCAATTGCAAAACTACAATACTTATTGCAAAACTACAATACTTATTGCAAAATTACACTACATATTGCAAAATTACAATACATATTGTAAAATTGCAATACATTGCAAAATTACAATACATTGCAAAATTACAATACTTATTGCAAAATTACAATACTTATTGCAAAATTACAATACTTATTGCAAAATTACAATACATTGAAAATTACAATATATTACAAAATTACAATAGATTGCAAAATTACAATACATTGCAAAATTACAATACATTGCAAAATTACAATACATTCCAAAACGACAATACATTCCAAAAGTACGATACATTGCAAAATTACAATACATATTGCAAAATTACAATACATATTGCAAAATTACATTCTCTGTCATTTAGTTTTAGAGAATAACTAGACATTTTTCTGCAATTTTATTGATTCTGTTTGCTGAGTTTTAAAATATTTTTTCTGTATTTACAATACATTGCAAAATTACAATACATTGCAAAATTACAAAACATTGCAAAGTTACAATACATTGCAAAATTACAATACATTGCAAAATTACAATACATTGCAAAACTACAATTCATTGCAAAATTACAATACATTGCAAAATTACAATACATTGCAAAATTACAGTACATTGCAAAATTATAATGCATTGCAATATTACAATACATTGCAAAATTACAATACCTTGCAAAATTACAATACACTGCAATATTACAATACATTTTGCAAAATTAAAATACCTTGCAAAATTACAATACCTTGCAAAATTACCAATACATTGAAAAATAACAATGCATATTGCAAAATTACAGTACCTTGCAAAATTACCAAAACATTGCAAAATAACAATAAATATTGCAAAACTACAATACATATTGCAAAATTACAATACATTGCAAAATTACAATACATTGCAAAATTACAATACATTGCAAAATAACAACAAATATTGCAAAATTACAATACATATTGCAAAATTACAACACATTGCAAAATTACAATACATTGCAAAATTACAATACATTGCAAAATTACAATACATTGCAAAATTACAATACATTGCAAAATTACAATACATTGCAAAATTACAATACATTTTGCAAAATTAAAATACCTTGCAAAATTACAATACCTTGCAAAATTACCAATACATTGAAAAAACAATAAAAATAGCAATATATTATTGCAAAACTACAAAACATATTGTAAAATTACAATACATATTGCAAAATTAGAATACATATTGCAAAATTGGAATACATATTGAAAAGTTACTATAAATATTTCAAAATTACTATAACTTGTAAAATTACAATACATTGCAAAATTACAATACATACATTGCAAAATTACAATACATTGCAAAATTACAATACATTGCAAAATTACAATACATTGCAAAATTACAATACATTGCAAAATTACAATACATTGCAAAATTATAATACATTGCAAAATTACAATACATTGCAAAATTACAATACATTGCAAAATTACAATACATTGCAAAATTACAATTCCTTGCAAAAATACCAATACATTGCAGAATAACAACAAATATTGCAAAATTATAATACATATTGCAAAATAACAACAAATATTGCAAAATTACAATACATATTGCAAAATTACAATACATATTGCAAAACTACAATACATATTGCAACATGACAATACGTATTGCAAAATTACAATACGTATTGCAAAATTACAATACGTATTGCAAAATTACAATACGTATTGCAAAATTACACTACATTGCAAAATCACAATACATATTGCAAACTCACAATACATATTGCAAAATCACAATACATATTGCAAAACTACAATACATTGCAAAACTACAAAACATATTGTAAAATTACAATACATATTGCAAAATTAGAATGCATATTGAAAAGTTACTATAAATATTTCAAAATTACTATAACTTGCAAAATTACAATACATATTGCAAAATTACTATACATTGCATAGTAAAAATCTTTACGGTTTTTCTCTTTTAAAAAATGCTACCGTACCTTGAAAATAATTGTAAAATCCTCTAATATTTTTTAAAATCACATCCACTGTTCTATGATTAAAGTCGAAACATCTAAAGTTTTATATTCACAAAAGGGATACTTTAAAAATTTATGCACTGCGTGGGTGCTTTTTTTTTGAAGATGAAGAGGAAAATAAAAGAAACGCAAAAATACAATAATAAAAAGAAAAAACTTACTCTTTGCTATAATATGATACTATTAGAAAACTATGAAAATGGTGGAAAACAAACCAACAAACTGAAAAAGGAAGACTGACAGACAGACACACAATCGTGAAAATGGTTCTTTAACATTTTTAGCCAACCATTACCTTTTTTGTTGTTTGTTGCTACCAACTGTTATGTTGTAGACGATTTGTGTCAACGTCATCACCATCAACAACAGTACAATGAAACTGAGCAAAGTACCAGCAACTATTGTCACAAAACACAGTAGGGGGATAAAAGTCCTTGTTGCATGTCGTTTGTATGTTTGTTTGATAGTCTGGAACAGAGTTTCTCATTTAGTTTGATATAATGCCAGTGTTGCCAGTTTAGGGGTTTTGTCCCTAAATAGGGGATTTTTTTTGGAAATTGGGGATGAAAAATTTGGTTTGGGGATCCGGGGATTTCATGGGGATGACACTGATTTTTTCGGGGATTTTTAGGGGATGAAATATTTTAGATAAACAAGTGTTTTTTTAAATACATCAATTATAAATAATGCTTAAATCGGTAAAATGAACTCTAAAACGTCAAAAAAAAAAACGCAAACGTAGGAATTATGTGAGACTTATAAAGAAAACACTAAAATTTTTTTATGGTGTCTGTCAAAACCTGGATCGTAGTGGTATCATGCTTTTCTTTTTCTTTAAACCAAATTTGCAGATTTTCATACATATTCTATAGTATATCCTTAAAATATATAATGGAAAATTTCCAAAATTCCCAAGTTTTTTCTGTAGAAAAAAAGTCTAAAAGTACATCAATTGAAAATACTGGTCTTTTACGACTTCTTAAAATCTTAAAAAGCAATACCACGTTTTGAATACCTATTCCGAAATAAGTTTTTATAAAAATTTATGGGTTGTTACAGCAATATGTATATCAAACCTTAAAAGAATTTTCGTTGTTTTTAAAGGGTACAAATAATTTCTTTCGATGACTTATGTTTGCTGAGAAAACCTTTGGCGGAATTCAAGATATAAAACAAGATTAAATCAAATTTGGACCAATAAAGTAATCTATCGGTGGTTTGTAAATTAAAAACTCATGAGTTATCCATCTCTGATAAAACATTTCCGTTAGTTTTTAAATTTTATCGCAATACTTATCGAAACATTTGCTGTTTCAAATGATGTGCTAATCGCTCAACACGCAAAATACACTTACACTTTTTAGCCAAGTTTCTGTGTAAAATACAAACCACCATGTGTTTGTGCGTAAGTTAACCAAGTTTTTGTTCTAAAAAATTAGCTAAATTACTCAAAAGCACTTGATGGGTTGCAAGTGTTTTTTGCGTGCAGTAAATTTTGAGAACATTTTTTTTGGGGATTTTTGGGGATGAGAAATTTTAAGTTGGGGATTGCATCCAAAAAAAAACTGGCGACCCTGTATAATGCTGCCTTTTTAGAGATTTTATAATTTTTAGTACACTTTTAAAGAAAAGGTACTTGTTTTAAGAGATTTTTAAGGAAAGGATAATTTTAAAAAATTTTACTTATTTTGTAACTCTTCCAAAAAAATTACCCTCTCTTAGATTCTTGCAATTAATTAATCCAATTAATCGAAATCGTATAATTTTCTTCTTTTATTTCTCAATGGAGGTAAAGTTGAATATGTATGAATATTTTTGTTTGAACATTAGCGATTTATCATTTAAATGCCCTTTACTACTTAGGCTTTTTAAGTTTGCTAAATAGTTTTGACAATGGAATCTGAAAAATTCTGAAACACGTGTCGACTAAGTCTTGCAAAAATGACCAGAATAAACAAATTTAAAACAGAAAAATCTTTTTCTTAAAATTATTCTCTAAGAATATCATAGTTTTAATTAGTAAACGCAATAAATGACCTCGAGCTAGAATAAACTAACTCAAAATATAATATTTTAAAGGTCGAATAAAACAATTTTTATTTTTTAATACAAATTAATCAGAATTTAGTAAATTTAATTCGAAAAAGTACTTTCTGATACACAACGACCACCCTTTAAGAAACCCTGATATCGTATATAAGTGGTAATGGTATAAGCTTTTAGTCATTTCATTTTATATTTTTATTTTTTACTCATTTGTAGAGTTATGGAAGCAACAAAGTAGAACAACATTTTACTTAAGTTGGGTTTTTTGTCTGTTTGTCTGTCTGTCAGTCTGTCGTTTGGACTGTCTGATTGTTTGTATGCTAAATCCTTGGTTCATTACTCCCACTGTTTTCTTAAGGGATACTTTCAATTTTTTTTCTCATTTTTTTAACATTTTTCATTTTATATTTCTATAATTTTCTCTATTACTACGTTTCATTGTTATTTTTATTTTCAGGTCATTAGAGTGCAATTCACATAGGTTTTTATAGAGGGATCTTTTATAAAAAGAAATGTTAGTCAATGGGAAAACAATTGAATTAATAATGTTAAAAGAGTATAAAATAAAAAATAATGGTATAAGAGATTTTTTTTTTTTTTTTTTAAATCTTGAACTTTTTCATTTGTAGTAAATCATGGAATATAATGTAAAAAAGGGTTTAGCTAATTAAATATTATTATCGGGAAAGAAAACTTAAAGAAAAAGCTTCTTTATATTGGTGAAAAGTTACATTAATATAATGAAATGTTGCATCGATTTCGTCCAATGTCAATATGATAAAACGGTGTCATCAACAACAAGAATTTATTTTTATTTAAAAAAAAATAAGAAAAAACAACTAGAAAAGTTAAATTCGACTTGGCTGAATCTATGAATTCTCTCCACAATGCCCTTTTAAGTGATAGTAAATTTTCTAACGTAAAAAAAATATAATTTTTGATTAGTTTTTATTTTGGTAAAAAAAACTTTTTTTTTTAGTCATTTTTGAAAAAAAAAAACAAGTAAGAAAATTATAGTCGGTCAAGACCGACCATATTATACCCTACACCAGAGTTTCCCGGAAAATGGGTCCCAAGTTCAAACATGGACTGATTAGATCTATATCTTGTCAAATCTTTAATAAGTGTAAAAAACACTCACAAATCAAATTTGAGTGAAATAGGCTTCTTTCTGTTGACAATAAACCGCTTTAACTGAATATCGGGCAAAATTTTCACATGGGGCGGGACTAAATCCAAAAATGGTCCGATGATAATCAGATTTTATAAGGTTGTTAATGAATGCGTTAAACATGCACAAACTGAATTTTAATTAAATATTTTCTATTTTCATGAAATTTGAGAGATTTATGTGAAATCGGGAAGGTGGTTTTTGTATGGGGGCTGCAAGAAGAACCGGTCCGATTTCTTTAAAATTCGAAATGGTGATTTGTGTAGATAAAACATGATTACCTGCCAAATTTCGAAAAGATACATATTATAATGCGGTTATTAGAGTCCTTTGAGCCAAAACTAAAGAGGACCTTTGTATGGGGGCTAGGTCTAAATATAGACCGATTTTTCAGTTTCAAATTTCAAGTCAATTGATTAAAAATTGCGACCTGTATCGTGTTTACAACGTTTACATGGACAGACGGACGGACGGACATCGCTAAATCGATTCAAAAAGTGATTCTGAGTCGATCGGTATACTTAAAAGTCGGTCTAGGACCAATATTTCGGGTAGTTACAAACATCAGCACTAACTCATTATACCCTGTACCACAATGTGGTGTAGGGTATAATTATTTTCAAATTTTTTTTGTGAGTGTTAAGTTTTTTTTTGAGTGTAAATATTTTTTCGAGTGTTTTTTTTTTTTTAGTGTAAAAATATTTTTGAGTGACAAAAATACGTTGTAAAATATTTTTTTGGCTTACCAATGTTTTTAAAATATGTTTAACGGGTTTTCAACTCATGAATTTAAGGTGAAACCAATCTGAAATTCACGGTTTTGCTAATAACTTTTGAACGACTGGACCTATTTGGCTGAAATTCAATATGAATCAGTCCAGGGGAACGAAAAAAGTATATGCCAAACTTCAGAACTCTCAGAATTGTTGTTATAAGTTAAAAGATAGCGAGTTTTTTATCTCGTAAATTCGTGAAAAACCCTTGCCGAAATTCACGCTTTCGCTTATAACTTTTGAACCACTGGACCGATTTCGCTGGATTGCAATACCAACCTGACCAGGCAAATGCCCAATACATATGCCAAACTTCAGGAGCCTCAGTAAAGTCTTTCAAAAGTTAGCGTATTTTCAACAGACAGACGGACGGACGGACATCGCAAGATCGTCTTAAAATCGATGGAGGATCATGAATATATATGGGGCATTCCATGTCAAATCGGACACTTTGAAAAATTTTTTTTTTAGATTTTCCCAATTTGTTTACAGTTTTTCATAACTTCTTCAATAATGGTCCAAATTTGAATTTTTTTCCCCAACATTTTTGTTTTTTTACGTACTTTTTAAAAAAAAAATCAAAAAAAATCTTAAAAGCGCTCTAGTATGCGATTTTTTAAGTTTTAAAATTTAAATCACATTTTTGAAAATGTTTGTACTCTTCGATTTTTTTGAAATTTTTTTGAGTAAAACTTCTATCGATTCTAGAAATTTTTTGCCCAGGAGGATCGTGGGATAACGATTATTGCTATTTTTTTAAATTTTTTTAAAAAAATTTATTGTAATTTTCCAATCTTCAAATCATTTCTACTGCTCCAATGGTGCGTCATAGAGGGGTCATTTATAAGACCGACCCCCAATAATTTTTACGTCTTAACATTTCTTTGGAACAAACTAGTACCCTATCTCCAATTTCTAAGGGTGCTCCTACACAAAACGACATTTTTTAAAATTTGCTCCAACCGCTCTAACTGCCCTAATAGTACCCTTAGAGCAACAAAATGTATGACCGACCCACAATATTTTTTTAGTCCAAACATTTTCTCTGAACACACCTACCCTCTATCTCTAATTGCTAAGGCGGTCCCCATACAATTTTTTTTATTTTTTGTAAATTTGTTTTATTTAATCAGCTTTTACCGGTCCAATGGTGCGTCCGAGAGGGGTCATTAGTGAGACCGACCCCCATTCATTTTTACCTTTCAACATTTCTTTAAAACATACTTACGCCCTATCTCCACTCCCTAAGTAGGAGTACAAACATTTTCAAAAATGAGATTTAAATTTTAAAACTTAAAAGTCGCACACTAGAGCGCTTTTAAGAATTTTTTGGGATTTTATTTTTTTTTTAAAGTACGTAAAAAAAACAGAATTTTTGAAAAAAAAAAAATAATTTGGACCATTATTGAAGAAGTTATGAGTAAAAGAAGTTTGAGTAAAGTAACCAACTACCAATTTTTAAAAATTCGATATCTTTTGAACGGGTAATCAAAAAAATCTGAAGATTTACCATGAAGGAGTTTTAGAAGGGTACTAAAAACTGTAAACAAATTGGGAAAATCTAAAAAAAAAAATTCAAAGTGTCCGATTTGACATAGAATGCCCCATATACTTTATGGGGTCCAAGACCAATATCTCGAGGTGTTACAAACGGAATGACAAACTTATATACACCATCTACACAGAAAAAAATAAAAAAAATATTTGAGTAAATTTTTAATACTATTGAGTAAAAAATTACTCAGTTTTGCACCAGTAAACGATTTAATAGTATTGAGTACATTTTTAATAAAAATTTATTAAATATTTAAAAAAAAAATTTGAGTAAATTTTTAATTGACACAATTTAAAATTTACTCAAAATAGCTATTTATATTTTTAAAAAGATTAAAAAAGTTTGAAATTTAAAAAAAAAAAAAATTGTTTTTTCAAACTTTACCAAACATATTTATGTCTGAAAAACATAGGACAATTTTATAAAGACGATTACAAACTTTCATATACATATGAGCCATTCCACACCAAATGTCCCGCTACAGAAAAACATGTGTCCCGTAAATTTCTGAATAGGTTGTTTGGATAGCCCTTTATGGAACTAAGAAAATTGCGTTTTTGGTTTTTCTAATTTTCAAAAACTGGGCTTAGAAGCATGGTCAAATATTGGAAAAATGGTCAAATTTGAGGCGAGTTGCCTTGATTAAATATTTATCACATTAAAACGGAATGCACCACAATCTTAAAAATTTACATTCTTTTATAGTTTTGTATGGGCTATCGAATAAAATTTTTTTCTTTGGAAAATTTTCAGAACCCGTTCTGAAATTTTCCATTTTTTAAAAAAGTCAATTTACCAAAAATCCGGCCACTTTTTTTATTTATTTTTTTTTTATTTTTTTTTTTTTAAGTTTAGATGTTTGTCCATCCACACAAAAAAAATTAGAAATGTATTTTTCGTTTTTTTTTTCGAGAAAATCGCATTTGAACTTTAAATTTCATAACAATTTTGTAATTTGCTTGTATTTTCTTGATTTAACGTTGCGAATAAGTATTATTAATTGTATAAATATTACTCATTCGCAACGTTAAATCAAGAAAATATAAGCAAATTACAAAACTGTTATGAAATTTAAAGTTCAAATGCGATTTTCTCGAAAAAAACGAAGAACATGTTTCTGAATTTTTTTGTGTGGATGGACAAACATCTAAACTTTAAAAAAAAATTTAAAAAAGAAAAAAAAAGTGGCATATTTTTTAATAAATTTACATTTTTAAAAAACGGAAAATTTCAGAACGGGTTCTGAAAATTTTCCAAAAAAAAAATTTAATCGATAGCCAATACGAAACTATATAAGAATGTAAATTTTTAAGATTGTGGTGCATTCCGTTTTAATGTGATAAATATTTAATCAAGATAACTCGCCACAAATTTGACCATTTTTCCAATATTTGACCACGCCTCCTAAGCCCAGTTTTTGAAAAATTGAAAAACCGAAAACGCAATTTTCTAAGTTCCATATAGGGCTATCCATACAAGCTATTCAGAAGTTTATGGTACACGTGTTTTTTTCGCTGGACATTTGGTGTGGAATGCCTCATATACAAAAAACTTTAAACTAAACGAGAATTCAAAAAACTATGAGAGTTTAATAAAAATTAAAAAAAAAAAACTATTAAATTTTTATTAAATTATTTACTTAAATTGTTTTTAAAATTTTTAAGTAAATTTTTAATTGCGTCAATTAAAAAATTACTCAATTTTTGTTTTTAAATTTAAACAAGTGGTTACTCAAATTTGTTTCCTCCATATTTTTTCTGTGCACTTTGTTTAAAATAACTTATCGACCAAAAAAATTATGCAAGTTTGCATAAATTACCTAAGTAATTTTTTACTCTTAAAAACTTAGGTAATTGCTTGTCCAAAAAACTTAGGTATTTTATGCAAATACAATTTTTCGGTAAAATTACCCCCAAAATTTGCAAACTTAGGTAAATTTTACTCTTAAAAAATGTTTACTCTAAAAATCTTAGGTAATTTGTTGTAAAATTACCCCCAAAATTTGCAAATTTTGAGATTTTTTTTTTGCAATTATCGTATAAGTTTTCTTTTAATCACTCTACACTATAGAAAGTATGAAATCTAGTTTATAGTAAACTTTGATATTTCAACCATAGTCTACATTACTATCAATTTCCCTTTCAATACTTCAGTTTCATTGTACACATATCATGTTATAAACTATCACAATTTAACCAAAATCTCTAAACTAAAAAAGTTTGAAAATCAGTGTTAATTAACGCACACACAAAAAAAAATTGTTGCTAATTGACATAAAGTTCAAAAAAATTATATTTTATACGTGGTTTTTGTGATAAAAACGGAACTTAAAGTTCATTTTCAAACAGCAACACAATAACTGGCAAAAACTTTTTACCCTTCATTGTCAATGACAAAAACATACACACACACATGTCAGTTTTCATGGTGCTGATTCTTTTGTTAAAATTCGTTAATTTTGTTTGGTTGACAGCAGGACAGGTCGGTAAAAGAGTGAATTCCGTCAAAAAAATACTTTTTTCTTCATGGTAAAAAAATGTTTCAGAATCTGAGACTTTTTATACCCTACACCACTCTGTGGTACAGGGCAACGGCGTATGCAGGACTGTTTTTTCAGGGCCCAACAACAACAACAAAAATTTTTTTGTTGTTTTTTTCGTGAGATTTGTGTTTTCCAATACATATAAAAAAAATATTTTTTTGTTGTTGTTGTTGGGCCCCCCCTCTGTATACGCCGACGGTACAGGGTATAATGAGTTTATGCTGATGTTTGTAACTACCCGAAATATTGGTCCTAGACATACCTTCAAGTATACCGATCGACTCAGAATTACTTATTGAGTCGATTTAGCGATGACCGTCCGCCTGTCTATCTATCGGTTTAAGCAATTTTCAATCAATTGACTTGAAATTTGAAACTTAAGCATCATTTGGGCCAAGGACGAAGCCTATTGAAATTGGAGAAAATCGGTCCATGTTAAGACCTAGCCCACCCCCCCCCCCCCCCATACAAACACCCCCTTTGGATCGGCTTAAATGACTCTGATGACCGTATTATAGATAGATATCGCTTTGAAATTTAGCAGGCAATAAAATTTTGTATGCACGAGTTACTATTCCAAATTTCAAAGGAATCGGGTCAGTCCTTCTGGTAGTCCCCATACAAACCACCTTCCCGATATTCACTTAATTCCCTCAAAATTCATAAAAATGGAAATATTTGATAACAATGTTATTTTTAGGTGTTAAACGTGTACTTTAGTAACCCAATCAAATCGAAATATAATTGGACCATTTTTGGACTTACAAGGGAAGTCTCCCTGGTGTCACCCTCCGATCTTCATGAAATTTGGATATGTTGTTAAGAAGGAAAATTAATTTGACACGTATTTTTTTTAGCGGCCCAAACTCATTTTTAGGGGGGGTCGATTTGTATGGGGAGAAATTGACCTTTTTCAGTTTTTTACGATTTACGGATATTTAAACAACTTTAATATTGGCATGTGTGGTATCATGTGTGGCTTAAAGGTATTAAAAATACCTATCTCGTGGTGCTAACAATGGGCCAAAAAAGTTAATATTTTTCGACTTATTAACAAAAATGTCCTAAAATTTTGGTATTTTACTCAATATGACAAAAAGTTGTGCATGTTTGGACACGTTCTTAGCACACGTAGATAGGTTTTCCAAAGACCTTTCATTTGGTATGTAACATGACTAGGTTTCTTTGCATAATTTGGAGATAAACAAAAAAAAAACTGAAAAATGGCCTTGTCTTCCCCCCTCCTTTTTACACCCTAAATATCAATTTGTGCCGCTAAAAAAATACGTGTCCCTTTATTTTTTCTGATCTACAAAATAAAACCAATTCCATAAAGATCTGCGGGTGACAATAGGGAGACTTCCCTTGTAGTCCCCCATATAAAAATTTCGACCGATATTCAGGTAAATCGGTCTATTGACAAAAAAAAATAAATCAATTCCACAAAAATTTGATCTGTCTGTGTTTTCTACACTAAATAAAGATCTAACAAAAGACAGATCCAATCGGTCCAGGTTTGGACTTGGGACCCATTTTCCGGAAAACACTGGTGTAGGGTATAATATGGTCGGTCTTGACCGACTATAATTTTCTTAGTTGTTTTATATAGAACAAGTAAAAAAGTTAAATTCGGCCTTGCCGAATGTAGTGATACCCTCCACAATTTCAAAAAGATTATTGCAAAAAACTTTATTTAAAAGGAAATTACTTTTGAAAAAAAAAAATTAAAAAAAAAATTCCGCGAAAAAAAAATTTTTGGTAAAAAAAAATCCGCGATTTTTTTTCTTTTTTTGTCAAAAAATATGTTCGTACTTGTTAAAATACCATTTGGTGTTCAATTATGTTCACATATATCAACCAGAAGCCGAATTAAAGAATTTTGTATTTTTAGGTTATGTTGAATGTACTGAAATTTTTGAGGTGTGCTTACATTTTCGTTCATAACTTTTGAACCGCTGAACCGATATCGCTCAAATGCAATACCAAACTTCTCGGGAGAACTTCCAATAAATATGTTAAGTTTCAGTCATCTCTGTTCAATATTTTGTCCGTGACAGCATTTTCCACAGACAGACAGACGGACAGACGGACATCGCTAGAATGTCTTAAAATCGATCGGGCATCATGAATATATATACTTTATGGGGTCCCAGATCGATATTTCGATGAGTTACAAACGGAATGACAAACTTATATATACCCTCTATCACTAAGTGGAGGGTATAAAAAACGTCTGAGAATCTGAGACTTTCTTTATATAGAAAAAATGTCTCAGAATCTGAGACTTTTTTTATATAGAAAAAATGTCTCAGAATCTGAGACTTATTTTTATATAGAAAAAATGTCTCAGAATCTGAGACTTTTTTTATATAGAAAAAATGTCTCAGAATCTGAGACTTTTTTTATATAGAAAAAATGTCTCAGAATCTGAGACTTTTTTTATATAGAAAAAATGTCTCAGAATCTGAGACTTTTTTTATATAGAAAAAATGTCTCAGAATCTGAGACTTTTTTTATATAGAAAAAATGTCTCAGAATCTGAGACTTTTTTTATATAGAAAAAATGTCTCAGAATCTGAGACTTTTTTTATATAGAAAAAATGTCTCAGAATCTGAGACTTTTTTTATATAGAAAAAATGTCTCAGAATCTGAGACTTTTTTTATATAGAAAAAATGTCTCAGAATCTGAGACTTTTTTTATATAGAAAAAATGTCTCAGAATCTGAGACTTTTTTTATATAGAAAAAATGTCTCAGAATCTGAGACTTTTTTTATATAGAAAAAATGTCTCAGAATCTGAGACTTTTTTTATATAGAAAAAATGTCTCAGAATCTGAGACTTTTTTTATATAGAAAAAATGTCTCAGAATCTGAGACTTTTTTTATATAGAAAAAATGTCTCAGAATCTGAGACTTTTTTTATATAGAAAAAATGTCTCAGAATCTGAGACTTTTTTTATATAGAAAAAATGTCTCAGAATCTGAGACTTTTTTTATATAGAAAAAATGTCTCAGAATCTGAGACTTTTTTTATATAGAAAAAATGTCTCAGAATCTGAGACTTTTTTTATATAGAAAAAATGTCTCAGAATCTGAGACTTTTTTTATATAGAAAAAATGTCTCAGAATCTGAGACTTTTTTTATATAGAAAAAATGTCTCAGAATCTGAGACTTTTTTTATATAGAAAAAATGTCTCAGAATCTGAGACTTTTTTTATATAGAAAAAATGTCTCAGAATCTGAGACTTTTTTTATATAGAAAAAATGTCTCAGAATCTGAGACTTTTTTTATATAGAAAAAATGTCTCAGAATCTGAGACTTTTTTTATATAGAAAAAATGTCTCAGAATCTGAGACTTTTTTTATATAGAAAAAATGTCTCAGAATCTGAGACTTTTTTTATATAGAAAAAATGTCTCAGAATCTGAGACTTTTTTATGTAGAAAAAATGTCTCAGAATCTGAGACTTTTTTATGTAGAAAAAATGTCTCAGAATCTGAGACTTTTTTTATATAGAAAAAATGTCTCAGAATCTGAGACTTTTTTTATATAGAAAAAATGTCTCAGAATCTGAGACTTTTTTTATATAGAAAAAATGTCTCAGAATCTGAGACTTTTTTTATATAGAAAAAATGTCTCAGAATCTGAGACTTTTTTTATATAGAAAAAATGTCTCAGAATCTGAGACTTTTTTTATATAGAAAAAATGTCTCAGAATCTGAGACTTTTTTTATATAGAAAAAATGTCTCAGAATCTGAGACTTTTTTTATATAGAAAAAATGTCTTAGAATCTGAGACTTTTTTTATATAGAAAAAATGTCTCAGAATCTGAGACTTTTTTTATATAGAAAAAATGTCTCAGAATCTGAGACTTTTTTTATATAGAAAAAATGTCTCAGAATCTGAGACTTTTTTTATATAGAAAAAATGTCTCAGAATCTGAGACTTTTTTTATATAGAAAAAATGTCTCAGAATCTGAGACTTTTTTTATATAGAAAAAATGTCTCAGAATCTGAGACTTTTTTTATATAGAAAAAATGTCTCAGAATCTGAGACTATTTTTATATAGAAAAAATGTCTCAGAATCTGAGACTTTTTTTATATAGAAAAAATGTCTCAGAATCCGAGACTTTTTTTATATAGAAAAAATGTCTCAGAATCTGAGACTTTTTTTATATAGAAAAAATGTCTCAGAATCTGAGACTTTTTCTATGTAAAAAAATGTTTCTGAGACTTTATCTATATAGAAAAAATGTCTCAGAATCTGAGACTTTTTTTATATAGAAAAAATGTCTCAGAATCTGAGACTAGAAAAAATGTGTCAGAATTTAATACTTTTTCTATATAGAAAACATGTATTTTTCTATATAGAAAAAATGTCTCAGAATCTGAGACTTTTTTTATATAGAAAAAATGTCTCAGAATCTGAGACTTTTTTTATATAGAAAAAATGTCTCAGAATCTGAGACTTTTTTTATATAGAAAAAATGTCTCAGAATCTGAGACTTTTTTTATATAGAAAAAATGTCTCAGAATCTGAGACTTTTTTTATATAGAAAAAATGTCTCAGAATCTGAGACTTTTTTTATATAGAAAAAATGTCTCAGAATCTGAGACTTTTTTTATATAGAAAAAATGTCTCAGAATCTGAGACTTTTTTTATATAGAAAAAATGTCTCAGAATCTGAGACTTTTTTTATATAGAAAAAATGTCTCAGAATCTGAGACTTTTTTTATATAGAAAAAATGTCTCAGAATCTGAGACTTTTTTTATATAGAAAAAATGTCTCAGAATCTGAGACTTTTTTTATATAGAAAAAATGTCTCAGAATCTGAGACTTTTTTTATATAGAAAAAATGTCTCAGAATCTGAGACTTTTTTTATATAGAAAAAATGTCTCAGAATCTGAGACTTTTTTTATATAGAAAAAATGTCTCAGAATCTGAGACTTTTTTTATATAGAAAAAATGTCACAGAATCAGTCTTAGAATCAGAATCTGAGACATAGAAAAAATGTCTCAAAATCAGAGACTTTTTCTATATAGAAAATTTCTTTAAGTCGCAGAATTAATACTTTAATATTTCTGTTTCCTAGCAAAAATAAAGTAAATAATTTTCACTATTTACAAACTTGAAACTTTTTTTATTTTTCCTTCGAAATAAAAAGAAAGACAATGCCATTTAGTTTAAAATTTTTTGGGATTTTTTTTTTTGTTAAGAGCTATTTTCTCCATTGCAAAAAGTTTTTTTTTGCTTTATAATAATAACATTTTTAACACTATAAACTTTTTTAATTGCCTTAAAAAAATTGGTTACAATTAAATGTCGAAAGTAGATGGATGGGTTGGGTTGGCTGGTTGATACAGTAAGTTCTGTTACTATGTTATAGATAATGAACAATTAAGAAATTCACCCGAAAAAATTTACAAACTTTTAAATAAGACTAAACATAATGAAACATGTTTATGCAAAAAAAAAAATAAATTACTTTTTTTCTCAATGTCAAGTGGTTATGAAAGTAAATAAGTCATTATTTTTAAGCCTAATTAGAATCATGACATTATTTGCTTACAAGTAATAACTTATTTAACAGATCTTTAAAAAGTGAGAGTGGATGTAGGTTTTCTCTTACATTATATTCCCGATTACCGGTTTAACCTAACAAACCAGTTTCAAATTCTACCTTTCCCAAAGTGCCTTTTAGAGGGGTAGAATGTTACAGCGATTTAATTTCTGCTCCCCAAACTCTTCATAAAACGAACCTCCCTACTCAGAAAAAAATAAAAAAATATTTAAGTAAATTTTTAATACTATTGAGTAAAAAATTACTCAATTTTGCACCAATAAACGATTAAGGGCGGATTACTCAATGAAAAGTTAGCTGCTAACTGCCGATTTAACGGAGCCGTATGTCAAAAATTAAAAAGTTAAATTTAACGGAGAGTTATTTTATAACTGAGCATTGAGTAAAAAAATTTAAGAAATTTTTTAATTGACGGAATTAAAAATTTACTAAAAAATTAAAAAAAAAAAAAAATGTTATAAAAAATATTTTTCTTATTCTCTTGGAGTTTTGAATTCTCATTTAGTTTATAGTTTTTTGTATATGAAAGTTTGAAATCATCTTGATGAAAATTTCGCATGTCTTTAAGACATAAATATGTTTGGAAAAGTTTGAAGAAACATTTTTTTTTACCTTTTTTAACTTTTTAAAAAAATAAATTGATAATTTTTGAGCAAATTTTTACTTGACACAATTAAACAGTTACTTAAAAAAATCGAAAAATTTGAAGTAAAGTTTTAATTGTGTCAATTAAAAATTTACTCAAATTTTTTGGCATACATTTAATACATTTTTATTTAAAGTTTACTCAATACAATTCAATCGATAAGTTTAAGTATTTTTTTACTCAATAGTATTAAAAATTTACTCAAAACATTTTTTTTTTAATTTTTCTGTGTGTAAGGCGTTAGACAACTTCTAACTACACAGTTAGAAGTTATAATTGAGTTAAATTGAGTAATTTTTTAATTGAAGCAATTAAAAATTTACATAAAAATTTTAAAAACAATTTAAGTGAATAATTTAATAAAACTTTAATAGTTTTTTAAACTGTGTACGGTTTTTTTAATTCTCTTTTAGTTTATAGTTTTTTGTATATGGGGCATTCCATGTCAAATCGGACACTTTGAAATTTTTTTTTTTTAGATTTTCCTAATTTGTGTACAGTTTTTAGTACCCTTCGAAAACTCCTTCGTAGTTAATTTTCAGATTTTTTTGATGACCCGTTCAAAAGATAACGAGTTTTTAAAAATTGGTAGTTTGTTCCTTTACTCAAACTTCTTTTACTCATAACTTCTTCAATAATGGTCCAAATTTCAATTTTTTTCTTATCAAAATTTTTGTTTTTTTACGTACTTTAAAAAAAAAATCCATAAAAATTCTTAAAAGCGCTCTAGTATTCGATTTTTAAGTTTTAAAATTAAAATCTCATTTTTGAAAATGTTTGTACTCTTCGATTTTTTTGAAATTTTTTTGTGTAAAATTTCTATCGATTCTACAATTTTTTTGCCCAGGAGGATCGTGGGATAACGATTATTACTATTTTTTTTAATTTTTTGAAAAAAAATTATTGTAATTTTCCAATCTTAAAATCATTTCTACTGCTCCAATGGTGCGTCATAGAGGGGTCATTTATAGGATCGACCCCCATTAATTTTTACGTCTTAACATTTCTTTGGAACAACCTAATACCCTATCTCCAATTTCTAAGGGGGCTCCCACACAAAACTAATTTTTTTAAAATTTGCTCCAACCGCTCTAACTGCCCTAATAGTGCCCTTAGAGCAACAAAATGTATGACCGACCCACAATTTTTTTTTAGTCCAAACATTTTCTCTGAACACACCTACCCTCTATCTTTAACTGTTAAGACGGCCCCCATACAATTTTTTTTATTTTTTGTAAATTTGTTTTATTTAATCAGCTTCTCCCGGTCCAATGGTGCGTCCGAGAGGGGTCATTAGTGAGACCGACCCCCATCTATTTTTACCCTACAACATTTTTTTAAAATATACCTACGCCCTATCTTCACTCCCTAAGTAGGCTCCCATACAAATAGCAGTTGGAGCAAATTTTATAAAAATGTAATTTTGTATGGGAGCCTACTTAGGAAGTGGAGATAGGGCGTAGGTATATTTTAAAAAAATGTTGTAGGGTAAAAATAGATGGGGGTCGGTCTCACTAATGACCCCTCTCGGACGCACCATTGGACCGGTAGGAGCTGAATAAATAAAACAAATTTACAAAAAATAAAAAAAAATATATGGGGACCGCCTTAACAATAGAGATAGAGGGTAGGTGTGTTCAGAGAAAATGTTTGGACTAAAAAAATATTGTGGGTCGGTCATACATTGTGTTGCTCTAAGGGCATTATTAGGGCAGTTAGAGTGGTTGGAGCAAATTTTAAAAATATCGTCTTGTGTGGTAGCCCCCTTAGAAATTGGAGATAGGATATTAGTTTGTTCCAAAGAAATGTTAAGACGTAAAAATTAATGGGGGTCGGTCTTATAAAGGACCCCCCTATGACGCAGCATTGGAGCAGTAGAAATGATTTTAAGACTGGAAAACTTCAATAAAATTTTTTAAAAAAATTTTAAAAATAGTAATAATCGTTATCCCACGATCCTCCTGGGCAAAAATTTGTAGAAGCGATAGATGTTTTACACAAAAAAATTTCAAAAAAATCGAAGAGTACAAACATTTTCAAACATGAGATTTAAATTTTAAAGCTTAAAAATCGCATACTAGAGCACTTTTAAGAATTTTTTGGGATTTTTTTTAAAAAGTACGTAAAAAAACAAAAATTAAAAAAAAAAAAATTGAAAATTGGACCATTATTGAAGAAGTTATGAGTAAAAGAAGTGTAAGTGTAGAAGCGTAAAGGAACAAACTACCAATTTTAAAAAATTTGATATCTTTTGAACGGGTCATCAAAAAAATCTGAAAATTTACCACGAAGGAGTTTTCGAAGTGTACTAAAAACTGTAAACAAATTGGGAAAATCTAAAAAAAAAAATTTTCAAAGTGTCCGATTTGACATGGAATGCCCCATATGTATATGAAAGTTTGTAATCGTCTTTATAAAATTTTCCTATGTTTTTAAAACATAAATATGTTTAGTAAAGTTGAAAAAACAAGTTTTTTGTTTTTCTTTTGTAAAAAAATTTAAAAATTTTTTAAACTTTTAAAAAAAATAAATAGATAAATTTTGAGTAAATTTTTAATTGTGTCAATTAAAAATTTACTCGTGTCAATTTAATTGTGTCAATTAAAAATTTACTCAATGTGTTTTTTTAAACATTTAATAATTTTTTTATTAAACATTTACTCAATACTATTAAATTGTTTACTGGTGCAAAATTGAGTAATTTTTTACTCAATAGTATTAAAAATTTACTCAAATATTTTTTTTATTTTTTTCTGTGTACGGTTGATCATGAAATTAGCTGTAAACCAATTTTCTAAATTCCAAATGGTTTATTGCAATTTTGTAAAAAATTGTTTAAAATATTTATTGTTAAAACATTTAATTACAAAGCTGTGAAAATGTATACACATCATAGAAATGTTTACATTTCTTGTGTCCCTGAAATCATAGAAAATCTATATAATTGAACAGAAAAGAGCTATCATCACTTTTAAGTTTCAGGGTTGCCAAGCAAAAAAATCAAAGTTACAAAATTATTATGGATTTTAAAAATTATATTTTTTGTGCACCGATTTGTTCAAATTTTCAAAAAATGCTATGTATAACTTCAAATTAATATATTATGTTTATTTCTGATCATAAATTGATTACTATAATCATAAAGTCTGGTCACCATGCTTGTGATTAGGTTTTTTGTAACCATACTGTTGTTTCAACCAAACATGTTTTAATTTGATAGAGTGAAGAGAGAGAGAGAGTTAGAGTGGTCATATTATCATGATCCCTGCAAACATTACATTGGTAAAAAAAAACTTGAAACAATAGTGTCCAAAATCATGTTCCAAACATATTTGTTCTCTGAGTATAAGTTTGTTGGAATCCTTAAATATTGTATATTCCTCAAAAGTGTCATGCGTTAATAATTGGCAACCCTTGTCCATAGTCTATCTAAAACTGTTAGCAACAAGTAATTAATAAACACTTTGACACCCACCTATTATAAACACATCGTAAATCACTAAAACACCCCAACATCATCATTGTCATATTTTCCTAAAATTATAAGCAACAACATTGAACATAACCGCCAACAACATCTCTATACTAAGGGTATTCAGATCGAAAACTATATATTTAAAATTGCAAAATCGGAACATGATTCTGAGGTTGACAAAAAAAAAAACATAAAACAAGTAAGAAAATTTTAGACGGTCAGGAACGATCATATAATCCCTACACAAGTGTTTTCCGGAAAATGGGTTCCAAGTCCAAAGATGGATCCGATTAAACACTGAAAAAAAAAATCAACCGAAGACAGGTTTCATTAGATCAATGAAACTGGTGTCATCAAAGTTCCTGTCAATAAAAACTTCACTGGAAATAATAAAAATATTCGTAGAAATTGTTTGAAACATTTTATGAAAATTTCATGAAATTAATGAAAGTATTCATTTATTGAATGTGAAATAACAGTAGGTAAGTGAAGAATTGAAAATAGTAACCTTACATTGAAATTAATGAAAATCTTTATTAATAAGAATTTCTTGGTGAGACACGTGTAGTGTTTCCAATTATTCGACCCTGCCGGTTAGCCGGTTATGGGATTATTCGAAAAATTACGAAAATTGTTTAGTCGGTTATTTGGGCCGATTAATCGGAATAATTGGCTATTAATAGTAAAAATTAATAAAAACTTAATATATTTAAATTTAAGCCAACCAATTTTTAAAAATAAAGTAATATGTTGCCAAATATGGTACAAACTTTGAGGCCAATCAGATTAAAAAAACTCGTGGTGCCCGGCGATTAAAGTTATTGATTTTTTAAATTAAAAACAAAAATGTCTTGCGATACATCATATTAATTAGTTTATTAATTTTGACGCGCTGAACACGAATCTTAAAAAAATTTTAAATCGTTCGAACGGTTTTCGAGATATCGCTATTTTAAATTTACAAAAAAATTTATTTTTTTCCTACGTTCAAGAATTAAAAAAAAGAGAGACAATCTTTCAACTTAATTGGATTAAAATCCAATAATTTTAACCCGTGGCACCCTTCGATCAAAGTTATGGATTGTTGGAAAGTTTCCACTAAAATTTGAATTTTTTTAAAAATAAAAAAAAAAAACAAGTAAGAGTTTTAAATTTGGACGTGCCAAATTTTTGATAACCTCCAACATGTAAAAAAAATATTACACGGGCGTTTATTGTGGGGGGAGGGGAAGACGGGTGGTCGGCAGAGGTCAAACCCCTCGTGGTTTATGTTTTTAAATTAATTTTGTATGCGTTTTGCACTTCAGTAATACAGGTTTATCATTATTTAAATAGTTTCTCAATATCAACGCCCACAAAAGGGGTGCGGACCGAAAAAAACACATTTTCTAATCCCCGGGGTTCAAGGGAAGGACCTAGAACTTTTTCCGACAATAAAATGTTTCAGTGGCTAAATAATAGTATAACCTGTAAAAAATTTAGTTTTTTTAAAGGTTGGTAGTTCCTCAAGGGAGAACTTTTCCCCCCTGGTCCGGTTTTTTCCATTTCAACTTAACCAGCCTATGACCTAAGACATATTTGTGCCAAACTTTTGAAGTCTAGCTTTTTTTATTTTGGATTGTATCGTGTCTTTTTTTGGATTGTATCGTGTCTTTTTTTGGATTGTATCGTGTTTTTTTTTGGATTGTATCGTGTCTTCCACAGACAGACGGACGGACAGACGGTCGGACGGACGGACATTGATCACTGATGAATAATATATAGGGGGCATTCCATGTCAAATCGGGCACTTTGAATATTTTTATTTTTTTTGGTTTTTTTCAATTTTTTGACTGTTTTCAGTACTCTTCGAAAGCTCATTCGTGGTAAATTTTCCGATTTTTTTGATCAAAAGATATCGAATTTTTAAAAATTGATAGTTTGTTCATTTACTCAAACTTCTTTTACTCATAACTTCTTCAGTAATAGTCCAAATTGCAAATTTTTTATTTAAAAATTTTTGTTTTTATATGTACTTTAAAAAAAATAATCCAGAAAAATTCTTAAAAGTGCTTAGTATGCGATTTTTATACCCTACACCACTCTGCGGTACAAGGTATAATGAGTTTATGCTGGTGTTTGTAACTACCCGAAATATTGTTCCTAGACCTACCTTCAAGCATACCGATCGACTCAGAATTACTTTTTGAGCCGATTTAGCGATGTCCGTCTGTCCGACCGTCCATCCGTCTGTCCATATATCGATTTAACACGATACAGGTCGCAATTTTCAATCAATTGAGTTGAAATTTTAAACTTAAGCATATTTTGGCCCAAGGACGAAGCCTATTGAAATTGGAGAAAATCGGTCAATGGTAAGACCTAGCCCCCACACAAATTCCCCCTTTGGATTAGGCTTAAATGACTAATAACCGTATTATAATAGATATCGCTTTGAAACTAAACAGGTAATCAAATTTGGTATGCATGTATCATCATTCCTAATTTCAAAGGAATTGGGTTAGTCCTTCTGGTAAACCACCCTCCCGATATTCACATAATTCCCTCAAAATTTATAAAAATGGAAATATTTGATAAAAATTTGTTTTTCAGTTGTTAAACGTGTACTTTAGGAACCTAATCAAATCGGAATATAATTGGACCATTTTTAGACTTAGTCTCCCCCCATATACAAATTTCGACCGATATTCAGTTTAATCGGTCTATTGGCAAACAAATAAACCAATTCCACTAAAATTTTATCTGTGTGTTTTCTACACTAAATAAAGATCTAACAAAAGGAAGATCCAATCGGTCAATGTTTGGACTTGGGGCCCATTTTCCGGAAAACACTGGTGTAGGGTATCATATGGTCGTTCTTGACCGACTATAACTTTCTTACTTTCTTTTTTAATTTTCAAAAATCCAAAACTTTGATCGCCATTGGTTAAATTTATCCGATTGGCCTTAAATTTGGTTCACATAGTTTTGATGTCCAGTAAAAAAAAAAAATGCCCGGACAATTGGGAAAATCAAAAGTTCAAGAAAAAAATTCCACTCTAATAACACATTCAATACTCTATAGAGTACTAAAAACAAACTCGATTATCAAAAAAAAAAAAAAATAAATATTGTATTACTAACCAGTGATGAAAATCTAATCATAATCATGAAACAGTTGTTAACTATTTGGTTTTGTTGAACAAAAAAATATTCAATTATTTCATCAACACCATTTACAATAATATTTTGGAGAAATTTTAGAAAGCCGGGTGCCCAGCAATCCAAATCAACAAAATGCATTTTCAAGGATCTGGGTAAAAATGGCGCTGGGCTGTTATTATTAGCAGAATATTTATTTTCAGTGTGATTTGACTGCAATTCAAAAAAAAATCTTATGGCATATTTCGACATGCGAAATTTTTTAAGCTTTTCATAGACTCCATAGGTGGCGCTAGTAAGAAGCTATTTCCATTTAAAACTAAAATTTCAATATAAAACAAGTAAAAAAGTTAAATTCGGCCTTCACGAATGTAGTGATACCGCGATTTTTTCCTTTTTTTGTCAAAAAATATGTTTGTAAATTATCATTTGGTGTTCAAATATGTTCACATAAGTCTACCAGCAGCCGAATTAAAGCATTTCGTATTTTTAGGTTATGTTGAATTCACTAACATTTTTGAGGTGTCCTTACATTTTTGTTCATAACTTTTGAACCGCTGAACCGATATCGCTCAAATCCAATACCAAACTTCTCGGGAGAACTTCCAATAAATATGTTAAGTTTCAGTCATCTACGTGTAATATTTTGGCCGTGATCACCATTTCCACAGACAGACGGACATCGCTAGAATGTCTTAAAATCGATCGGGGATCATGAATATATATACTTTATGGGGTCCCAGACCGATATTTCGATGAGTTACAAACGGAATGACAAACTTATATATACCTTCTATCACTAGAGTGGAGGGTATACAAAAAATTACTCCTCAAAATTTGGAAACAGTATAATGCAGATAATTTTCCTTTCTTTCTACTCAAATGGCAAAAACTCAATTACAGGTAACTTGTATGTAGCACTAGCAAGTTCATGTAATAATAAACCAAAAAAAAAAACAAGTAAAAACGGTAAATTCGGTCTTGCCGAATTTATGGATCCCTCCTCCAAAAAAAAAATGAAAAAATGTTATTGCAACAAACTTTATTTAAATAAAAACTCAATTAAAAAAGATCCGGAAAAAATATTTTTTGGTGAGAAAAATTGGTAAAAAGAATTAATTTTGAGAAAAAAAAATTCGCGAAAAAAGTTTTCGGGTAAAAAAAATGGTAAAAGAAATTCATTATGAGAAAAAAAAATCGCGAAAAACAAATTTGGCGAAAAAAATGGTAAATACCTTTCGTTACCCAATTATCTTTACATATGTCAACCAGCAGCCGAATTCGATTTTTTTTTTGTTTTTAGGTTATGTAGAATGTACCAAAATTTCCGAGATGTTTTTACACTTTTGTTCATAACTTTTGAACCGCTGAACCGATACCGCACAAATGCAATACCAAACTTCTCGAAGCAACAATAAGTAATTATCTTAAGTTACAGTCATATCTTGTGTAATATTTTGGCAGTGAACGTCATTTCAAAAGCTGTTGTTGTCTAGACAGACAGCCGAACAGACGGACATCGCTAGAATGTCTAGGAATTGAAATCACGATCACTTTTCAATAATGAACTTTATAATGAACCGACCGATATTTCGTTGAGTTACAAACGGAATGACAAACTTATATATGCCCTCTAGAGGAGGGTATTAAAAATAGAGAGTTTAGAATAAAAACGTAAGTAATGTAAAAATCATCTTCATTTAGAATTGAGATTTTGTGTGTATAGAAAACAAACAACACACTCAAAAAAAAAGTGAACTAAAATCTGGGAAAATTAACTAAATTTTGAGAAAAAGAGGGAATGATTTGGCTCCAAAGATTTTTTTTCTTGGTTTAAGTTCATAATTTTCCCAAAAATAAGGAAAACAAAGTTACTTAATTTTAAGCCAATTTTAACTAGAAAATGAGAAAAATTATACTTCACATTTTAGAAATAGATTGGATCTAGACCCTGGGTTCGGGTTCGGACCCCATTTACCTCGAGACCCCGTTGGGTCCTTTAAGGGTCCTTATAGATTTTGAACCAAAACTTGTGTCCGTTTCGCTCTAACTTGCTTAGTTTTTGAGATACGGTAATAAGGGGTCTGAAAGGGTCTTGAGAATCTTAAAAACTGGATATCTCAAAAACTATTAATCGGAGGGCTTTCGGGTATTTTGCGGAAGTGTTCTACGAGTCAAGAGCTACAAAAACGCAGTTGGACCTTTTCTCGTGTTGGCAGTATTTACCGAGATATGTGCATATATAAAATCTCGGGAATTTCAAATTTTAGATATAAATTTAGGGTCTTGAGACCCCGACAGATATGCAGAGCTAGGCTATTCCGTATTTTTCTTTGTTGTCTTTCTTTTGAAAATTTCGTCCGTTTCGCTCTATCTCGCTTAGTTTTCAAGATATCGCCATTTTGAATTTTTAACTAAATTTTAAGAAGTTATTTACTAAATTTTCGGAAGTTATTAACTAAATTCTAAGAAATACACTTCCTCAATTCAAAGAAGAGAAATACGATGATGTTTTTTTTAGTAAATTTTAACTAAACTTGAACTAAATTGTTTTTTAAGAAATATGTCTTAAAAATAAAGATACGATTCTTAGATTTGTGGAAAATTTCTTTGGCAGTAAGAATTTTTTTCCTAATATTTAAAAATTCCATTTAAAGAAAAGTTTGAACTACTTATAAGTAAATGAACTAAATTTTTTTCCTCATAGTTAGGAAAATTTCTCATTTTTTAGTTAAATTTTACTAAATTGAAGGAAAATTCATGATAAATTTTCAAAGACATTTTTTCCTTAATTTTAGTTACGTCTTTTTTTTCAGTGCATTGAAGCAAATCGAATTTCTTTTCGCTTCATTGCAGACACCAACAGAAAAACATAGAAAAAAAGTGAACATAAAACTTTTTACAGCAATATTTCAAAATCACACATGAAGTTTTTTTTTCACATCCTTTCATTACACACACAACACATCATCGCAGGGATAAAGGATAAAAGAACAAAAATAAAATGGTATAGAGAAGTCAAAAAGTTTGTAATTTCAAACTTATCAAACACATAAAGATTTGTAAGAAATGAATATATTTGGGGCATTCCACACAAAAAAAAAAAAATAAAAAATAGTTTTGAGTAAATTTTTAATACTATTGAGTAAAAAATTACTCAATTTTGCACCAGTAAACGATTTAATAGTATTGAGTAAACTTTTAATAAAAATTTATTTAATGTATGCCAACAAATTTTAGTAAATTTTTAATTGACACAATTAAAACTTTAATCGATTTTTTTCGTTTATTTTAATTAAGTTCTTAATTGTGTCAAGTAAAAATTTGCTCAAAATTTATATTTTTTTTTTTTTTTAAAGTTTAAAAAAGTTTCATATTTATACCCTACACCACACTGTTGTTGCAGGGTATAATGAGTTTGTGCTGATGTTTGTAACTACCCGAAATAGTGGTCCTAGACCCACTATTAAGTATACCGATCGACTCAGAATCACTTTTTGAGCCGATTTAGCCGTCCGTCCGTCCGTCTGTCCGTCCGTCTGTTTGTCTGTCTGTTCATGTAAACGGTGTAAACACGATACAGGTCGCAATTTTTAATCAATTTACTTCAAAGCCTCTTTTGGCCCAAGGACGAAGCCTACTGAAATTGGAAAATATCGGTCCATATTTAGACTTAGCCCCCATTCAAAGGTTCTCTTTAGTTTTGACTCAAATGACTCTAATAACCGCGTTATAATAGATATCTATTCGAAATTTAGCAGGTAGTCATGTTTCATCTATCACCATTCCGAATTTTAAAGAAAGCGGATTAGTTCTTCTTGTAGCCCCCATACAAACCACCTTCCCGATTTTCACATAAATCTCTCAAATTTCATGAAAAAAGAAAATATTTAATTAAAATTCGTTTAATGTGTGTAAAACGCGTACTTTATTAACCTTATCAAATCTGATTATCATCGGACCATTTTTGGACTCAGGCCCCATGTGAAAGTTTCGCCGTATATTCAGTTAAAGCGGTTTATTGTCAACAAAAAGAAGCCTATTTCAGTCAAATTTGATTTGTGAGTGCTTTTTACACTTATTAAAATTTAGATTTAATCGGTTCATGTTTGAACTTGGGACCCATTTTCCGGGAAACTCTGGTGTAGGGTATTATATGGTCGGTCTTGACCGACTATAACTTTCTTACTTGTTTTTTTTTTTAACTTTTACCAAATGTATTTATGTCTTAAAGACATAGAAAAATTTCATAAAGATTATTTCAAACCCTGCAAACAAAACGATACGACATCGATTCGCCGGTTGTATTGCCGATACGATAAATGTTATTGCGGCAATTATCGAATTCGTATCGCCGGCGATACACCTTTCGGGAGAAACTGTTACCCGACGGCAATACATCTCGGCGATACGAAAACGATTCGTCTTGGCGATAAAAGGGCAATATCGCCAGATAATCGTATAAACGAAAAATAATGGATTTTTTTGTATCGCCGGAATATCACCAAAATGATAAACCGGCGATACAGCTATATCGATTCCCTGAAGCTGAAAATAGACATTTTTTTTTTCATTCATATTTTGGTCATGTTAACAGGGCCAAAAACATGTTCATTCACCTGAAAAATATATCCGCAACATTCGCTGAAGTTTTTATTTTATCTTTGAACGCACATTTGTGTTTTTCGGCAAAATTTATATTCTTCCAAAGATTTCTTGTTGTGCTTGATAAATTATTTTATTTTAAATTGACAAAGAAATAAAAATTTTCAATATTTTTTTTTTGTTTATCGCCAAAATATCGTTCGTATGGGAAAACGGCGAAATAATAAAAATACTACTTTGATTTTTTATTAAAATGATAAATTTTCGTATCGCCGCAATATCTTTTCGGCGATATATCGCCCTATTGTTTGCAGGGAACTTTCATTTACATACACAAAAGATTATAAACTAAATGAGAATTCAAAAAAACTAAGAGAATAAAATTAATTTAAAGAAATTAATTAAAAAATTTACTAAATTTTTTTTTAAAAACGTTTGTGTAAATTTTTAATTGCGTTAATTAAAAAATTACTCATTTTTTTTTTTTTTTAATTTAAACAAGTGATTACTCAAAATTTTTTCCCCATATTTTTTTTTGTGCAAGCCAAATCGCACATTTTCGGAAACGACCCCCTTTGATTTCGACACAACTTCCTTAAAAATAGTTCATAAATTTTAACGCAAGTTTTACTTAACTAAAAGTTTGGAAATTTTCTAAACTGCTAGGAAACAACTTTAGTTCATGTACTGTTAACTAGTTCATAATTTCTCTTAAATGGAATTCCCTAATACATGGAAGAAATTCTTAACGCCAAAGAAATTTTCCTTAAATATATGAAAAAAATCTTGATTTTTAAGGCATATTCCTCTTCTTTAGTTTAAGAACGTAATTAACTGAAAATTGGTTCATTATATTTAGGGTTGCCATCCGTCCTCTTTTCCCCGGACACCGTCCTCTTTTTTAGGGCGTCCGGGGCAGTCCTACTTCTTTTTTTGAAAGTGTCCGGGGTTGTCCTACTTTTTCCACTTTTCCCCATACAATTTTTTTTTTGTTAATTCTTAACTTTTGAATTATTTGAATCGCTTTATTTTCGCTTACCAGCAGTAATATCAACTTTTTGAGAGCAAAACGAGCACAAAAATAAAAAAAAAACACTTTATGTAGTGCGTAAATAACTACGTTGACATCACTTCTTATCAGCTGCCGTGTGTTTCAAAGTTTGCTCTCCGAAAAAAGATTTGTGTATCAAAATTTTAATTTCAAAATTTTAATTTCAAAATTTTCTAAATGGTTTAAAGCAAATTCCTTTTGAATTTACAAAAATTGTATTTCAGAAATCCCAATTGTATTTCAAAATTTTTTATTTGTAATTTTCTAATTGCTTTTTAAAAATTCCATTTCATAAACTTCCAATCGTATTTCAAAAATTTCCATTTATATTTCAAAATTTTCAAAATGCTTTTCGGAAAATTCCAATTAAGTATATTTTAAAAATTTCGATTTGAATATCAAAATTTTTCAAATGCTTTTCAGAAAATTTTGATATACAAATAAAATTTTTTGAAAACCATTTGCATAATTTTTAAATCCAAATGGAAGTTTTTGAAATACAATTAAAATATCTGAATTTATTTAAATTAAAAAAGTAATTTTCTTAAAATTATTTAGAAAATTTTGAAATGAAAATAGAAATTTTTGAAAAACAAATGGAGTTTTCTGAAAAGCATTTAGAAAATTTGGAAGTACAAATAGAAAACTCTGATACACAATAGAAAATGTTTGACTTATATTTCGAACTTTTTGAAATATAACTGGAAATTTTATAAAGTTATAAAGGAATATTTCTAAAATAAAATTGAATAGATATTTCCAAAATATTGAAATATAATTGGAAATATATTTTTTTAGTGGAAAAAAAATTGTTTTCTTGATAAAAATGATTTGTTTTTGCATATTGTATTGCTTTGTTGACTTGTTTTAAATTAATTTAATATTAAAAAAAAATTGTCCTCTTTTTTGGGTCAAATGTCCTCCTTTTTTGAGGTTGATGTCCTCTTTTTCTCAAAATGCAAATGGTAACCCTAATTATATTTAACGTCTTTAATGTAAGGAAGTTTTTTCCATGATTTTTTAAATTTCAAATGGCCATATCTCGAAAACTAAGGCAGGTATCAGGATAAAAAACTATGACGACCCTGAAAGGACCCAACTGGTTCGGACCCATCGCAGTCTGGACCTATTTTTGGCTGGTTCAAATTAAGTATAAATGAAAGTTTGTCTCGAGTAGAAATGGTATCGTGAGTGACTTTTCAATCTCGCTCACGACGAATTTTAACATTTTACTTGTTTTAGTTTAAAATGTTTTTATTTAAAGCTAATTTTTTGCCAAAAAATCTTTAAAATGGTTTTCCTTACTTTGTGGAAAATAACTTTTTTAATTTTATTACATATTATTTATTTTAACAATTTCAACCACAATCTGCATTCAGCACCCAACATATATTCTCTATTGCATGCAACAAGAAATTATCATAATTTAATTAAGTTTAGGTGCAAGGGTATTCAAATGGTTTACAATTAAAGTGGTAACCTTTAATCGGTTTATCGATTAATTTCTTTTTTTTTTTTGAATAACCGTATTTCGCTTTAGACTCATTTCATATAATACAATTCACTGTAAAAATAAATTTACCAAAGTCAAACCCCATAATTTAGACATGCTGAATACAAATAAAAAAAATCGGAAATCAGTCAGGCGGTTTTCGAGATATCGCCATTTGAAATTTGTAAAAAAAAAAAAATTCAGGGTCGTTTTTTTTTGGGGGGGGGGGGGGGGGTGATGGGGTCAGTGGGGGACGTTGAGAGCATCTTCCCATAAATATACTAGATGTTTTATTTATTTAACAAAAAAAGGATGTAAAAAATTGTATTTTTTCAGACGTTGGTTCAGTTCTTCTTTCCCCCCTGGCCCGATTTTGCCCATTCACGAACTTAACCCGCCTATGAAAATGAGACAAATTTGTGGCAAACTTTGGGAGTCTAGCTGTTTTATTTTGGACTGCATCGTGTTATCTACAGATAGATGGACGGACGAACATTCATAGAATGTCTTAGAATCGATCATGGATCAATAATATATGGGGCTTTCCAAGCCAAATCACTCACTTTTAGAACCGACCCCTTTCGATTTATTTTATTTTTGGATATGTTTTAGTATTTATTAAATGCAACTTGGACACCAATTTTCAGCCTTTTATTTCAAGATGGTGTTGAGTAATCAATTTTTCAAAATGGCGATTTTCTCAAAAAAATTAAAAAATTTAAATTTTTAATTAATTTTGACCATTAAAAAATATAGATATTTAAAAAAAAGTTGGACAACGTTTTGTTGGTATTTAAATGTAGTTTTAGAAAAAAAATATGAAAAAATTATTCGAAGTAATATCACTTATTTTTTGACGTTTAAAAATTATAATCGACTTTTTGAAAAAGTTCGAAACTTTCGATTTTTTTGTAAAAAACTATAAAAATTCTACTCTAAATTACGCAACTTTTAAGCCATAATTCGAGAGGTGATCACAATTCTTTCTATTTTTTTTTAATTTTTAAAATTGCACCTTTTATTTTTTGGCTCTGATTTATTTTATATGGTGATCCAAAAAAAATGAATTGGTAGATATTGACCCTAACTTACCCTAGATATATTCATTTCAAGGTAAAAATACGTCTCACAAAAATTTAGGACGATCGGGAATGGGTAAGGCGTTTAGCATGGTCCTTGAAGTTAAAAAAAAAAAACGGATTACAAGGAAAAATATGATTTTTTTTCTGTTTTCTCAATTTTTTTGGTATTTTAAGTTAAGTTTTAATTCAATTGATTACAGAATTATGATGTGGAGTAAAATGCCTTTCTAATAAGGTACTAAAAACTAAAATCGGTTGAAAATCAGCCAAGTTATTTCAACTTCCCCAGGCATCTAGCGTGTGTCATACCACTTGATTAAAGAATACGAGTCCCTTTTTTTTAAATTTATGGACATTTTAATTTAAAAAATTTTAGCAAAACACAATAGAGGTATTCAGAGTCTTGCTTGCCAGCCCTGGCACTGGTGGTAAAAGAGCACTTTTCAAAATTACTTTTCAAAATACATGTATTTTTTGAAAGAAGTACTCTTTTGCTACATTGCCAGGGGTGGCAACTAGACTCTGAATACCTCTAATATAAAAAATACTTGTCATTTAATTACATTTGAACTTGAAGAATAAAAAAATGTTATTACAGTAGAAAATTTCAATGAATTTCAAAAATATGATTGTATTGCTTAATCAAGTGGTCTGCCTTACGTTAGATGCCTGGGGAAGTTGTAATAACTTGGCTGATTTTCAACCGATTTTAGTTTTTGGTACCTTATTAGAGAGGCATTTTACTCCGTATTAAAATTCTGCAACCACTTGAATTTAAACTTAACCTAAAATACCAAAAAAATTAGAAAACAGAAAAAAATCATATTTTTCCTTGTAATCCGTCTTCTAAACTTCAAGGCAAATGCGGAACACCTTACCCATGTCCGATCGTTCTTAATTTTTGTGAGGCGTATTTTTACCTCAAAATTAATATATCTAGGGTAAGTGGCGTACGGACATAGCGCCCAAGGTCTTATCGCCCAAAACCATAAATGACATATCGCCCACGCTGCGACATATAGCCCAAAATGATAGGCCTAAAAATGTTATTTCTCCCAAAACAAAATTGTCAAAAAATCCAAAATATTTTTTTTTGGGGCGAAATGTCGAAATTACGACTTCTATGATTTGTTTTTTTGTAATAAAGGTTTTCTGCGTAGCCGGCCTTCGGCCGGGCTTAGGGATTACATACTCCATGCATTAAACCCACCCTCTCTGCAAACCGAAGCTATTTTGGTTATCAGGCCTTTTTGAGGCATAACAAATTTTATAGCGTAAAGGCCTGCTACCCTAGAAAACTTTACTTTGCGGAGAGGGTGGGTTTAATGCATGGATTTTGTAATCCCTTAGCCCGGCCGAAGGCCGGCTACGCATAAAAACTTTAATATATTGTGTTAAAAAAAAAAAAACAATATTGGAGAGTTTTATGATTATTTTTTTGGGTGCTATGACATTTAATAAATTCAACATTTTGATATTTGGGTAATATGACATTTTTCATAATTTATATAAATTTAAAGAAAATTGTTAAAATACCCAAAAATAATGGCCATATCGTCCAAAAAATTTTGCAACAACAACTAACACACATTTTTTTTGGGTGGAATGACTTATTTAAATTGGGCGATATGCACTTGGGCGCTATGTCCGTACGCCGGGTAAGTTAGGTCAGTATCTACCAATTTAATTTTTTTGGAGCACCATATAAAATAAATCAGAGTCAAAAAATAAAAGGTGCAATTTTCAAAACTTGAAAAAAAATAGAACAAATTGCGATCACATCTCGAATTCTTCTGCCTGGGTGATTACTCAACACCATCTTGGAATAAAAGGCTGAAAATTGGTGTTCAAGTTGCATTTAATAAGTACTAAAACATATCCAAAAATAAAATAAATCGAAAGGGTCGGGTCTAAAAGTGAGTGATTTAGCCTGGAATGCCCCATATATACTTTATGGGGTCCCCGACCGATATTTAGGTCGGGTTGGGGTTATAAAAACACCAAAAATTAGTGTAAATTTACTTTTAGAGCTAAAAATTATATCCTTAAGTGTTTTATAAATTTTATGATGATTCTTAACTTTGACAAGTTAACCCTCTAACTCCCCTTTTAAGGGGTCAGTTTTATTCTTTTTTAAAAGAAATATAAAATTCTATAAAAAAGGTTAGTTAGAGGGTTAAAATGTTCTAAGAAAATTTGATGCACAAAATATTTATAGAACATTTTAACCCTACAACGGATTTTTTTGTAAAGACTTTTATTTCTTTTAAAGGAGGTTAAAAATGACCCGTTAAAATGTTCTTCACTCGAATTATTTCCTTTTTAAACCGATTAAACCTGAACCCGAATTCAAATTGAATACCCTATTATTTACATATTCGAGTCTATACTTTTGAATTATATATTTTCAACTTATGTTTACACATATGTAGAATATTTTACAAAATAATGTAAACATAGCATTTCTATAATTTTCAAATCTATTTAGATTTGTGGTTTTTGTGTGCTGGGGAATTTTTGTACTGTTTATTCGTTCATATTAAGGCATTATTAACATTTCTTATTAAAATATAAAAATTACACACAAAAAAAATGTTATAAGTGAAATCAACTGAAAGAGATAGTTGAAACAACTAAGATGGTAGTTGTTTTTGGGTTCAACTGAAAATTGTAGTTATTTTGTGTATTGGAAAAACTACTGACTAAAGTAGTAAAAACAAAATAAATATTTATAAATAATTTTTTTTAAGAAATTACTATAAAAATATGAATGTTTTTAAATAAAATAAATTTTATTTAGAAAAATCACTAAATTTGTAGTTGAAAACAACTAATATTGTCTAATTCACAAAAAAAAAAACTAATACTGCCATAATTTTTTGAGTGTACTTATGAATATATAAGTGTTTGTAATAACGAATTTGCTAAAAATATGCAAGGAATTATTACACAGGTTCACAAAATTTTAACTTTTTCAATTTGCCTGACCTTTGACACCTGATTTATATGGATTTTAGTGTGCTGATTCCGAATCTGTTATCCAATTTTTTCCTTCAGCTCGCGTTTGCGAGCAAATCGCTGTTAAAGAGTCGAAAAAGTGCGTTTTTTACCAATTTTGCTTGGCTATAATTTCCAAAAAAAATTTAGTGCATCAGTTTTAAACACGAACTTAACTATATTGGATGCCAGCTAACTTAACTATATTCTGACAGCTTTAGTTTTCGAGTGATTAAAAAGGGCATAAATATTCAGACAAAATTACAGAGGTCATAAATTTAAAAATTTTATTTTAGCGATATCTCAAAAACTAAAGATGACTCAACAAAAGTAAGAGCATTTTTGGAATCGGCATAATCAACATATCTAAAATCGTCATTCACTTTTTGGATGTAAGACTAGTGTTGGTAAATATAGACTCACAAACATGCCAAAAATAGCCTATTTTCAAAGTTTCCTTAGGCTATATCTCAAAAACTAGAGCTGACCCAAAAAAACGGTAGCCAGATTTGAAATCAGCGTACCCCTATTACCCAAAATTTGTTATCAGAGCCCGGGCAAAAAAAAAGTGTTGCCCTGTGTTATGAAGTATAACATTTCTGCATATTTACTTAATTTAAATAATATCGTTCCAAGGAAAAAGTCGATTTAAGTTGATAACAAGTAAGAGTGTTAAATTCGGCTGTCCCGAATCTTTCATATCCTATTCTGTCTATGGACACGGTCCATGGACTTCCCTTGTCTGATTTTCTCAAGTTTGTGAAAGCAACTGAGAAATTCTGAACAAGCACTTTTCTATCTTTTTCTTCTCAACCTTTTCTCACCCTTACTTAATCTTTCTTTTCAGGGTACGGTACAATGGACTATTTTAAGTCTGAGCGCCATGGACTTTCCTAGAAAATTTACTTATTTTTAGGCATGTACAACCCACCCTCAACTCAACTCAACGTACCGGTATTGAAACGGTTTTTCTTAAAAACCATGTTTTTTTACAAAAAAAAAAAAAAAATTAATAGAAAGTTTGTAAATTTTTTGGTTTTTGTAAATGAAAACTCGTACTCAAAATGCCTCACCGAAGTCTCATAAAAATCAAAAAATCTTTTGGCACCCACATCGTGAATTAAATAAAAATTTCAAAAAAGCCATACTTCAACCGCGATGCAAGAGCAAAAGAAAATTATTGATTTTCACGAAATTTTTATGGATTCATATTGACTCCCAATAGACCCCTTTTGTATAGTATAGTTTTTTGGGGATTTTTATTAAATCCGTGATGTGGGTGTCCAAGGATTTTTTTGATATTTATAGGACTTCGGGGAAGGCATTTGGACTAGCAGGAGGTTTTCCACCATAGTATAATTTTTTGAAGTGGCTTAACTCGTAGAAAGCGTCCATAAAAGTCCCATAATTCGCGAAAAAAAATTGTTTACAATATTTTTGAATGTGATCTTGTCTAGACAGGGAATACCTATTTTTCAAAATAGATAACACCAACAAAAAAAACTTGGTTGCCTAGAAATAAGATGAAATATGTAATTTGTTGGGGTTTTTACTTTATCCGCGAGGGGGGAGGAAATAAATTTTATGGAGTCATTTTGACACCCAATAGAAACTTATTGGACCACTTTCAGCTCAAACAAAAAATAAATGTAAAAATCGATACGGCCTTATATTTATGTATTAAAGACATAGGAAAATTTCCAGCAAAAGCAGTCCAGTGCTTCAAAAGTTATGAGCAAAAGACTGCATTTCGGCAAGGGTTTTTCGTGAATTTTCGAGATAAAAAAACACGCTAACTTTCGAAAGGCAATCCTGAGTATTCTTTGCATATATATTTGCCGTTCCCCTGGCCTGGTTCCTATTGAATTTCAGCCAAATCGGTCCAGTGGTTCAAAAGTTATTAAGAAAACTGTGAATTTCAGATTGGTTTCACCTTAAATTCACTTGTTGAAAAAACTGTTAAACCAGCTTTAAAAAAATTCATGAGTCAGGAAAATATTTTACAAAGTATTCTTGTCACTCACAAAAATTTTTATACTAAAACAAAAAAAACTTACACTCAAAAGTTTTTTACACTAAAAAAAAAAATGTAGTCAATTTTTTTTTTCAAAAATGACTAAAAAAGTTTTTTACTCAAAATAAAATATTTCTAATCAATATTGTTAATTTGATTCACGATAGAAAATTAACTATCACTTTAGAAGGGCATTGTGGAGGGTATTAATGGATGGATTCGTCCAAGTCGTATTTAACTTTTCTACTTGTTTTTAAAAATTTTTTAAAGTTTTTATTCGTTTTTTTTATATTTTTAGCATTTCGAACGTTTCGGTATCGGTAATACCGTAACCGATTCAACTCAAATACCGTAACCGATACCGATACCGAAATAAATAAAAAAAACGATAACAATACCGATATCGATACCGTTATTCGTATCGATTGCCAACCTCGCTGAAAAATTTTGTCTAAACTACTATCCAATAGGACTAACCTTGGTGCAAATTTCATCCCGATTGGAAGACATCGGTTTCAAAAGTTGTGTCAGTTGACACGAAAACCCCCATAATTATAAATTTTCTTAAAAAAAATTAAAAGATAAAAAGGATTTTGGCATTACCACCAAACCAACCATTCATCCATTCAACAGCATTCGCTTTTTTTTTATTATTTGTTCATAATTATATTTTGTATTTTTTTATTATTTATTATAATTTGTTCCACATACAAGAAAAACGACATCAGCAATGACAGCAATATTAACAAAAACAAACAACTCTGTGTGCAATTTGTTATAAAGATTTACAAAATTTACAAAATGACATACAACGCGCGTTCTAAATATCTTACTGCATTTTATTCAATATTTATACTAATAATCATCATAGTACTGGCCTGGCCTGGTCGCATGGAATACATTTATTACATAGTAATTTTTCAATCAATTATGGTCAAGACTTGAAGTTGGTTAGCAAATGACAAAAACTGGTGCTGTTAGAAATATCGTTTGTCTTGGCCTTAACCCATTTTAATGTCGGCGTTTCTTAAAAGACTAAGACAAACTTTCAAAAACTTTATGGAAGGCAAAAAAACTATACAAAATCTAAAAATTCTTAATAAAAATTTAAAACCACATTCAATTAAAATTAACAAAGTTTTTTTTAACAACTCCAAAGTAATTTGAAACAAGTAGAAAAGTTAAATTCGACTTTGCCGAATCTCTGAATATCCTCCACAATGCCTTTTTAAGGGATAGTAAATTTTAACGTGAAAAAAATTAACAATTTTAACTAGAAATATTTTATTTTGAGAAAAAAACTGTTTGTTTGTCATTTAAAAAAAAAAATACTATTTTTTTTTTAGTGTAAAACATTTTTTTCGAGTGTAATGTTTTTTTTACTGTAAAAATATTTCTGAGTGAATGCACGTACGTATGTACACAAAATATTGACATTTTTGTAAAAAAAAATATTTTTTTTTGAGTGTAAAATTTTTTTTGAGTGTAAAATGTTTTTCGAGTGTAAAATGTTTTTCGAGTGTAAATTTTTTTTCGAGTGTAATTTTGAAGTTACCAATGCTTTTAAAACTAAACAAGTTTAAAAAGCATTGCTTTAAAACTAAACAAGTTTGAAAAGCATTGCTTAGTTACCACCAATGCTTTTAAAACTTGTTTACCACGTGGCATTTAAGATGAACAAAATCTGAAATTCGGGGTTTTGCTTATAACTTTTGAACCACTTGACCGATTGAGCTGAAATTCAATACCAAATAGACCTGAGGAACGGCAAAGATACGTGCCACGTTTCAGCAGTCTCATTATTGTTTTTCGAAAGTTATCGTGTTTTTTATCTCGTAAATTTGAGAAAACCCCTTGCCGAAATTTACTCTTTTGCTCATAACTTTTGAACCACTGGACCGATTTGGCTGGATTGCAATACAAACCTGACCAGGTAAATGACCAACATATATGTCAAACTTCAGTAGCCTCTGTGAAGTCTTTCAAAAGTTAGCGTGTTTTCTACGGACGGACAGACAGACAGACGGACGGACGGACATCGCTAGATCGACTTAAAATTGATCGAGGATCATGAATATATATACTTTATGGGGTCCTAGACCAATATTTCGATGTGTTACAAACCGAATGACAAACTTATATATACCCTCTATCACTAGAGTGGAGGGTATAAAAATTAGGGCAAAAATTTCTTTAATTTTCAACTATATCCCTTAGTTTTCGAGATAATATCATGAAATTCCCAACTCTTGTCAGAAAGTTAATCCTATCCGAGTAAAAAAATGTATATACCATCATATAAAGATCTGGTGTTATTACCATTTATGTATACGTAGTAGGGCGTTCAATTAATCGGGTTTTTTTTATTGTTCGATTAAACGATTAATCGACTTTTGCCATTTTAAAATTATTCGATTAAACGAATAACACTTTAAAATTTTTCGATTAATCGAATAATTACAAATTCAGAAGTTTTCGAAATTACAAGATTTTTTTAGAAAAAATTGATAAACAATATTGATTAGAATTCCGTGTAAAAATCGATTAGATCTTGTCAGATCTACTTTTATCTAATTATATATCATTGCATCTGATTGTATATAATTATATTTGGTCAGATATAATTAAATGTCAATTTTGTGGCAATATTGACCAAATCCGAGATATAATTAGATCTCGATTTGGGACATTTCAGATATAATTATATGCAATCAGATACGATCATATATGAACATATATGAACAGATCAGATAAGATCTAATACATTTTTACACGGGATATTAAAATTAAGCCAAATTTTAGTTTTCTGCTAATTTGTTTGAGAAAATTAACAAAAACAAGTAAAAAAGTTAAATTCGGCCTTGCCGAATGTAGTGATACCCTCCACAATTTCAAAAAGATTATTGCAAACAACTTTATTTAAAAGGAAATTACTTTTGAAACAAAAAAAAAATTTAAAAAAAATTTCCGCGAAAAAAAAATTTTGGTAAAAAAAAATCCGCGATTTTTTTTTTTCTTTTTTTGTCAACAAATATGTTCGTAATTGTTTAAATACCATTTGGTGTTCAATTATGTTAACATATGTCAACCAGAAGCCGAATTAAAGCATTTTGTATTTTTAGGTTATGTTGAATGTACTGAAATTTTTGAGGTGTGCTTACATTTTCGTTCATAACTTTTGAACCGCTGAACCGATATCGCTCAAATGCAATACCAAACTTCTCGGGAGAACTTCCAATATATATGTTAAGTTTCAGTCATCTCTGTGCAATATTTTGTCCGCGAGAGCATTTTCCACAGACAGACAGACGGACAGACGGACATCGCTAGAATGTCTTAAAATCGATCGGGCGTCATGAATATATATACACTCTAAAAAATATATGTAAAATCACTACAATAATGTTAGTAAACTTTTGTTTAAAATAACACACAACGCCTAAATTTACGCATGAAATGTTTAAAAAATTCATTTAGACACAAAATGTCGAAAATTACACATTTTGTATAGTAATTTGTATGTTTATAAAAATTTGAATTTTATTTTTACACATTATGTGTTTGAAATCAAATATTAGACATAAAATGTGTAATGCTACATTTTTATAGTAGTAGTAATTAATTGTCATATCAAAAATCAAAATGGAAAATATACAGAAATAAATCTACAAATATTTTATAATAAAAGGAAACATTTGCCGAATAGACCAATAAAAAAAAAACGTACATATAAATAAATAAACAATATTTTGCAAACAATTAAGGAATTGTAGATGAAACAATAAAAGTGAAATAAGGTTAGTAGAGACATGTAAATCTCATAAACAACTGCATCAACAAATTAGATTTATAACAATATTTTTTTCAGATATTACAAATGGTTAAAGATGCAGGGAATTTATGTTTTGAGTTTTGCCGAGGAATTGAAGTTATATTTCAACCAGAAGCTCGTATGTTAAATCTAAAGAATTGTGATAGATAGCATCAACGTTTCCAGTTATTACATACTCTTAAAACAACCTAGCGTGTCTTATATATTAAAATTAAGATTTTTTCCACAAAAATTTGTCTCAGGATCAAAAGATCTGTTCTTAAAGATGAAGGTGCCATAATCATATATTCATTTCTACAAAAGCTTAAAGAATCTGAGATTTCCCTCAAGAAAAATTTTATCAAATTTGATACTTTTTTAAACGAAAAAAAAATTGTTTCAGAAAAAGTTTCAGATTCAAATAATTTTTGCTATAGAAAAAGTTTTATTTTTAAGACATTTTTCTACAGAAGAAGTCTCAGAATCTGCGAAATTTTTCTACAGGAAAATCTCAGAATCTGGGACATTTTTTTTATAGAACAATGATTAGAATATGTCACATTTTTTCTAGGAAATGCCTCGGCATCAGAAAATTTTTATAAAAAAATTCCCGGATATGTCCCAGAACAGATATTTTATTTTTCGATAGAAAAAGTCTCAGAATCTAAGACTTTTTCAATACAAAAAGTATTAAGGATCTGAGACACAGAATCTGAGAAAGTTTTTTTAGAAAATGTTTTAGAATCTGAGACTTTTTTTGTAGAATCTAAGACATTTTTTGTTAAAGAAAAGTCACAGAATCTGAAAAAAGAATTTCTTAAGAAAAAGTCTCAGAATCTTGGAAATTTTTTCTATGGAAGAAGTCCTAGAATCAGATTATTTTTTTATAGTATGTACATAAAAAAAGTGCCACAATCTGAGATATTTTTTCTATAGAAAAAGTCTGACATATTTTCTAAAGAAAAAGTCTAAAAATTTGAGAAATTTTTTTCTTAAGGAAAAATCTTAGAATCTAAGTCATTTTCTTGAGAAATTTTTTCTTAAGGAAAAATCTCAGAATCTAAGTCATTTTCTATAGAAAAAAAATCAGGCCTTTTTTAAGTTATTTTACTATTGAAAAAATATCAAATTCTGTTACATTTAGTCCTTTTGTAATTGAAAAAGTCTTTCATTCGCCACTATTTAAATTAATTTAAATGTATTTATGTTATTTATCTTAATTTTCTATTTTTTTAGTTAGTTATTGACAAAAGTTTTATAATTTTTGTTTTATTCATCTAAAAATAAAACAACAAAAATAAAAACAACAAAAATAAAAACGCATTTTATTTATAGGAATAAAGTACAAAAAGGTAAAAAAAGCAAAATTTAAATTGCAATTTTAAACATTTTTAATCCATTTTTGCACACATAATATGTTTTTTTACGCACAAACATTTTAAAATTACACACTTTGTGTTTATTACTAGAGAATTTTCCAAGCGTCAAACATGTAGGTGTACACACAAAATGTTTATTAGTTATACACACTTTGTGTGCAAATGTTGAAATTTAAACACATAGTGTATTTTTACCCACTTTATTGTAGGAGAACAGTTACCTACAATAAAGTGGGTAAATTTCAACAAAAATTTATAAGAGTGTACTTTATGGGGTCCCAGACCGATATTTCGATGAGTTACAAACGGAATGACAAACTTATATATACCCTCTATCACTAAGTGGAGGGTATAAAAATAATTTTGGAGATTTGAAAAATGTGTCGAATTCAAAAAGTGATTTACTGATATCACAAAATTTTTTTTTTATCTGGCTACATTTGGGAAAATCTTAAACAAAAACAAGTAAGAAAATTATAGTCGGTCAAGACCGACCATATAATACCCTACACCAAGGTTTCCCGGAAAATGGGTCCCATGGATCGATTAGATCTATATGTTGTAAAACCTTTAATAAGTGAAGAAAACACTCACAAATCAAATTTGAGTGAAATAGGCTTCTACTTGTTGACAATAAACCGCTTTAACTGAATATCGGGCGAAATTTTCACAAGGGGCCTGAGTCCAAAACTGGTCCGATGATTATCAGGTTTGATAAGGTTATTTAAGTACGCGTTTAACATACACAAACAAAATTTTAATTAAATATTTTCTATTTTCATGAAATTTGAGACATTTATGTGAAAATCGGGAAGGTGGTTTGTATGGGGGCTACAAGAAGAACTGGTCCGATTTCTTTGAAATTCGGAATGATGATATGTGAAGACAAAACATGTTTACCATCCAAATTTCAAAGCGATACCTTCTATAATACGGTTATTAGAGTCATTTGAGCCAAAACTAAAGAGGACCTTTGTCTAATTATGGACCGATTTTTTCCAATTTCAATAGGCTTCGTCCTTGGGCCAAGAGAGACTTAAGTTTCAAATTTCAAGTCAATTGATTAAAAATTGCGACCTGTATCGTGTTTACACCGTTTACATGGACAGACAGACAGACAGACGGACGGACGGACGGACAGACGGACGGACGGACATCGCTAAATCGACTCAAAAAGTGATTCTGAGTCGATCGGTATACTTAAAGGTGGGTCTAGGACCAATATTTCGGGTAGTTACAAACATCAGCACAAACTCATTATACCCTGTACCACAGTGTGGTGTAGGGTATAAATATTTCGTGTTGAGCGTATTCATAGTGCGTTTTTGCCCAAAACTCGAAACTTTGACTGATTTTAGCGCGGTCATACAGTAAACCCAATGGTTCCCAACATTTTTTGGGACATGCCCCACTTTTAAGTTAAATAAACTAAAATGTCCTCCCTACACTCAAGAAAAGTGTGTAAATTTTTCAAATTTGTTTTAAAATTCAAAATTTACTTGTAGTAAAGCAAACCATTTGTTAAAATCATCTTTTAAACAAAGTTTTTAGCAAAAGTTTTCAACAACCAACTAAATAATTTAACTAAAATAATAATTTTTGTAGTTTTTTAACAAAAAAAATCTTAAAAATTTGCTCGCTGCCACCACCCCCCCCCCCCCCCCACCCCCCGAAACATTTAAACTGCCCCCTCAGTGGGGCGAGAATCAAAGGTTGGGAACCATTGAGTTAACCGATTTGGCCCAAAATTTAGCAGCGAAAATCCGAAAAAATTTAAAATAAGGACCACTCAAGTAAACATGACTGTTTTTTTTTTAATTGCAATGGCCACATACATTTGGTTTGTTTATTGGACTTAAAACTTTTAAAAAATTATTCATATTTCAAGAAAAAACCATATATTTTTATTCGATTAATCGGCATAAATTCTTCGATTAATCCTTTAATCGAAATTAGACGAACAATTATTCGTCTAAAATTGTTCGATTAATCGAACAAGAATTAATCGATTGAACACCCTAATACGTAGTTCTCTTACGCGAGTAAGATGTTCACTCTCTTTTGTCGTATTCCCTTTTATTTATATGAATAGAAGGAATACACTGAAAAAAAGCCATAACTAAAATTTAGGAAAAAATCGCTTTAAAAATTTATCATGAATTTTCCTAAAATTTAGTTAAATCCAACTAAAAAATTAGAAATTTTCTTAACTATGAGGAAAAAAGTTTAATTCATTTACATATAAATAGTTCAAAGTATTCATTAAATGGAGTTTTTTAATACATATAAGGAAAAAAATTTTCACTGCCAAATAAATTTTCCCCAAATCTTAGAAACATATCTTTATTTTAAAGACGTATTTCTTAAAAAACAATTTAGTTCAAGTTTAGTAAAAATTTACTAAAAAAAACTTAATCGTATCGAATTGAGGAAGTGTATTTCTAAGAATTAAGTTAATAACTTCTTAGAATTTAGTTAAAAATTTACAATGGCGATATCTCTAAAACTAAGCGAAATAGAGCGAAACGGATGAAATTTTCAAAAGAAAGTACCAGAAAGAAAAATATGGAATAGCCTAGCTCTACACATCTGTCGGGGTCCTGAGCCCCTAATTTTGAATCTAAAATTTTACATTCCCGAGATTTTATATACATGTGCCCATATCTCGGTTAATACTGTCGGCACGCGTAAAAGTCTAACAGAATTTTTGTAGCCCTTTGCTCGTTGAACACTACCGCAAAATACCCGAAAGCCCTCAGACAGTTTTTGAGTTATCCAGAGAGATATGAATAGAGGGAATAGAGGGATATGAACAGAATTTTATTAAAATTCAGTTTTAATTCTTAAATTAAAAAAAAAAATATTTATTATTCGACCATTAAAATTCTATTTTGAGAAATATTACTCTAGCTCGAGGTCACATTTTTTTAACTTATCATTAATCAAAAAACTATTTATAAAGTTCTTTCTTTTAAATTGATTGTGACCTCGAGCATAGGTAATCATTCTTCAAATATATATAATTTTATAAAATTTTATCAAATTATGTAGTTGGTATCATGCTAGCCTATTAGTCTGGGGGTCAAGAGTTCGATTCCCACCAGAGGCCTTGGTCTGTTTCTCTACAACGAGACAATGGTTATAGTCACCCATCTCGGTAAGGTTAATTTAGTATATGATTTGTAATTATATGTTTAAAATTCCATAAATAAAATATAATTAAAATTAAACTTTTTTACTCGGGTGGGCACACTTTGTTTAACTTTAAATACATTTAGTTATATGCATTGTGGTTTGTGTTGTATATAGTGTATTACGAGGGCCGGCTGTTAGGACCTTAAAAAATCTAAAGATCGCGCTATTATTTGTTAAACAATTTGGATTCTGACAAGAATCATCTGATATTAAACTACAATACAAAAGTGGTATGCACTCAGGGTTGCATTGAAAATGTACAGCACACGGTGTAACTTTTGACGTTTCATATAAACAATACGACAAAAAGAAGAACTACAACAAATCACAGGCTGCGCAAAGTTCTGGCTTCTTCTTCCTTGCACCCTGCGATACCCGAAGGATCCTAATGGGATGTGGTCTACCTCTAGTGGGGAGTCGCTGGATCTTCTCCTCAACACGCATTTTTCGGGCAATTCCATGACGCCGTTTCAAGCTTTGGAATGTTCTGACGCCCAAGCACATGAAATTGCTTCGGAAATAATATATATGCCAACATTAATCTGGGCGAATAAAAGCTTCAGACCCTATAAATCCCCTGGACCTGATGGTGTAATCCAGGCTGAGATGCAGCAAATTTCGAAGTATATAGCTCTTTGGCTGTATAATCTATACACAGTAAAGGTGTCCTAACGACTAAGGTAATTTTTCAAAATCACTTTTTAATACGTGGTAGGGTCCTAAATTGTAGTTTTGTATCTAAAAATGAGTGAGCCAAAATTTGGAGACAATCGGATAAAAATAACTCGTGCCGAAAATGGATTGAAGTTTTGGGACACTCTTATCTGATGAAAAAACACGTTTTTTCTAGTTTTTTGAAAAATATTGGTATATGCTATTTTTTGCTATTTTTTTGTTAAGTAATATGAAAATGGTAATAAATTACCTTTCCAAAAAGCTTAAAGAAATTCAAATCGGATGAAAAATAAGCATTTTACGCATACATGCCCCAGACCATTGCATGGTTTTTAAAGCCAAAATTTTAAAATTTTGAAAATTTTTAGGCAAAACAATAAACAAAATTAAATTTTACTTTATAATTATATTAAATACATGTTATAGATAAAAACTAACAGATATGGTAGTCTAACTTTTTTTTCATTTGGCGTGGGTAGTGATATAATTTCCGCGGATTCCAAAGAAAATGAGTTTTGCTAAAATAATTTCTGTAAATTTTTTGAGAATTCGGGCATCCTTAACCCCTTTTCGTCGAGGTGAAATGACAAATTTGAGACGTTATACATTTCTATAATACAAAATATCTGCATATATCCGATTTCTCAAAAGTTACAGAATTTACGTTTTACACTTCGATCCGCACAATAGAGCACAAATTTTCAAAAATTTGCTTAATTATTGTAGAAAAACGCATTTTATTTGGAATCAGCGGAAATCACTACCCGCGCCAAATAAAAAAAAAGCTTGACTACCATATCTGCTATTTTTAATCTTAAACATGTTTTCAATTTGATCATAAAGTAAAATTAAATTTTTACTATTTTTTTGCCTAAAAATTTTGAAAATTTTGAAATTCTGGCTCTAAAAACCATACAATGGTCTGGGGCATGTATGCGTAAAATGCTTATTTTTCATCCGATTTTAATTTTATTAGTCGTTTTGAAAAGGTAATTTAGTACCATTTTCATATTATTTCACAAAAAATTTAACAAAAAATATCAAATACCAATGTTTTTCCAAAAACTAGAAAAAACGAGTTTTTCGTTCTTATAAGAATGTCCCAAAACTTCAATCCATTTTCGGCACGAGTTATTTTTAGCCGATTGTCCCCAAATTTTGGCTCACTCATTTTTAGATACTAAAGAACAATATAGGACCCTACCAGGTATAAAAAGATGATTTTCGTTTTTAAGGACACCTCTAATACACAGCATGCACAAACTGGTCTATATTCCTTTAAAAGGGAGGGATATCAGAGTCGTTTTTATCCCGAAGGAGGAGAAAAATTCCCACACAGTTCCGGAAAATTTCAGACCGATTTGTCTTTTTTTTTTTTTTAAAGACAATGGAACGAATGATGGACTCATATTTGCGTAGAGGGCAACATGCATACCGCAAGGGTAGATCAACAGTAACAGCTTTTCATAAGCTCGTTGGTAACATGGTGAGATCACTTTCGGTAAATGAGTACACAATGGTGGTGGTTTCTTGATATAGAGGGGTATCTTGATAACGTCATCCCAGACATGATAATTGTGACATTGTTTGGGTAGGAGGGTGAAGCGTGGGATCGTTTTAATGGTGGCAAATCTACTTGCCAATAGACGTATAACGTCGGTATCGTCTGTCTTATATCGATTTGTCAATAGGGGCAAACCAAAAGGAGGCTGGCACTGAAATCAATGCTGCTTGCGCTCTCTAGAAAAACGTGGTGCGATAGCTTCCAACATTGAGAGGCATTTTTAAGGGTTCTCTGAAAGATCTGTCTAAATGGTAGAGTTTTCAACCGATTAAGAATAATTCGATTAATCGATCAAACAAAAACAAACTCTTGTTCGATTAATTTAAAAATTACGATTTTCGAATAACGAATAAATCGATTAATTTATGTCAATTAATCGAACCATAATTTTTTTATACCCTCCCACTACAGTATCGAAATGTCCGTCTACGACCTCATAAAATTTATATATTATTTATCAGTGATCGATTATAAGGCATTTTAGCGATGTCCGTCCGTCTCTGGAGGGCATGATACAGTCCAAAATAAAATAGCCACACTTCTGAAGTTTGGCACGATTCTGGCTTATGGTCTTATTAGGCTGGTTAAGTTCGGTGACAAAATCGGACGAGGGGGAAAAATGTTCCCCCTAAAAGAACTAAAACACCACCAGAAAAACAAATTTTTTTACATATTTTTTTTTTGTATATTTGTTTCAGAAATTAAATATTTTTAAGCCATATGAATTTCATTGAGCTACATTTGAACCAAGATGATAAGGAAATGCTATTTTTCGGCCCGTCCCCCTTTTAAGGGCGTGGTAATAGAAAATAATACAAAATAAAGATAGTATTTGTTTTTTAGGCGTAAATATTGTAAAAAATTAATTTATAAACATTTATGTGAAGAGGGGATAGGTGTCCTCCAACGTCCCCCGCCGACTCCCCCAACTTAAAATTATTCAAATTTTTAGCTTTTTTATTTATTTTTTACATTAATTTATAGATTTTTTACATATTTTCTTGTTAATAAAAAATTAATTATTTTATTTTTAAGTTTTTGGTATGAATTGTTTATTTTTTGTTAATAAAAATATTTTTTTCTTCTTTATTCGTAATTTTTTAGATTTAATCGTTTGATCGAACGAACAAAAACTATTATTTGAATTATTCGAACGAAGTTGAAAGGCGAATAATTGACAACTCTACTAAATGAATCTAACTGTGGTCTGGGAGTTAATCCGAGTAAAACAGATCTTGTCTTGTTATCAGGCGTTATATTGAGGAACGAGTGAGAAAAGCAACGATTGCAACGAGAGCTTCCATAAATTTTAACACAGTTGAATCGAAGCTTCACGAACAAGTGGGCTTTGAAGTCTATTCGCCTCCAGAAACTTGCAAGCAAAATCTAAGGCTTTTTTTCGCTACGAAGACTAATCAGAGATGGACTCATGGATGGAAGTGTGATACTATACAATAGATTTGGGCTTCTCTTAATAAGAAGCAGACAAGTGAGCTGATACCGCTCTAAGAGGAGAAATTTCGAATTTTTGCTGTAACTACCGGACACAGTCTTATAGGAAAGCACGCACAGCGGTTAAATGAGCTGTCAAATGACTTTTGCCGGAGTTGCATGGATGAAGAGGAGTTGAAAACTATCGAACACTTTATCGGCCATTGTCATGACTCATGACAATGCATGCATGTATGCAGTTTCTGGTCAGAGACTTGCTTCTCTGGAATTTAGGGATATTCACGATCTTTCGGATGTCAAAATTCAATATCTTAGGAGTTTCATAAGGAGCTTAAATTGGTTTAACGGCTGGAACTACACAGAAAGAATTGAAAACTGATTTCAATTACTAAAACTGCTGATTCAATTACTTTAGTATTTGAAATTCCTCCGAGCACGAAAATGATTGGACCAATTGCTAAATTAATAGCTGAGTATTTGAATTGTTTTCAAATACTCGTTTTTCCGAATTTGATTACTTTTTAATTTTAGTTTTATATTTTTTTATTTAAAAAAAATTACACAACAATGTTGTAAGATTTGAACCAAGGACGCCGGAGTCTAAAGTACAAGACACAACCACCAGGCCACAGCCGTCTTAAATTAATAGCGAACTTTACTGATATTATACAAATGAATAAAATATACAAAAATAAGTTGCGTTTTAACATCTCTGTAAAAAAAGAATCTATTTATAGAATCTGAAGCAATAAGTAGCGTTTTAACAACTCTGTAAATCTATTTATAGAATCAGACACACATATAAACAAGTAAGAAAATTATAGTCGGTCAAGACCGACCATATAATACCCTACACCAGAGTTTCCCGGACCATGGGTCCCAAGTTCAAACATGGACTGATTAGATCTAGATTTTGTCAAATCTTTAATAAGTGTAAAAAGCAATCACTAATCAAATTTGAGTGGAATAGGCTTCTTTTTGTTGACAATAAATCGCTTCAACTGAATATCGGGCGAAATTTCCACATGGGACCTAAGTCCAAAATGGTCCGATGATAATTAGATTTGATAAGGTTATTAAAGTACGCGTTTAACATACACAAACAGAATTTTAATTAAATATTTTCTATTTTCATGAAAATTGAGAGATTTATGTGAAAATCGGGAAGGTGGTTTGTATGGGGGCTACTAGAAGAACTGGTTCGATTTCTTTAAAATTCGGAATGGTGATTTGTGTGTATAAAACATTAATTCCTGCCAAATTTTGAAAAGATACCTATTAAAATGCGACTATTAGAGTCATTTGAGCCAAAACTAAAGAGGACCTTTGTATGGGGGCTAGGTCTAAATATGGACCGATTTTTTCCAATTTCAATAGGCTTCGTCCTTGGGCCAAAAGAGGCTTAAGTTTTAAATTTCAAGTCAATTGATCGAGAATTGCGACCTGTATCGTGTTTACACCGTTTACATGGACAGACAGACGGACGGACGGACGGACATCGCTAAATCGACTTAAAAAGTGATTCTAAGTCGATCGGTATACTTAAAAGAGGGTCTAGGACCAATATTTCGGGTAGTTACAAACATCAGCACAAACTCATTATACCCTGTACCACAGTGTGGTGTAGGGTATAAAAACAAGTAAAAAAGTTAAATTCGGCCTTGCCGAATGTAGTGATACCCTCCACAATTTCAAAAAGATTATTGCAAACAACTTTATTTAAAAGGAAATTACTTTTGAAAAAAAAAAAATTTTTAAAAAAAATTTCCGCGAAAAAAAAAATTTTGGTAAAAAAAAAATCCGCGATTTTTTTCTTATTTTGTCAAAAAATATGTTCGTACTTGTTTAAATACCATTTGGTGCTCAATTATGTTCACATATGTCAACCAGAAGCCGAATTGAAGCATTTTGTATTTTTAGGTTATGTTGAATGTACTAAAATTTTTTAGGTGTGCTTACATTTTCGTTCATAACTTTTGAACCGCTAAACCGATATCGCTCAAATGCAATACCAAACTTCTCGGGAGAACTTCCAATATATATGTTAAGTTTCAGTCATCTCTGTGCAATATTTTTTCCGCGAGAGCATTTTCCACAGACAGACGGACATCGCTAGAATGTCTTAAAATCGATCGGGCATCATGAATGTATATACTTTATGGGGTCCCAGACCGATATTTCGATGAGTTACAAACGGAATGACAAACTTATATATACCCTCTATCACTAAGTGGAGGGTATAAAAATGTTTTAGGTTTTATTAAAAAAAAAAATCAAGCATCTGTGGGGAATCGAACCAACGCTACAACGCATTTTAAGCACATCACTCAACCACCAGGCTATTGCCGTACTTGCATGATTTCGAACTTTATTATTATTTAAAAACGAGGCATTTAAATGTTTCGGTTTTCTGAAACGGTGCAACGTTTTTTAAGAAACGATCTAAAAAAACGTCCAAGTTAAAAAACGCACATTATTTAACATAAAATAATTTGTATTTCAGCCTACCGTCGCACTGTGGCGCCTTTTCCCTAAAAGCGTTGCAAAAATCCAAAAATTGACAGAAGAATTTGATAAAATGAATGATTACATCTGATTGAAAACTCCTCACTGATTATGAATCCAAAAACATTTTTGAAATCGGATAAAAATTATGAATTATAGAGCCACCCAAAGTTGGCAATTTTTCAGTCTGCTGAAAAAAGTTAAAATTTAAAAAAAATATATCATCTTTTAAATTGAATTTCAGGCAAACTATGCAACCGATCATTATTTTTTTGGTGTCGTTTGAAAGGTATATTAATTCAAATGAAACGATATAAAAAACGGGTTATTTGGTAGAATACTTTGTTTTTAGGAGCAGTTTTACAAACACACAATATTTTGATCTTTTTTTATATTTCATAGAATAGAACTAAAAAAGTGACGGTTTGTGACGGGATCTATTAAACAGAGGATGTTAAGTATTTAATACTCTAACTTATTCAATAAAAATTGGGTGCCCGTACTTGCCCGTGCACATGAAAAAACAAAGAAACTGTAACAACTTTTACTACGAAAAGGAAATATTTTTAAAATATCCTAATAGATTTTGGGCAGTTTGAGATCCACTGGAATTTTTTACCAAGCTTAGTAGATATATTGTTTTTTAATTTATTATTTTGCTTTTTGGATTTTTTTATTTGCTTATAACGCCTCTTAGCGGAATTTTTTTTTTTATGTGCAACCACTTTGACGAGCTGTAACTCCTGAACGAATTAAGATATTTTAAATGTTAAAATTTTGTATTTTTAATAAAACAAAGTTAAACATAAAAATTGCGAAAAACTTAAGTTTCATCTCGGAATTTTTAAGAATTTTTTTTAATAGACAAAGGTTTGTGTACAAAGGAAGAAACAAACGTTATCTAATAAGATTTTTAATAAGTTTTTAATTAAAAAAGTCTTAAATTTTTTTAACCCTAGTGAATGATCTATTAAAATTGAACCTACAGCTAATTACAAAAAAATAAAATTAGTGTTGAATTCTCATTGAGTTTATAGTTCTTTTTTTATGTATTTGAAAGTTTCTAATCAGCTTTTTAAAATTTGCCTATGTTAAGACATAAATATAATTGGTTAGTTTAACAGTTGAAACTTTTTTTAAATATATAAGTTTTAAGTAAACTTTTACTTGACACAATTAAAAAATTTCCTTAAAAAAAAAACAAAAAAAAACAAAAAAAAAAATTCAAGTAAAATTTTAGTTTTATAAATTGAAAATTTACTCAAATTTGTTGGTAAACATTTATTAAATTTTAAATATCAAATGGTTTTCTGGTGAAAAATTTAGTAATATTTTACTCAGTACCGTTAAAAATTTCCTAATTTTTTTTTTTTTTATTTTTTCTCTGTTATATTAGAGTGGTATTTTTTCGAGATATGTATTGTGATTATTGTTGCCCTTAGTCTAATCGGCAAGTTAAAAACGCTTAACGAGAATATCAGCGTGCAGATTGACTTAATTTCACGCACAAGAAGTTACATTTTTAATGATTTTTAGATTTACAATTTACAACAAAAGAGGTCAAAAGGTGTCACTGTGCACAGTGCCGAAGCGGGCCTATTACAATGCGGATGCGCTTTTCTTGAAGCTAAAGGAGATAAAATTCAAGTGCGTTTTAAACATTAAAAATGCCTTGATAACTTAAAAACTTATGATTTTTACAATGAAAAAAAGTCAAAACTAGGCACTGTGCTGCAGTGGGCCAATGACCATGCGGGCTACTTATTTTAAGCTGAAGATATTATCAAGATTAAAAAATGCTTTATTAATCTTGATAATATCTTTATTACTTTAAAATTTATAATGCTTACAACGAAAAAAGTCAAAATACTACACTGTGCACAGTGCCGCGGCTGGCCTATTACCTTGCGGCTCATATATTTTGAAGCTAGGGGAGTCTTCTTTCGAATGCTCTTTAAATTTTTAAAATATCTTCATTAGTTCAAAAGTTATGATTTTTGCAACGAAAAAAGTCAAAAGGCGCCACTGTGCGTCGTATATGACAGTGTGGTGGCATTCATGATTTCTGGTATATTTTCGACTCAATACATGGTACGGATGACTAATGCGTGTTGTGGTTGAGTTTTTCTTGTATTATTTTATTTTTTATAAGTTGAAAATAAATATAAAACTTTGTTCGCATTAAGAATTGTTTTATTTTTTTAATTGGGTTGAAAAATAAAAAATAAATATCAACCAACAATACTGAAAAAAATAAAAATCTATGGCAAAAAAAAAAAAAATTTTTTTTTTTCATAGAAACAACGTCATCATCAGCGACAGCAACGACGACGTTAACGTCGTCATTGCCGTCATTATCAACAACATCAGAATGTGGTAGCAAGTGTGCATGACTATTTATGTGTGACCAGTGTTGCCATATATTTTTTTGAAAAAACTTTTTATTTCTGAAAAAAAATCTTTTTTTTTGTGAAAAAATCTTTTTTTACAAAAGTATTAAAAAAATTGAAAATTAATACATTATGTATTTTCATTATGTATTTTCAATTCATTTTTTATATCAAGTGTAAAAAAAATTATAAAAAAAACAACCAAGCGTTTATTTGGAGCTCAAAAAGACTCATAAAAGAGTTCTTAGACGTTCAGAAAACATAATCCCTTTTTCTTAGCGCTCTTATCATAATAATAATTTTAATCCAACGATCAGTTTTTATTTAGTTTTCGCAATTTAATTACAAATCATTTTTAATAATTAATTAAACCTAACCGATAACTGGTTACAATGACCGTCGTCTCCTTGTATCGAAATCGAGCAAGGGTTTAGTGGGAATCAAACCCATCGACCCCCTGTTTCATAGGCTAGCATGATACCAACTAACCTACAGGGGCCTTATATGACTCATAAAAGATTCTGAAAAATATATGTTCGTATTCTTTCCTGACTCTTTTATGAATGTTCAAAAAAACATATTTTGAATTTTTTACATATCCAGAATTAAGAGTCAAACATGAATCTTTCAGAAATCCAAATGTCGAGCGTTCTATTAATTTTTTGGAGCCTTGAAAGAGTCATAATTTATGAAGGCTCAGAAAATTGTACACAGTAAGCAAATATCAAACACCGGTGCATGCTCGACAATATATGACGGATTGGATCTATATGTGGTAAAATCTTTTATTAGTGCAACAATTTAAGAGAAAAATTATTCTATGTTGGCAACTTACAGATTTAAGTGAATATCGTATGGAATTTTCATATGGCGACCAAGTCAAAGAATGGTCTGATTTTAAATGGATTTAATAAGGTTGCCAAGCTAAAAACAAAATTGTAATCGAATATCTCATATTTTCATAGAATAAGGACGTATTTAATTGTAACCGTTTACATATGGCGTTTTCTTTTCTGGCAAAAAATGTAGCATTTTGTAACATTTTTTTTATTCTACGAATTTTTTGTGTTCTTTTCTAAAAAAAATGCACACTTATAAAAAAATATTATGTTCTTTTCTGAAAATATTGCCTGCATTTGAGGTAAAAAATGCATATTTTCCACCCCGAAATCAAATGACGGGGTGAAAAATTGCCCTGATATTCTCTCATGTAGCAAAACTCAAATTAAGCGAACAAGTTAACTGGTGCTGTTGTGGTGCAGAGGATGTGTCGTGGCATGTGACACCGGAGGTCCGGGGTTCAAATCCCGGTATGGACAAATTTTTTTTTTTTTTTTTTTATTATTCTGGTATTTTTTTTTATTCCATTACCAATTATTTTTTATTTAATAATGTTTTTTTTTTAATAATTTAATAATTTTAAAAAAAAAAAAAGTAAATTTTCATATAAAATCGACTATATTTGTTAATTTTTTGGTTTTTTTTTTTTTTTAAGTTTAAATAATTAAAAAAAAATAATTTAAAGCAAAAAAAAAAAATAAAAAAATATGTGATGGCCATCGCCGGGATTCGAACCTGAGCTGCCAGCAATATAAGCGAAACACACATCCATCAAACCAGCAAATCAGGGCAATTTGCGTACAAAACGGCATTTTTTGTGTTCTTTTCTGAGTGAAAAAAATGCAACATCGTTTCAGGGCCATGTCAACATTTTAAAAGTAAACATTTTAACAATGCACAATTTTTTGTTCAGAAAAGAAAACACCAATAGACTGAAGGACGGACACGCTAAGTCAAATCAGATAGTGATTCTGAATCGGTCGCTTACTAAAAGCTTGGTCCACGACCAATATTTCGGGTATTTACAAAAAAAAAAGGATGCTTTTTGTATTTTTTAACTAATTAAGAAAAACTTGAAAAAACTTTATTATTTTCCAAAAAACTTATTTTTTTAGAAAAAATCTTGAAATCTTTTTAGCACCTCAAAAAACTTGCAAAAAAAGGGAAATCTTGATATATGGTAACACTGTGTGTGACACATTTTTATATGATTTTTTTTTAATACCCTCCAACTACAGTATGGGGATATACTCAATTTGTCATTCCGTGTGTAACGTATCGAAATATCGGTCGGGGAACTTATACATGTATTATAATTATTGATCAGTGATCGATTCTAAGACATTCTAGCGATGTCCATCCGTCTGTAGTTAACGCGATGTTGTACAAAATAAAAGAGCTAGCCTCCTTAAGTTTGGCAGGTTAAGTTCGGAAATGGGCAAAATCGGAGAAGGGAAAAAAGTTCCCCTTAAAGAAAAATTATATTTTTTTTGACGTTTTTTTGCAAAAGTTCAAAGGCCTGCGCTTGGACTTAGGGGATTAAAAAATTTTGTTTTTTTTTGCCGCCCCCTTTTGCGGGCGTGGTAAAAAAACAGTTTAAATAATAATAAAACTATAATATTAAGTGTACAAAGCAGTGCAAAATGAAGTTAAACCGCTATGGACAAGGAGTCCAAAAACCGACCCCTCCCCCTCCTAAAAAACGCCCTGTAGTTTTTTTTTTAATTTTTTTACTTACAGAAGTGTATAAAAAATTCGGCACAGCCGAATTTACAGAAGTGTATAAAAAATTCGCCACAGCCTAATTTAACACTCTCACTTGTTTTTTTTTTCAATTTTTATTATTTTTTTTAATATGCTATATATTATTATTTTTTTATTTAGTTTAAGTGTCAACGCCATTAATGTGTAAAATAAAATGAAAATGGATCATTTTATTTTTTTATGTTTTTTTTTTTTTTTTAATAAAGAGGCTTAAGCTTTATAAAACAAATTATTAACCTGTCGAGTGGGTGCATTAGTAACAATTCTTCTAATTTATTATTTATGGATGGAAAAATGTAGAATGTATAATTAATATGTTTTTACTTTTATAAATAATTACATAGTGAGAACCTACATGATACTTAATAGTTAGCAACAAATCTAAAACTATACAAGTACTTTGCTCTATTTTCAATTTAATTGATATGGTTTATATTCAAACATTCTACGAAACAAAAAAAAATATATAAAATGTCTCAGAATTTGAGACTTTTTCTATATAGAAAAAATTTCTCAGAATCTGAAACTTTTTCTATTTAGAAAAAATGTCTTAGAATCTGAGAATTTTTCTATATAGAAAAAATGTCTCAGAATCTGAGACTTTTTCTACATAGAAAAAATGTCTCAGAATCTGAGACTTTTTCTATATAGAAAAAATATCTCAGAATCTGAGACTTTTTCTATATAGAAACAAGTAGAAAAGTTAAATTCGACTTTGCCGAATCTACTTATAAATACCCTCCACAATGCCCTTTTTAAGTGACAGTAAATTTTCTAAAGTGAAAAAATAAAATTTTTGATTAGAAATATTTTATTTTTTGTAAAAAAACTTTTTTTTTGTAATTTTTGAAAAAAAAAAAAATTATTTACTACATTTTTTTTTGAGTGTAAATTTTTTTTTAGTGTAAAATTTTTTTTTTAGTGTAAAATTTTTTTTGAGTAATTTTTTTTTTGTTTGTTTTAGTGTAAAAATCTTTTTGAGTGACAAAACTATGTTGTAAAATATTTTTGTGACTTACCAATGTTTTTAAAACAGGTTTAACGGGTTTTCAACATGTGAATTTAAGGTGAAACTAATCTGAAATTCACGGTTTTGCTTATAACTTTTGAATATCTAAACCGATATGGCGGAAATTCAACACAAACCAGGCCAGAGGTATATATGTCAAGCGTCAACATTCTCAAATTTGCCTTTCGAAAGTTAGCGTGTTTTTTATTTCGTAAACTCACGAAAAACCCTTGCCGAAATTCAGTTTTTCGATTTCGCTGAATTGCAATACCAATCTGACCAGATAAATACCCAACATATTTGCCAAACTTCAGAAGTCTCTGTGAAGTCTTTCAAAAGTTAGCGTGTTTTCTGCAAACGGACAGACGGACGGACAGACGGCGGACATCGCTAGATCGTCTTAAAATCGATCGAGGATCATGAATATATATACTTTATGGGGTCTTAGACCAATATTTCGAGGTGTTACAAAATCTATCTAGAGTGGAGAGTATAAAAAATGTTTTGATTACAGATATTTTAGCTCGAGCCCATTTTTCTTAACTAAATAAAACTATGATATTCGTGTAGAACAATTTAGTTTTAATGAGACCTTTTCTATCTCAGAACCTGAGACTATACGAAAAATGTCTCAGAATCGGAGACTTTTTCTATATAGAAAAAATGTCTCAGAATCTGAGACTTTTTCTATATACAAAAAATGGTTTAGCATCTGAGATTTTTTCTACATAGAAAAAATGTTTCAGAATCTGAGAATTTTTCTATATAGAAAAAAATGTATCAAAATCAGAGTTAAATTTTTCCATATTTTTCTATAATTTATTCACAATGAGCATGGACGTATACAGGGGGTGGGCACAGGGGGCACGTGCCCCCCCTTTTCGATTTGAAAATTTTTAAAAAATTAATACACTGCAACGCATTGTACAAAAAAATACACAGGAATCAAAATATTTTGGTTTTTAAAGAAAAGATTTTAGTTTTTTTATAAAAGCTCAAGAGCGTAATCTAATTTCATTTCTAAAAAGCCATTTATATCGAAATATCTGTAAAATATGTTTAAGAAACACATAAAATGGTTTTATCCAATAAAAATTATGCATGAGGATAATAAAAAAAAATTTCTAAAAAAGTGTATAAAAAAAATTTAAAACTAAGTACAAGATTCTAAGATTAAATTGTGAGATTCTGAAATATTATATCTATAGGAGATTCTCAGATTCTGAAAGCATTTTTTTATAAACATTTTCAGATTCTAATACATTTTTTCGTCATGGAAATTGTTATATTTTGGGAAATTTTTTTTTTCTTATTGAAAAATTGTTAGATTCTGAAACATTTTATCTATAGAAAATTTTTAAATTCTTAGTTTTTTTTTTTAAAGACAAACTATCAGATTCCAAACTATACTTTCCATAGTAAAATTTTCATATTCTCAAATATTTTTATACAAAAATATATCAGATTCTGAAAGAAATTTTATATAAAAACTTTTTAGATGCTGATACTTTTTCTATCAAAAAAATCTTAAATTTTGAATCTTTTTTATAGCAAAATCATCACATGGTACTACGGAACAAGTTAAAATCTAAAACAGCGCGATCACCAGACTTTTTACTGAATATGAATTTGGAATATCTAACAACAATTTTTGGATATAAATCTAAAATTTTCAATCTATCACTTTTTCTGGGTTAAAATTGCACAAATGAACAAAGTTTTCAAACTATACTCAAAAATACTTAAACCTCAAAAATCTGCCCAAAATACACCCATTTTGATCCATATGAGGATCTGCTGATTTCTGTCTGGATAATCTAGGTCGAGTCAGCAGAAAAATCTGTCAAAACAGACATTTTTATGGCTCTCGCTTATGACTCTTACGTGAAGCAATAAATACGGGGGGGGGGGGGTAAATAGGGGTTAAATAGGGGGTGTGGTCATAGTTAAATCGGCGATGACTAAAAAAAATTTGAAAGTTGTGCCCCCCCCGTTTTCAAATTCCTGGATACGTCGCTGACAATGAGTCTTGCAAATTGTAACATAAATAAAAACAAATTCATTATTTTTACGAGTGGTGTTATATGTTTTTTGTTGTACCAGCCGGAAATGAATAAATTTATATTCAATATCTAACAATAATAAAAACGATATATGGTTGGTATTCATACTAACAATAATAATAATAAAAAAATCTAAATCTATTGTACAACATCTTCGCATACATCTAAATATCAACGAGATATTCTAGAATGAATAAAATTGAATTGAAATATCATATTGAAGGAAAAAAAATATTCGCTGAAAAAATATTTGATGGAAAAAACGCACTTAAGTAAAAAATAAAATGGGCCATGCCGAATGTATTGACACCCTAAACAAGGTTAAAAATAAGAAATTGCAAAAAAAAAAATTTGGTTAAAAAAAAAGTTTTTTATTAAAAAAAAATTTTGGTAAAAAAAAAATTTTGTTAAAAAAAATTTTTTGTAAAAAAAAAAATTTGTAAAAAAAAAATTTTGTAAAAAAAAAAATTGTAAAAAAAAAATTTTGTAAAAAAAAACTTTGTAAAACAAAAATTTTGTAAAACAAAAATTTGTAAAAAAAAATTTGTAAAAAAAAAATTTGTAAAAAAAATTGGTAAAAAAAATTGAAAAAAAATTTTTTTTTTTAATAAAAGATTTCGGCAAAAAAATTTTCCAAAAAAAAATTTCCACAATAAATATATATATTTTTAGTTCTTTAAATACTATTCTGTTTTGAATTCTGTTCGCAACCAGCCGAATTAAAGCATTTAGTAATTTTAGGTTATGTTGAATTCTCATTAATAACTTTTGAAACACTGAAGCGATATCACTCAAATGAAATAATAAACTTTTCAAAGCAACGACAAGTATCAATTTAATTGATAAAGTCAACTCTGTGATAAATTTGTAATGTGATCCCAATTTCAACACAGAGAGATATCACTTAATCGACTTAAAATCAATCGAGGATTCTGAAATTATACACTTTATGTGGTCATAGATCAATATTTCGATGAGTAACAAATGGAGTGATAAACTAATAATATATACCACCCTCTACCGCCAAGTAAAATGTATGAAAAGAAACAAAAGCTTTCCTAAAATATAAGTACAAATGTATGAAGGTGTTCGTACTTCATGAACTATTAGAATACATAATAAGAAACAGCAGTACACTCAAAAAATGAGGTAAGTTAAATATAAAGAATATTTACTAAAAACTTATACATTTTTAAATTATATGACAAACCAAAAACCCTAAAATAACAAAATTTGCTTTGTTTTTTTTTGGAAAAAATATTTTTTGTATTATTTACTGCAAAAAATAATTAAAATAAAATTAAATTAAATTTTTTAAGGTAGTTCAAGAACGCTAACTAAAACAAATGTTTCTTCACTAAAAAACAACGTTAATAATAATTTGTTAAATAAACAAACAGGTAATGACATAATTTTTTTTAGTGTATAGAATTTCAAGTACATATAGAGTTTGAACAAATTTTTGTGGACACGGATTCTGAGAAATTTTTCCGAACTAAACGAATTCTCCCAAGACATTTTTGCTATACAAAAAAAATCTCAGATTCTGAGACATTTTTTCTATATAGAAAAATTCTCAGATTCTAAGACATTTATTCTTATAGAAAAATTCTCAGATTCTGAGACATTTTTTCTATATAGAAAAATTCTCAGATTCTGAGACATTTTTTCTATATACCAAAAATTTTTAGGTTCTGAGACATTTTTTCTATATAGAAAAATTCTCAGATTTTAAGACATTTTCTCTATATAGAAAAATTCTCAGATTTTAAGACATTTTTTCTATATAGAAAAATTCTCAGATTCTGAGACATTTTTTCTATATAGAAAAATTCTCAGATTCTTAGACATTTTTTCTATATAGAAAAATTCTCAGATTCTGAGACATTTTTTCTATATAGAAAAATTCTCAGATTCTGAGACATTTTTTCTATATAGAAAAATTCTCAGATTCTGTGACATTTTTTTTATATAGAAAAACCCGAGTAAAAATAAACATATATTACAATACATAACTTGATACAAACATAATAAATTATATATGATTATACATCCGTGAGATATTTTCTAAATTTTTTTAATGCAGTCGTATGTAATAATATATAATTGAATCATGATTCGGATTAAAAGGTGTACGGTTGATATAATTATATAAAACTACATGAGGGTCAATACAAAATTTGTTTTTCTGTATAATTTAATATAAAATTATATATATCCAATTCTGTTCCATATATAACACTATATGTTTCCATTTAACCAACAATTTTCTAAGTTTTTAAGGCAAAGTATAAGAAACTTTTTAAAATGTTCCTAAACATTTCCTTGTTAGGGTTATGTATATCACCTATCTGGTTCGAAGCGTACCCGAACATTTTTTTTTTAAGAAAATTATATGTTTGGTGAATGTATCGTTGACCTGTGGTGTAACACAACCCAAACCAAAAAACACCAGGATTTTACATGTTTTTATGCAATAAGATCTAATTAGATCCACTAATATATGGCAATGTCTGGTCAAAACTCGGATGAAATCAAATCATATTTTATACAAATTAATCTTTTTTAATGCAAAAACATCCACCATTTTTCGGATCAAATTGCGTTTAATTATATATTGTATTACATATCAATATATATTGCATCATATAAAAATTTTTACTCGGGAGCCTTAGATTCTGAGAAATTTTTTCTATATACAAAAAATTCTCAGGTTCTGAGACATTTCTTCTATATAGAAAAATTCTCAGATTTTGAGACATTTTTGCTATATAGAAAAATTCTCAGATTCTGAGACATTTTTTCTATATAGAAAAATTCTCAGACTCTGGGACTTTTTTTAGTGTATAGAAAAATTCTCAGATTCTGAGACATTTGTTTATTTAGAACAGGTCTCAGATTTCTGATACATTTTTTCTATATAGAAAAAGTCTCACATTCTGAGTCATTTTTCTATATAGAAAAATTCTCAGATTCTGAGACATTTTTTCTATATAGAAAAATTCTCAGATTCTGAGACATTTTTTCTATATAGAAAAATTCTCAGATTCTGAGACATTTTTTCTATATAGAAAAATTCTCAGATTCTGAGACATTTTTTCTATATAGAAAAATTCTCAGATTCTGAGACATTTTTTCTATATAGAAAAATTCTCAGATTCTGAGACATTTTTTCTATATACAAAAAATTCTCAGGTTCTGAGACATTTTTTCTATATAGAAAAATTCTCAGATTTTGAGACATTTTTTCTATATAGAAAAATTCTCAGATTTTGAGACATTTTTTTCTATATAGAAAAATTCTCAGATTCTGAGACATTTTTTCTATATAGAAAAATTCTCAGATTCTGAGACATTTTTTCTATATAGAAAAATTCTCAGATTCTGATTCTGAGACAAATTTTTCTATATAGAAAAATTCTCAGATTCTGATTCTGAGACATTTTTTCTATATAGAAAAATTCTCAGATTCTGCGACATTTTTTCTATATAGAAAAATTCTCAGATTCTGAAACATTTTTTCTATGTAGAAAAGTTCTCAGATTCTGAGACATTTGCTCATTTAAAACATGTCTCAGTTTTCTGATACATTTTTTCTATATAGAAAAAGTCTCAGATTCTGAAACATTTTTTCTATATAGAAAAAGTATCAGATTCTGAGTCATTTTTCTATATAGAAAAAATTTCTGAGGCATTTCTTCTATATCGAAAAGTCTCCGAATCTGAAACTTTTTTCTATTTAGAAAAATTCTTAGATTCTGAGACATTTTTTTTTTTAATTAAAATGTCTCAGATTCTGAGACATAGGAAAAATTTCTCAGAATCTGAGACTTTTTCTATATAGAAAAACTGCATTAGAATCTGAGACTTTTTCTGTATAGAAAAAATGTCTCAGAAATAAAAAAAAAAAATTCAGAATCTGAGACTTTTTCTATATAGAAAAATATGTCTCAGAATCTGAGAATTTTTCTATATATAGAACAAGTCTCAGATTCTGAGTCTCAGATTCTGAGAAATTTTTTCTATGTAGAAAAAGGCTCAGATTCTGAGACATTTTTTCTATATAGAAAAATTTTCCGATTCTGAGACATTTTTTCTATATAGAAAAATATAGAAAAAATCTCTGAAACATTTTTTCTATATCGAAAAAGTCTCCGAATCTGAGACTTTTTTCTATATAGAAAAATTCTTAGATTCTGAGACATTTTTTTTTATATAGAAAAATTCTCAGATTTTTTAATTTCTTAATAAAAATGTCTCAGAATCTGAGACTTTTTCTATATAGAAAAACTGTATCAGAATCTGAGACTTTTTCTATATAGAAAAAATGTCTCAGAAATAAAAAAAAATCAGAATCTGAGAATTTTTCTATATAGAAAAAAATGTCTCAGAATCTGAGAATTTTTCTATATATAGAACAAGTCTCAGATTCTGAGTCTCAGATTCTCAGAAATTTTTTCTATGTAGAAAAGTCTTAGATTTTGAGACATTTTTATCTATATAGAAAAATTCTCAGATTCTGAGACATTTTTTCTATATAGAAAAATTCTCAGATTCTGAGACATTTTTTTTATATAGAAAAAGTCTCAGATTCTGAGACATTTTTTCTATATTTTTCTCAGATATTGCGACATTTTTTTCTATATAAAAAATTCTTAGATTCTGAGACATTTTTTCTATATAGAAAAATTATCAGATTCTGAGACATTTTGCCTATAATGTCCCAAGAAATTTGTTTAACCCCTTTCTTACATATACTACTTACTTATGTAGTGTAAACTAGGAAATGGAATATGTAAAGATATTATGTATAAAGTTAAATAAAGGTAGGGTTCCTAAAAACGAGTAACGAGTAAGACGATAATGATGATGATGTTGTCTATAACTACCATCAAAAGATGATAATGATGATTGGAAAAGAAAAATAAAACAACAAGTAAGTATCATTGAAAATGAAATGTTTGATGTAATTCAGTTAAAAAGTTTTTCCTGAAAAACACAACAAAGAAAATAGATTTTTCTTTTATTTTCAATACTACTAACATACTCATTCACCTATTTAATACACACAAGCATTTCGAGAGGAGGTAAATAAGAGTAAAGTAGGCCTAAAGTTGATATTTTGTTAAATACACGGATTGAAATTACGGTGGAAATGTTTTTAAAAATTTTAAAAAATTTTATGTTTCACCTGTGAACATCGCTAGAACAATAATGGGTTATTTTTAAAATTGGTCAATGTTAAAACAAAAATTTTTGTTTTAAAGTTGTTAAAATCTTAATTTAAAAATGATAAATCTAAGATTTATTATGCTGTCGTAAAAGTCGTTACAAATTTGAATTATTGCCAATTAAAATTTTCGTTTTAAAAACAACTTTGTTTCATTTTCAATTTGAAGTTAAACACTTTTAATTTTTATTGTAAGTTGACATATAAAACAAAAATGGTAGGAAACAACCTCAAATCAATAACTTTTCAATTTTAAATTAAAAATGAAACAAATTCGATTATAATGTTTTTTCCTCTGGAGAATCCTACATGAATGCTAACTGTCTTATTTCATAGACTTTTATGTAATTCTTTTAAAAAAGAACAAAAATTACCCCTTAAAACGGGAGCTGACATATAAAACAAAAATGGTATGAAACAACCTCAAATAAATAACTTTTCAATTTTAAATTAAAAATTAAACAAATTCGATTATAAGGGTTTTTTTTTTTCTAGAGAATCCTACATGAATGATAACTGTCTTATTTTATAGAATTTTATGTAATTTTTTTGAAAAAGAACAAAAATTACCCCTTAAAACGGGAGCTGGAGGGTTAACTTGGTCACAAAAATGAATTATTAGAAATTTTTTAAAGCACATCAGAATGTAAATTTTAGCCCAAAAAAAATATTTACACTATTTTTTCGAGTTTTACTTTTTTTATTTGACGGTGTACTTTCATTTAGCATTGGGTCCACTTTGGCTAAAGGCGATGACCCAAAATTGATGGCACACTTTACAGATCTAACCAAATATAGTTCCAATTAATCCGTCTTTGGACTAGGAAGGGGATTTAAATGGCCTGAATTTCTCACTTGTTTTTTGTTCAGTTTTTCGCCTACTCTAATATGTAGTCGTGTTACAACCTGAGGGTGTTTGACAGCAGATATATGTATGTAATGTGACAAAAAAAAAAACTAAAATATGATAAAACTTAGAAATAAATAAATAAAATGGACGAGAATTTATTGACATCTGTTTAATATAATGTGTATAAAGGTAATTCACACCAAAAACACTGCTTTGAGAAAAGTTATTCTAAGGATAACAATACAAAAACAATTTCTGGGAAAATTTTTTTTGCAAACATTTCAAAAAAAAAAAAAGTTAATCTCGAAAAAAAAAACTTAAAAAACAAATAAAAAGTTAAATTTGGCCTCGCCGAGTGTGATGATATTAGGGTTTCTAAATTCCCGAACTTTTTCAATTCCCGGGAAATCGTTTTAAAAAAATCGAATTCCCGGGAATTCCCGGGAATTTTTTAATTAAAACGAATTTTGAACTTTGTCATATAAAATTTTTGTAGAAATATTGGACCTTATCACGGTTGTAGTATTTGCATTGACATATTTCCACTCCATACAAAATTTTTCACAATTCAAAAATATGTATAATTTTTCCGGTTTTGAAATTTTACAACAAATGTGTTTGTAACAACTTTTTGGAAATTTTTTTTAATTTTAACTACGACTTTAATCGTAAGAAGCAGTAGAATTATATTTTGAAGATATATTTAATTAAACTTTCGAATATTTAAAATATTTCGGTTAAAGGCATCTGTACCAAAATGAGAACACCAATATAATGTGGATATCAGACTTTTTACTTCATATATAAAATTTTAAGCTGAAATATTTTCTTTAAAATATTGAATTGTTGATCTGAATATGAAATATTAAATTTCGAAAAGCAGAAATCATTGGAATTTTAGATTAAGAAAACTTTTGCCAATTTGCAACCAACCTTCGAAGTCAAATTCAGTTTCATTCCGTATTTGGCCACACAATCGATTAAAGAAAAATAATTATAAGGCCTAACTAATATACAAGCTGAAGCATATCCTTACTACCCAATTAGAAATGTCGTTAAGACATCTCAAAGACTTCCTTATGACAATGTCAATGTACCTGCAGACTGAAAAATCTCTGACCATACAAAAAACCTCATGACACCTCCTGACTTTTTCAAGTATTTTGTCAAAATTCCTCGCCGACAAGTATGCAGGTAGTCAATAGTGCTGACTACATTATGACATGTACATAGTACGTCTGAGATCGTCCAAAAAATTTAAAATTTATTAATCACGTCTTTTAATTTACACTACTTACTAATTTACACACTTATTTATTTATCTGTCCATTTCTTAAATTTAATTTTTTAAAACTTACTATTTTGATCTGCCTCACTTGGTCCGCGAACTCAGAACCTTCTGTTTACTGGTCTAGCACCTTACCCCTTTAGCCAAACTTTGATAATAAATGTGTTTATTTAAAAACAAATTTAAATTAATTTATTATTTGAATTGTCCTGTTATATATATTTCGTAACCTGAATTGAAAAATGCTACAATATGATTTTTTTTTCTCAAATATAACATTTTTTTAAATATTAATTGGAATTTGGTTTCATCCTATTTAACAAGATTTTGTTAGAGTTATTTAAGGGTATCTTAGTTGTTTTAAATATTATTTATACAAAACAAAAAAAATTATTTACAAAAAAAATATAGCAGGTGCCCTTTACAATTAAGGTGACGATATATTCAATTTATTTTGTTTTTGACAAATTTGAAAATATTATAATTTCAAAATATATTTTATTACAAACAATTTTAAGTTGTGGTTGGCCAAGTTGTCTAGCAGGTTCGGCAGCTTACGTGTTGTAGTTTTTTGGCCTCGGTTCAATCCCCGGTCGCGGATTTTTTTTTTATTTTTTTTTTTATTGTTTTAAGACCAATTCAATTTTATTTTTTTAATTACAAAGAAAATTAAAAGAGTTTTAAAGGATTAATCAAAATTACATCGATTTTACATCAGAAAAAAATTTTTTTAGCGATTGGTCGGATTTGCTATATAATTGTCAGCATTAAAGACATGATTTTTCTAAATTGATAAGACAACTTATATGACAAGTCAGTGCATTTATAGAACTTGGGGAGCTCCGACAAAAATTATGACATGTCCTTAAGTTGTCTTTAGTAAAACGTATTCACTTGCTGACTTCTACCTGATGAATCATTACTGACATTGTCTTAAAGACAAAATTTCTAATTGGGTAGTTTTTAAATGTTATTTTTAATAAATCATTTAAAATTGTGTTAAAAATGTGTAAATTAAATATATTTTTCTTAAAAAATTAGAGACAAATTCCCGAAAATTCCCGAAGAAAAAATCCCGGGATTTAAAGAAAAATATTTCCCGGGAATTCCCGGGAAATTTTTCCCGAATAGAAACCCTAGATGATATCCTCCATAATGTAAACAAGTAAAAAAGTTAAATTCGGCTTGCCGAATGTATTGATAACCTCCACAATTTCAAAAAGATTATTGCAAAAAACTTTATTTAAATCGAAATTACTTTTAAAAAAAAAATCCGCATAAAAAATTTCCGCGAAAAAAAATTCACGATTTTTTTTTTTTTGTCAAAAAAATATGTTCGTAGTTGTTGAAATACCATTTGGTGTATAATTATGTTCACATATGTCAACCACCAGCCGAATTAAAGCATTTTGTATTTTTAGGTTATGTTGAATGTACCAAAATTTTCGAGGCGTCCTTACATTTTCTTTCATAACTTTTGAACCGCTGAAACGATATCGCTAAAATGCAATACCAACTAGCTCGGGAGAACTTCCAATAAATAGGTTATATTTCAGCCATCTCCGTGTGATATTTTGGCCGTGATCACCATTTCCACAGACAGACAGACGGACATCGTTAGAATGTCTTAAAATTGATCACTGATCACTTATATATGGGGCATTCCATGTGAAATCGGACACTTTGAAAAACTTTTTTTTTAGATTTTCCCAATTTGTTTACAGTTTTTAGTATTCTTCGAAAACTCCTTCGTGGTAAATTTTCAGATTTTTTTGATGACCCGTTCAAAAGATATCGAATTTTTAAAAATTGGTAGTTTGATCCTTTACTAAAACTTCTTTTAATCATAACTTCTTCAATAATGGTCCAAATTTCAATTTTTTTTTTCAAAATTTTTATTTTTTTACGTACTTTTTAAAAAAAAAATCCCAAAAAATTCTTAAAAGCGTTCTAGTATGCGATTTTTAAGTTTTAAAATTTAAATCTCATTTTTGAAAATGTTTGTACTCTTCGATTTTTTTGAAAATTTTTTGTGTAAAACTTCTATCAATTCTACAAATTTTTTGCCCAGGAGGATCATGGGATAACGATTATTACTATTTTTAAAATTTTTTGAAAAAAATTTATTGTAATTTTCCAATCTTTAAATCATTTCTACTGCTCCAATGGTGCGTCATAGAGGGGTCCTTTGTAAGACCAACCCCCATTAATTTTTACGTCTTAACATTTCTTTGGAACAAACTAGTACCCTATCTCCAATTTCTAAGGGGGTTCCCACACAAAACGACATTTTTTTAAATTTGTTCCAACTGCTCTAACTGCCCTAATAGTGCCCATAGAGCAATAAAATGTATGACCGACCCACAAAATTTTTTTAGTCCAAACATTTTCTCTGAACACACCTACCCTCTATCTTTAACTGTTAAGGCGGTCCCCATACAATTTTTTTTTATTTTTTGTAAATTTGTTTTATTTAATCAAATTTGTTTTATTTAAAATGTTGTAGGGTAAAAATAAATGGGGGTCGGTCTCACTAATGACCCCTCTCGGGCGCACCATTGGACCGGTAGAAGCTAATTAAATAAAACAAATTTACAAAAAATAAAAAAAATTGTATGGGGACCGCCTTAACAGTTAAAGATAGAGGGTAGGTGTGTTCAGAGAAAATGTTTGGACTAAAAAAATATTGTGGGTCGGTCATACATTTTGTTGCTCTAAGGGCACTATTAGGGCAGTTAGAGCGGTTGGAACAAATTTTAAAAAATGTCGTTTTGTGTGGGTGCCCCCTTAGAAATTGGAGATAGGGTACTAGTTTGTTCCAAAGAAATGTTAAGACGTAAAAATTAATGGGGGTCGGTCTTATAAAGGACCCCTTTATGACGCACCATTGGAGCAGTAGAAATGATTTAAAGATTAAAAAATTACAATAAAATTTTTTCAAAAAATTTTAAAAAATAGTAATAATCGTTATCCCACGATCCTCCTGGGCAAAAAATTTGTAGAATTGATAGAAGTTTTACACAAAAAAATTCCAAAAAAATCGAAGAGTACAAACATTATCAAAAATGAGATTTAAATTTGAAAACTTAAAAATCGTATACTAGAACGCTTTTAAGAATTTTTTGGGATTTTTTTTTAAAAAGTAAGTAAAAAAATAAAAATTTTGAAAAAAAAAAATTGAAATTTGGACCATTATTGAAGAAGTTATGATTAAAAGAAGTTTTAGTAAAGGAACAAACTACCAATTTTTAAAAATTCGATATCTTTTGAACGGGTCATCAAAAAAATCTGAAAATTTACCACGAAGGAGTTTTCGAAGAATACTAATAACTGTAAACAAATTGGGAAAATCTAAAAAAAAAATTTTTCAAAGTGTCCGATTTCACATGGAATGCCCCATATATACTTTATGGGGTCCCAGACCAATATTTTGATGAGTTACAAACGGAATGACAAACTTATATATACCCTCTATCACTAATTGTAAGTGGAGGGTATAAAAGATTATTTGCAAAAAAACAAAAAAAAAATTGGTAAAAACAAAAATTCCGCTAAAAAAAAAAATTTGTAAAAAAAATATGCTTGTACTTGTTTAAATACCATTTGGTGATCAATTCGGTTCATATGTGTCAACCAGCAGCGGAATTAAAGCATTTTTTATTTTTAGGTTATGTTGAATATACCAAAATTTTCGAGGCGTCATTACATTTTCTCTGATAACTTTTTAACCACTGAACCGATTTCGCTCAAATGCAATACCAAACTGCTTAGGACAACAACAAGTAAATATGCTAAGTCTTAGTCATATCTGTTAAATACTTTGGCCGTGATCACCATTTCAACAGACGGACAGACAAACGGATATGTTCTAGTTTCCGAACTAGCTTAGGTTACGTTACTAATTACACCACACAGAAAAAATAAAAAAATGTTTGAGTAAATTTTTAATACTATTAAGTAAAAAATTACTCAATTTTGCACCAGTAAACGATTTAATAGTATTGAGTAAATTTTTAATAAAAATTTATTAAATGCTTGAAAAAAATTGAGTAAATTTTTAATTGACACAATTAAAAATTTACTCAAAATGTATCTATTAATTTTTTTAAAAGTTTTAAATTTTTTTACATAAAAAAAAAAACAAAAAACTTGTTTTTTTCAAACTTTACCAAACATATTTATGTTTCAAAAACATACGAAAATTTTATAAAGACGATTACAAACTTTCATATACATATACAAAGAACTATAAACTAAACGAGAATTCAAAAAACTATGAGAGTTTAAAAAAAAAATAAAAAAAATATTAAATTTTTATTAAATTATTTACTTAAATTGTTTTTAAAATTTTTAAGTAAATTTTTAATTGCGTCAATTAAAAAATTACTCTATTTTTGTTTTTAAATTTAAATAAGTGATTACTCAAATTTATTTCCTCCATATTTTTTTCTGTGCATGACTCTGATTTTTGTTCAAATTCTGATAATTCTGAAATAAAAATTGTTTGTTCGACCTTTAAAATATTATATTTTGAAATGATTTATTCAAGCTCGAGGTAATTTTTCTTTACAAATTACACCATGATTCTGATTTTGGTTCAAAGTTTGATTGATTTTTTATTTCAAAAAAAAAAATTGACAAAGTACATACTGTAGTTGGAAGGTGTTTGTGAAACATTAACTGTAGTATGCCCTATATGTAAATTAGGGTTTTAGTATAAGAGACAAAAAAAAAAAGATAAAAACGGAAATAAAATAAAAGTTATGAGGTTTTTGTCAGGTGAATTTGTAACCAACCATTTTATTATTTTATGATTGTTTTACTTAAGTTCGTTATGCTGGTGAATACATCACAAAATAATAGAAAAACTCACATAATGCTCTATATCTGTCACTTTTAATAGGAATTACAACAAATGGAAATTTTTGGGGACAGTATAAATATTAATTCACACGCACAGAAAAAAATATTTTTAGCAAAATATTAGTAGTATTGAACAAAAAAAAATTGCTCACTTTTACAACAGTTAACAAATACACAGTATAAGTAATTTATGAGAAAATTTTTAATTGGCACAATAAAATGTTTAATCAAACTTGTTTCGTTGTTTTAATTAATATATTAATTGCGTCAAGTGAAATTTTACTATAAATTTATTAAATTTTAAAAATAAAAGTTAAAAAAAATACAAAATTTTTGCTTGCTTCACAAAAAGAATTGAAAACGAATTTTAGCCACGAAAAGCGGTTTCAATTAATTTTTTAATTAAAAGTCATCCGATGAAGAAAATTGGTATAACACCAAAAAATAATTAAATATTTTTTCAATCAAACATTTTTCGATTTCGATCGCAAATTTTATATTTTTTTTTTTTGCAGTCAATCAAAATAATGATTGATTTAACGAATGACAAAATTGAGAAGAAATGCTTTCCAATATGTTGCCAACAATAAAAAAGTGAAACCCGATTATTAATGTATTCAATTAAACTGAAAAAAAATCTGGTATGTTGAAAAACTACACAGAAAGAATTGAAAACGAAAGTCAATTAACAAAAACGCGGATTCAATTAAGTTTTTAATTGAAACTCCTCCGATAAAGAAAATTGTTATATCAATCATCAAATTGTAGGTGATTAATTGATTTTTATTTCAATTAATCATTTTTTTGATTTTGATAAAAAATTTGATCAATTTTTTATTTAAAGTCAATTAAAATAATGATTGATTTAACAAATGAATTTCAAGCTTATGGAAAAATTACGGTGAAATTCATATTTTTTGCTTTCCAATATGTTGCCGACAATAAACAAAAAGTAAAACCCTAGTATAAAGTATGTTTTTGAATTAATGTATTCAAATAAATTGAAGCGAAAAAAAATCTGGTATGTTGAAAGTTTGTAAATTGATAGTTAAAGAAAATAACAAAAATGTTGATCAAAACAATATTTGACTCAATTAAATTTTGTTGATCAATAGATTTAATTGAAATTTTTTTGCCAATAATTTTTTGTGTGTATAAGTCGACAGTAAAAAAAATTAACAAAAATGCTGATTAAAACAATGACTGATTCATTTAAATTTTATTGATCAAAAGATTTAATTGAAATTTTTTGTGTGTTCAATTAAAAACTTACTCACAACCCCAATCGAAGTTTAACAACTCTTCATTCAAATTTCTTTAATAAAATGGGAAATTTTGAATTGCTTCAATTACAAAATTACTCAAATTAACAAGTAACTACTTCTAAAATGTCTCCCAATACAATATTTTTTGTGAAAATTTCGAATTTTATCGCTTTTTGTAATTAACAGCTTATTGCAGTGTGAATAATTTAAAATTTCATATAATTAAAAAATTTTCTTAGTCATGTCTAAATCTAGTTGGTACTTACTAATTATTTAATTAAAAAATTTTTTGAACTTACCTGAAAAAAAAATAAAAAAAAAAGGAAATGATTAGTATTAATAATAAAAGTAAATGAATGTTAATTTAAATTGTCAATAATTAATAAATATAAATTTAAATTTATATTTAACAAAATCAAATAAGTGTTTACAAATTTCCAAACTTTCTTTAAATTTTGCAACACGTATTTTGTTTCGAAAACTGAAAATTGTTTAGAAAATGTCTAATTTTTGTTGAAATTTTGATTAATTTTTATTAAAAAAAAAATTTTGTTTTATTTGACATTTGAAATATATTTTAAGTAGGTTAATTCTAGCACGACGTCATTTTTCTTAACTAACTACACCATGATTCTTATTTATGTTCAAATTCTGATTATATTTTCTTAAAAATATTTTTTTGTATTTGAACTTTAAAAAATTATTGGGGTTTTCACAGTGACGATTAAATATGCCTTTTTTAGTTGGGTATTTGGCAAATTTGCCATTTTACTAAACGTCAAGTATTTGCCACCATTTTTTCTTTACATATCGTGAGCGCACTTTTCGTTAATAATTTGCACAAAATAACTTTAATTAACTTTTTACATTCACAATTTTAAAATAAACACAAAAATATGTATGTTTCTTTTTGTATAAATGTTTTTGTTGCCGCGTTCGAAATTTCAGCATAAACAATTACAGCTGTTTTCATTTTTATGTTTTTTTTTATTTGCACACTGGCATTTTGTTTTTAGACAAGGTTTGATTTGAGCATTTTAAGAAAAATATGCCACATTCAAATTGGCATTTTTTTTTGACGTTTGGCACATTTGCCAAATACCAAACTAAAAGAGGCAAATTTAATCGTTACTGTGAAAACCCTATATATTTTGAGCAAGTTTATTTAGCTCGAGGTCATTTTTCTTTACTAATTATTATAATTTTTGCTCAAATTCTGATTAGTTTTTATTAAAAAATTCAAATTGTTTTATTCGACCTTTAAAATATTATATTTTAAGTAGGTTTGTTCTAGCTCGAGGTATATTTTCTTTAATAATTAAACCATAATTCTGATTTTTGTTCAAATTTTGATTAATTTTTATTAAAAAATAAAAACTGGTTCATTCCACCATTAAAATATTATATTTTGAGCACATTTATTCTAGCTCGAGGTAATTTTTCTTTACTAATTACACCATGATTCTGATTTTTGTTTAAATTCGGATTAATTTTTATTAAAAAATTAAAATTGTTCTGTTCGACATTTAAAATATTATATTTTGAGCTCGAGGTAATTTTTCTTTGTTAATTACATCATGATTCAGTTGTTTGTTCAAATTCTGATTAATTTTTGTTAAAAAATAAAAATAGTTTTATTCGAATTTTAAAATATTGTATTTTGAGTAGGTTTATTCTAGGTCAAGGTCATTTTTCTTTACTAATTATTTCAGGAGTCTGATTATTGTCTAAATTCTGATTACTTTTTATTAAAAAAATAAAAACAGTAATTGCACAATGATTCTGATTTTTGTTTAAATTCAGATTAATTTTTATAAAAAAATTAAACCGTTTTATTTCAACTTTAAAATATTATATTTTGAGTAGGTTTATTCTAGCTCGAGGTAATTTTTCTTTTCTTATTACACCATGATTCTGATTTTTGTTCAAATTCTGGATAATTTTAATTAAAAAAATAAAAATTGTTTTATTCAACCTTTGAAACATTATATTTGGAGTAGGTTTGTTATAGCTCGAGGTTATTTTTCTTTATAAATTACACCATGATTCTGAATTTTGTTCAAATTCTGATTAATTTTTATAAAAAATTATTTTATTCGAACTTTAAAATATTATACTTTGAGTAGTTTTACTCTAGCTCGAGGTCAATTTTCTTTACTAATTACACAATGATTCTGATTTTTGTTCAAATTCTGATTTATTTTTATTAAGAAATAAAAAAAATTTTATTCGACCTTTAAAATAATATATTTTGAGTAGGCTTATTCTAGCTCGAGGTATTTTTTTCCCACAAAAAGTAGTTTTATTCGACCTTTATTCTAGCTCGAGGTCAATTTTCTTTACTAATTACACAATGATTCTGATTTTTGTTCAAATTCTGATTTATTAAATAAAAATGCTTTTATTTATAAATAGAAAGGTCGAATAAAAACAACTTTAACTAATTCTGATTTATTTTTATTAAGAAATAACAACATTTTTATTCGACCTTTAAAATAATATATTTTGAGTAGGTTTATTCTAGCTCGAGGTAATTTTTCTTTACTTTTTACACCATTATTCTGATTTTTGTTCAAGTTCTACTAATTAAACCATGATTCCAAATTTTTGTTCAAATTCCGATTAGTTTTTATTAAAAAATAAAAAAAAAAAAAAATATTCGACTTTTAAAATATTATATTTTAAGTAGGTTTATGATTCTGATTTTTATTCAAATTTTGATTAATTTTTATTAAAAAATTAAAATTTTTTTATTCGACAATTAAAATATAATATTTTCTAGCTCGAGGTCTTTTTCTTTACTAATTAAACCATGATTTCAATTTTTGTTTAAATTCCGATTAACTTTTATTAAAAAATAAAATTGTTTGACTTCTACAATATTATATTTTGAGTAGGTTTATTCTAGCTCGGGGTAATTTTTCTTTACTAATAAACCTACGATTCTGTTTTTGTTCAGATTTTGATTAAAAAATATTTTTTTTTATTTGACTTTTAAAATATTATTTTTTGAATAGGTTTATTCTAGCTCGAGGTCGTTTTCTTTACTAATTACACAATAATTCTGATTTTTGCTCAAATTCAGATTTATTTTTATTAAAAACTAAATTTTTTTTATTCGACCTTTAAAATAATCTGGTATGTGATGGAATTCGAACGGTTTCAATTTCGATCGATTTCATTCAAAATCAAATTTTGAAAAGTGAATAGAAAATCTAAAATAACTTGAAATTGTTTTTAAAAGCTTGAATTGAATCAAATATATGAATTTATACAATTTTATCTCATTTTAGTTACAAATATTTCAAAATAGTCGAGATTGAAAATTCAAAAACGATCGTTTTTAAATCGATCGATTTCCATCACATGGGGGAATATTTTTTGAGTAGGTTTATTCTGGCTCGAGGTATTTTTTCTTTATACCATGATTCTGATTTTTGTTCAAATTATGGTTAACTTTTATAAAAAAAAAATAGAGTAATTTTGTTCGACCTTTATTCTATCTCAAGGTCATTTTTCTTTACTTATTACATCATGATTCTGATTTTTGTTTAAATTTTGATTTATTTTTATAAAAAAATAAAAAAAATAATTTTTCGATTTTAAAAATATTATATTTTGAGAAGATTTATTCTAGCTCGAGGTCAATTTTCTTTACTAACTACACCATGATTCTGATTTTGGTTCAAATTTTGATTAGCTTTTATTAAAAAATTAAAATGGTTATTCCAACTTTAAAATAATGAATTTTTTGTATATTCTGTCTAGCTCGAGGATTAAAAAATAAATATATGTATATTTTAACTTAAAATATTATATTTTGAGTAGTTTTTGACCTCGAGCTAAAATAAATTTACTCAAAATCTAAAAAATTTTAGTATCTAAAATTTTTTTCATAGAAAAGATTCTCAGAGTTTGAAAAGCTGAAAAAAATATTCCAAGAAAATATCCCTAGAATCAGAGTTGTTTTCAAAGAATTTGAGAACTCTTCTGTACAAAAAAACCTCAGAATCGGATTTTTTTTTTAAACTGACAACTTTTCTTTAGAAAAAAAGTGTCGCCGAGTGTATAATGTAAAATTTTTTGTTTTCGTATCGGTAATTATGAATATCACAATTTTTTTTTGCCTTGTTATGTATAATTTTATTTACATTTTACATCATTAACTTTTAAAATCTCATAAAAATTTCATAATGCTCTTTGTAAATAATTTTATTAAAATCCATTTTACCCAGCAAAAAATTTCTTTAGAATGTAAAATTTTTTAATCAGTGACTACTTACTGATTATTCCTATAAAAACATTCCTTAGATTCCTTAGATATTCAATCTTTACACTATCAAGCTTAAATTGAAGATTAGACAATATCCTATATAGCTTTTTTTTTTTTTAAATAGTCGATTGATAATAAAACTTTGAGTATTCCCGAGTAAAAATAAACATATATAACAATATATAATTTGATACAAACCTAACGAATCATATATGATCATATATTCCGTGAGCTATTTTCTAAATTTTTTAAATGCAGTCATATGTAGTTATATATAATTTAATCATGATTCGGATTAAAATGCGTACGGTTGATATAATTATATTTAATTATATGAGGGTCAATACAAAATTTGTTTTTCTGTATAATTTAATATAAAATTATATATTTCTCATTCTGTTGCATATATAATAGGGTGCGCCAAAAATGTCAACTTTCGATTTTATACCGTCACTCCCCCTAGAAATATTCGTTTTGGTATCAAAATACACTATGCAAAAAATTATGGCGATCGCTTGAGGGGAAAGGGTGCCTCAAACGCCTTGAAAATGGAGAAATATGTCAAATTTGACCATTAGATTAAAAAAAAAAAAAATTTTTTGTTGTTATTCAATTTTGCCAAAAAAAAATTTTTTGTATTAGGTTTAATAAGAACTACTTACAAAAAAAATATAAGCTCTCCACTACATCGCTTACCCATTTTAACTTGCGATACAAAAAAGGGCAGTTATTTTTAGGGGTACCCAAAAGTAACATTTTTACATTTTTGAAAATTTTATTAAAAAAAAAAATTAAAAATTAAAATCGCTCTCCACCAGTTTTTTATATATATTATAAAGATAAAAAATGTGAAATATTATAAATATCCGTTCCCCGAGTAAAAAAGAGTTTTATATAGCCGTGACAAATTAGATCCCAAATATGGTGGACACAATTGTTTCAAATATTATCTTCGGTTATCCTACAAGATCTGAACAGATAATCTTATATATAATATGATACGTAAAATGGGTCTATCTGGTTTCATCAGTTTGATCCGGATTGATACAATATAACATAAATTGAGACTATAAGACATAAATATATATGGTAAGATATTGCTCTACATAAAGAACATATTTTTGTATACAACATTACATAAAGTGCATATGATTTTATTTAATGTTATCCAACTTATATGACGTTATAAGGAGCAATATATGATTAGTCATAATGGTTTTAAATTATATTTAATCGTATCAGTTTTCGCTAACTGATATAATTATATAGACCCAATTCACGTATCACATTATGTATAAGGTAATCCCGCTAGATCATAAAATATACCCGTAGATAATTATTAAAGTAATTGTATCCGCCATATTTGGGATACAATTAGTCATGAACTTTTTTTCTTTTTTTACTAGGGTCGGCAGTTTTTCTTTTATAGCGACTTGAAGTTAGCGGATTTCAAGGAAAATTGATTTTTTGCTGTATTTTCTTTAATTTTGAACTTATTATTACGTTTTAAACAAAATTGACGAAATTGGCTTTGCAACTGATTTAATTGGATTATAAATTTTAGTAAGTAAATAATTTTTGCAGGACAGCATTAACCCTTGTAAACCCGGGTCGAAGATGACCCACAGGGCAAATATTTCCCATTGTATGTCGGCTTTTATATTTTTATTAAATATAATAAAATTAATCTGTAAAAATAAATGTTTTAGTCCAAGTTTATTTAAATCTACATGTGAAAAAACAATGTTTTTAAATTATACCGCATTTATTATATACGGTGGGTGACAATACAATGAAACTTTTCTAAAGTAGATCCAATTTGTTAAAAAAAATTAAACGTTATTATTTTAAAGTTAGTATTATTTTTAAAAATGTTATTAATGTAATTTATAAAGCTTCAATTTAAGTTAAATAGCGTGCAGATTGAGCAAATATTAAATGAAATACGCGTGTCGCGCTGGAAAATGAAATTATTTATACACATTTTTTTTTTAGAAAATTATTTAAGAATATTTTGAAGTCGATTTTTTCTAAATTCAAAGAAAAAAAAAGAAAAAATTGTCCATTAGCTTTTCTTTAGTCATCAACTAATTTTTTCAACAACCCAAACAAAAAATTAAATTTTTTAAATAAAGTAGAAGAAATCATGAATTCTTAATGTGTTTGATACAATCAAAAAATATATCATCATTTTTATGAAAAGCTTCATTAAATATACAAAAACTTCATAAAAAGGGTTAAATTCTTTAAGTGCATACACGGTGAATAGCTAAAACTATTTCCATTTACTAATTTCATGATAAAAAAAAAAATAGCATAAAAAATAATATTTCCAAAGTGGGACATAATTGACCCGGGTTTACATGGGTTAAAGCTAAACTGTAAAAATTACTAACTAACTAAAATTTATGATCCAATTTAATTACTTGCAAAGCCAATATCGTCAATTTCGTTTAAAACGTAGTAATAAGTTCAAAATTAAAGAAAATACAGCAAAAAATCAATTTTCCTTGAAATCCGCTAACTTCAAGTCGCTATAAAAGAAAAACTGCCGAACGGATATTTATAATATTTCACATTTTTTATCTTTATAATATATATAAAAAACTGGTGGAGAGCGATTTTTATTTTTAAAATTTTTTTTTAATAAAATTTTCAAAAATGTAAAAATGTTACTTTTGGGTACCCCTAAAAATAACTACCCTTTTTTGTATCACAAGTTAAAATGGGTAAGCGATGTAGTGGAGAGCTTATTTTTTTTGTAAGTAGTTCTTATTAAACCTAATACAAAAAATTTTTTTTTGGCGAAATTGAATAACAACAAAAAAAAATAATTTTTTTTTATCTAATGGTCAAATTTGACATATTTCTCCATTTTCAAGGCGTTTGAGGCACCCTTTCCCCTCAAGCGATCGCCATAATTTTTTGCATAGTGTATTTTGATATAAAAACGAATATTTTTGGGGGGAGTGCTGATCTCTAGCATAATTTTTTTTACCCATACAACTTTGGCGCACCCTAATATATAACTATAAATGTTTCTAATTAACCAACAATTTTCAAGTTTTTTAGGCAAAGTATAAAAAACTTTTTAAAATGTTCCTAAACATTTCCTTGTTAGGGTTATGTAACATATATCACCTTCGAAGCGTACCCAAACATTTTTTTGTTTTAGAATATTATATGTTTGGTGAATGTATCGTTGACCTGTGGTGTATCTCACCCCAAACCAAAAAACACCAGGATTTTATATGTTTTTATGCAATTAGATCTAATTAGATCCACCAATATATGGCAATGTCTGGTCAAAACTCGGATGAAATCAAATCATATTTTATAAAAGTTGATCTTTTTTAATGCAAAAACATCCACCATTTTTCGGATCAAATTGCGTATAATTATATATTGTATTACATATCATTATATATTGCATCATATAAAAATTTTTACTCGGGTTGTTAAATTTGTCTTTAACAAATTGCATCTACTATAGAAATGTTTCCAATGTATTGTCGCCCACTGTATGTCAACTAGCAGCCGAATAAATACGTTTTGTATTCTTAGGATATGTTGAATGTACTAAAATTTTAGATGTGCCCTAACATTTTCGTTCATAACTTTTGAACCACTGAACCGATATCGCTTAAATGTCTGTTGAAATGGCTGTAATCGATATTTCAACAGGCATACGGACATGGCAAATCGCTAATGTTCAAACTAAAATTTTATAACATATTCCATTAGCGATTTGTCATTTAAATTCCCTTTGGTACTTGCATTATAGGGCTTTTTTATATTTGCTAAATAGTCTTGACAATGGAATCTGAAAAATTCCGAAACAAGTGTTGACCAAGTCTTGCAAAAATTACCAACATAAATAAATTTAAAACAGAAAAATATTTTTTTTTTTTAAATATTCTATAATAATGTTATATTCTAATTAGTAAAGAAAATAATGACCTCGAGCTAGAATAAATCTACTCAAAATATTATATTTTAAAGGTTGAATAAAACAATTTTTATTTTTAAATAAAAATTAATCATAGTTTTTATTATATTGCACCTGCAGCTATTACTCATTATTTTGTGTTCTTAAAGTAATGCTGCAGGTAATAATTATTAATTACCAAGTAAGCCAATTGGCAATGAGTACTCATTATCTAGTGCGTGCTGGGTAATATCAATAGTGACTAGACACACTGAAAGCAATTAGCAAACAATTATTAGAATTTCTATTCAATTTATCTGTATTACAGGGGCACAAAAGAAACATTATACCGCGTAAATTTAATAAAAAAAAAGTTAATGTGAAAATTTTATATGAAAAAGAAAATAAAAAAAAAATAATGAAAATATTAAAATTAAACCAAATGTTTTTGATGTTGAAGCACAATGAAAATTAAATGACAACTCAACCTATTACACACAAAAAAATATATATTCAATTCTATGCTGAGAGTTTAAGGGACTTTCAACAACAACAAAAAGAAGTTTGAAAATTACAGTAGGTCAAAACAGACAATATAATACCCAACTACACTCAAAAAAAAAAACTGTAATGTTAGCAAAAAAAAAGCTTGTAAACCTACAAGAAAATTTGCTGATTTTGAACCCACAATTTTTTTGGTAAAGTTAGCAAAAATGTTTTGCAAAAAATGAGTTAACTGAAATTTTTTTATTTCAACTTAGTTCATACACATGTGAGGACCCCATTGGGTTCGGACCCGATAGGTCCAGACCCCGATGGGCCTAGACCTAGTTGGGTTCCGTAAAAATCGTCATAGTTTTTGATGCAAAATTTGTGTCCGTTTCGCTCTACCTTGCTTAGTTTTTGAGATACGTGATTTTAGAGGACCTCCGGGGTTTTGAGAATTACAAAACTCGATAACTTCAAAAATATTACTCGGAGAGCTTTTGATTATTTTGCGGTCTTGTTGAGAGCTACAAAAATGCTTTTGGACTTTTTGTTGTGTCGGCAATATTTACCGAGATACGAGCATTTTAAAATTTCCGGGAATGCTAACTTTTTTGGATCCAAAGTTAGGATCCATTAGAGTCCATACATGTGAAGAGGACTGGCGATACTATGGATATCCTCCATTTTGCTCTATCTGGTTAAGTTTCCGAGATAGCGCCATTTAAAGTTTACTGAAAATAAAACAAAATTTACCATTTATTTTTGCTAATATTAGCAAAAAAGCTTGTAAAAATTTGGTCAACTCAATTTTAAATTTAGCAAAAAAAATAACTCAAATTTTGTTTAAAATTGCTAATGCGCTAAATGAAGTTTACAAGATATTTTTGCTAACATGCTAATCTCAACAAAAAATTTGCTAAAAGTTAGCTAACCAGCATTAGCAAAAAAAAATTAGTAAATCTACAAATGTATTATTTTGAGTGTATAGACCTAGCCCCCATACAAAGGTCCTCCTTAATTTTGGCTCAAATGACTCTAATAACCGTATTATAATAGATATCATTTTGAAATTTGGCAGGTGATTTGTATTCACAACTCACCATTCCGAATTTTAAAAGAATCGGACCAGTTCTTCTTGTAGCCCCCATACAACCACCTTCCCGATATTCACATAAACCTCTCAAATTTCATGAAAATGTAAAATATTTAATTAAAATTTTGTTTGTGTGTGTTAAGCACATACTTTAATAATCTTTTCAAATCTGATTATCATCGAACCATTTTTGGACTTAGGCCCCATGGGAAAATTTCGCCCGATATTCAGTTAAAGCGGTTATTGTCAACAAAAAGAAGCTTATTTCACTCAAATTTGATTTGTGAGTGTTTTTTACACTTCAAGATTTGACAAAAGATAGATCCCATCGGTCCATGTTTGAACTTGGGACCCATTTTCTGGAGAAGCACTGGTGTAGGGTATTGACCGAATATACTTTTCTTACTTGTTTTACTTGTTATACCCTACACCACTCTGTGGTGTAATCAGTTTGTGCTAATGTTTGTAACTACCCGAAATATTGGTCCTAGACCTACCTTTAAATAAACGGATCGCTTCAGAATTAGTTTTTGAGTCGATTTAGCGGTGTCCGTCCGTCTGTCCATCTAACGGTTTAAGCGCGATACAGGTCGCGATTTTTAATCAATTCACTTGAGATTTGAAACTTAAGCATCTTTTGGCCCAAGGACGAAGTCTATTAAAATTAGAAAACATCAGTCCATGTTAATACCTAACCCCCATACAAACGCCCTCTTTGAATTTGGCTTGAATGACAAATTTGGTATGCACAAATCACTATTCCAAATTTTGAAGGAATCGGATAAGTCCTTCTTTAAGTCCCATACAAATCACCATCCCGATATTTACATAATTCCCTCAAAATTCATGAAAATGCAAAATATTTCATTAAATTTTATTTGTAGGTGTTAAACGTGGTTTTTGGTAACCTAATCAAATCTGAATATAATTGGACAATTTTTGGACTTGGTCCCCCATTTGAAAATTTCGACCGATATTCAGTTGAATCGGTCTATTGACAACAAAAATAAACCAATTCCACTAAAATTTTGTATGTGTGTGTTTTCTACACAATTAAAGATCTAACAAAAGATAGCTCAAATCGGCCTATGTTTGGACTTGGGACCCATTTCCCAAATCGAAAATTTTGAACCACATAATTTTTAGGTATAATAGAATAAAAAATTTGCCCAGACACTTGGGAAAATCAAAAGTTAAAGAAAAACTGTCACTCAAATGAGGGCTTGATCTGAACATGGATAGATTTTTTTCAATTAAAACATCGCTAAATCGTTCTGAGTCGATTGGCACATTTAAAAATTGGTCTAGGACCAATATTTCGGGAAGTTACAAACATCAGCACAAACTCATTACACCTTGTACCACAGAATGGTGTAGGGTATATATAACACTAAACAACTGACAGACTTATGAACCGCAACCGACTGACAAACTGACTTATATATACTCCATTTGCAAATGTATTTCAGAAATTATCAATTGAATTTCAGAAGTTATCAATTGTATTTTAGAATTTATCAATTATATTTCAGAATTCATCAATTGTATTTCAGAAATTATCAATTGTATTTCAGATATTATCAATTGTATTTCAGAAATTATCAATTGTATAATTTCTGAAATACAATTGATAAATTCTGAACTACTATTTATAATTTCAGAAATACAATTGATAATATCTGAAATATATTTGATAATTTCTCAAATACATTTGATTACTTTTAAAAAAAAATTGATAAATTCTTAAAAACAATTGATAATTTCTAAAATACAATTGATAAATTCTGAAATACAATTGATAACTTCTGAAATACAATTGATAATTTTCAAAAACAATTGATAATTCCTGAAATATAATTGATAATTTCTGAAATATAATTGATAAATTCTAAAATATAATTGATAACTTCTGAAATTCAATTGATAACTTCTGATAAATAATTGATAATTGTTAAATATCTGAAATAGAATTGATAATTTCTGAAATACAATTGATAACTTCTGTAAAACAATTGATAATTTCTAAAATACAATTGGAAATGGTGTGGACACATTAAAGACATCATCACTAGCATTCTGTCTACTTTACAACAATGTAGATTGAAGGTGGTTTAGGAAAAATCATATTACATAAAAATTAATATTGTAAATAATTCAATAAGTACTTAAGTAGATTACTTTATTGCTAACGACAAAAATAAATAAATAAAATAAGCCAGAAATAGAATAAAAAGTAAATAAAATACTTGTATTTTTATAAAAATGAAAAAAAAATAAAAAATATTAATAAGAAAAATTCCTTTAACAAAATAGTTTACGGAAATAATTTATGTATGTAGGAGGAGATAGTAAGTAAGTACCTACTTATTTAGGTTGAAGTGTTTAATGAAATACAACTTTGTCCATGGATAAATTTAATGGAGGAGTGAAAAATACTGCCTTTTGGAAAAAACAATATTGAGTGGAATATGAAAATGATATTCTAATTAATTTTAAACAGGGCAGAAATTTAAATATTTGAATGTCAAAAAAACATTAAAATGTTTATTGTTAAAAAGAATTAGCATTGTAATCTAGCAGCAGATTATTGTAATCTACTTTCTAATCTCTGATGTTAACAATAAGTTTTTTCACAGTTTTTTTTTTGATTAAGTTTGATGACATTTTGCCCTTTAAGGGAGTTTACTTTAGAATTCTTAAAAATTAGAAATATTTAACAGGATATAAAAATATACAAGTAAGAAAATTAAAGTTGGCCCAGACCGAACATATAATTTCCTACACCAATATTTGGCGGAAAATGGGCCAAGTCAAGACATGAAATTTTGAAACACAATTTTCTAAAAAACTAGTCCTTTTTTTACCAGAATTAATAAAAATTAAAAAAAAATGTTGACCTTTAAGATATTATTTTTTGAGTAGGTTTATTTGAGCTCGAGGTAATTCTTCTTCAATAATTGCACCATGATTCTGATTTTTTTTTTTAATTTCTGATTAATTTTTATTAAAAAATAAAAATTGTTTTATTCAACCTTAAAAATAATATATTTTGGGTAGGTTTATTTTAGCTCGAGGTCATTTTGCTTTAATAAATATGATTCTGATTTTTGTTCATATTCTGATGAGTTTTTATTAAAAAATACAAATTGTTTTATTCGACAGTTAAAATATAATATTTTGAGTAGGTTTATTCTAGCTCGAGGTATTTTTTTTACTAATTACACCATGAATTTCATTTTTGTTCAAATTCTTATTAATTTTTGTTAAAAAAATAAGAATTGTTTTATTAAACCTTTAAAATATTATATTTTGAATAGGTTTATTTAAGCTCGAGGTAATTTTTCTTTACTAATTACACCATAATTGTAATTTAGGTCAAATTCTAATTAATTTTTATTAAAAAGCTAAAAATGTTTGACTCGACCTTTTAAATATTATATTTTGAGTAGGTTTATTTTAGCTCGAGGTAATTTTTCTTTACTTATTACAATATGATTCTGATTTTAGTTCAAACTCTGATTTATTTTTATAAGAAAATAAAATTGTTTTATTTAGCTCGAGGTCATTTTTCTTTATTAAATATGATTTCGATTTTTGTTCATATTTTGATGAAGTTTTATTAAAAAATTAAAATTGTTTTATTCGACAATTAAAATATAACATTTTCAGATGACTTGTTTTTGCTTAAGGGTTTTTCTTTACTAATTAAAACATATTCCAATTTTTGTTCCAATTCCGATTAGTGTTTTTTAACAAATAAAAAAAAATTATTCGACCTTTAAAACATTTTATTTTGAGTAGGTTTATTTTAGCTCGATGTAATTTTTCTTTACTAATTACACCATAATTTTGATTTTTGATCAAATTTTAATTAATTTTTATTAAAAAATAAAAATTGTTTTATTCGACCTTGAAAAAAATATATTTTGAGTAGGTTTATTTTAGCTCGAGGTCATTTTACTTTACTAATTGCACCATGATTCCGATGTTTGTTCAAACTCTGATTTTTTTTTTATTAAAACATAAAAACATATTTGACCTTTAAAATATTATATTTTGAGTAGATTTATTCCACCTCGAGGTAATTTTCCTTTACTATGTATGATTCTGATTTTTATTAACATTGTTTTATTCGACAACTAAAATACAATATTTTCAGATAGTTTGTTCTAGCTCGAGGTCATTTTTCTTTACTCATTACACCATTATTTTGATTCTTGTTCAAACTTTTTTTTTTTTTATTATATTCTGATGAATTTTTGATTACATTCTGATGAATTTTTATTAAAAAAATATTTTTTTTATTCGACAATTAAAATATAATATTTTTAGATGGTTTGTTCTAGCTCGAGGTCTTTTTCTTTGCTAATTAAACCATGATTCCAATTTTTGGTTAAATTCCGATTAGTTGGTATTAAAAAATAAAAATTGTTTTATTTTACCTAAAAAATATTACATTTTGAGTAGGTATATTTGAGCTCGAGGCCATTTTTCTTTACTAATTACACCATGATGCTGATTTTTTTTCAAACTCTGATTAATTTTTATTAAAAAATAAAAATTGTTTTATTCAACCTTAAAAATAATATATTTTTAGTAGTTTTGTTTTAGCTCGAGGTCGTTTTTCTTTACTTATTACAACATCATTCATATTTTTGTTCAAACTCTAATTTACTTTTATTTAAAAATAAAAAAAGCTTTATTTGACCTTTAATATATTATTTTTTGAGTAGATTTATTCTAGCTCGAGGTCATTTGTCTTTACTTAATATGATTCTAATTTTTGTTCATATTCTAATGAATTTTTATTAAAAAATAAAGAAAAATAAAAAAATCGACCTGTAAAATATTATATTTTGAGTAGGTTTATTTTAGCTCGAGGTAATTTTTCTTTACTAATTACACCAAGATTCCGATTTTTTGTTCAAATTGTTATTAATTTTTATTAAAAAATAAAAATCTTCTTATTTGACCTGTAAAATTTTATATTTTGAGTAGGATTATTTTAGCTCGAGGTCATTTTTCTTTTCTTATTACACCATGATTTAGATTTTTGTTCCAATTCTGATTAACTTTTATTAAAAAAATATTAAAATTGTTTTATTTAACCTTTAAAATATAACAATTTGACTACACTCAAAATAATTCTACAGTAAAAGGTTTAGTAAGTGATATTGTACCAAAATCTACTAATTCGTTACTAATTTTAGTATCTTCAAAGTACTAACATCAGTAATTTTTACTGGATTTGACTAATATTAGTTAAAAATTTTAGTATTTGTTACCAATTTCTGCACTAGGTCCTTTTGGACTAAAATTAGTTAAATTTTTAGTATTGAATACCCACGTTTTTTTTTGGGTGTAGGTTTATTCTAGCTCGAGGTAATTTCTATTTACTAATTACACCATGATTTCGATTTATATTAAAATTCATTAATTTTTATTAAAAAATAAAAATTGTTTTACTCGACCTTTAAAATAATATATTTTGATTAGGTTTGTTCTAGCTCGAGGTAAATTTTCTTTATCAATTACACCACCTTGGTAATGATTTTTAAAGAAATGTGACCTCGAGCTAGTGTACTCATTCTCAAAAATTTCAAAATTTCACTTATGAGAATAGTTTTTAGGGTCATTTAAGGCAAATTTCACACCGCGTAAATCGGGGTTTAACTGTTTATACACTTGAATACAAATGTTTTTTTGGCGTTGAATAAAAATAACACTCATTTCTGTAAACCACAAATGATACATGGAGACATCAGATGTTGATGTCAATAACATTTTGTTATTACAACTCTTTAGTGCACTTGATATTGTAATCATCAATGTATCATAATTTAATTAACTTAATGAGAAGTTGTTAAATTGTTTAATGATTAATGCTAAAAACACACAAAAATTAACATTAAATATTACTACGCCGGCAGTATTAAACAGGGTGGCAAATATTTGCAAAATAAAAAAGGGTATTCAAGGCAGGAATTTTTCCATTTACAAAAAATGAGAAATAGAAAAAAATTGTTTTTCTAGTTTGTAGTTGTTTTTTTACGAAATTTTTCAATTGTAGTTTTTTTCACTATAAGAAGTTACTACAAAAACAACTACACTCTATACATTTAACAAACAAAATATTTTGAGTGTACAGTGGCCGACAAAAGTCTACATACGACTACATAGTTATTTTGTTAAAAAGTGTTGAAATGCTTATTTATCAAGTTTTAATTTAAGCTTATAGGCGTCCAGATTGAGTAAATATTAAATGTGCTACGATGGTCGAAATGAAAATTGAAATTGTTGATAGACCTTTTTTAGAAAATTGTTCAAAAATATTTCTAAGTTGATTTGTTCCAAGTTCAAACATTAAAAATTTAAAAAACTGGTCCAATCCCAGCAAAAACATGGTAATGAGTTGTGAAAAGTAATCATTTGTAATGAGTACCCATTACCATTAACTTTATATATTTTAAGCCCAAAAGTAACTACTTTTTACAAATATGTTATAAAAGCACTTCTAAGTAATAATATATCCTTGCACTTGCAGTTTTTAACCTTTACAATTAAATTAACTAAAAAAGTACTTAAAAACTTTATAAAAATTACGCAATTTTTAAGTTTTAGTAAAAACAAGTTAAATTTTAAATATTTTAATTAACTAATTATTTTACTTCTTATTGGTAATGGGTTTTTACTCCTTATTAGTAATCCGAGTCAGTAACTACTTATTTATCTCCATACTCTTCACTACTTATTTTTGTCTCACGCCCATGTTAAAATAATTAGTGTTTCATTCAATAAGTAACTACTTATTAACATCTGTTTCGGATTACAAAACACATTATTAGTAATGCCAATTTTTGCTGGGATAGTTTATATTCAGTAATCAACAATTTTTTTTAACGAATAAAACAAAAAAATATTTTTTTTAAATACAGTAAAAGAAATTCGCACTTTTTGAACTCCAATTTTTTTTGACCACCAATTTTTTGTAAACAAAGAAAATGTTTAATTATTTTCAGATTTCATTACTATACACTTTGTTGCATTAAATCTCTGTTAACAAACAATTGGTGGTCAAATGAATTGAAGGTCAAAAATTCGGATATTTTCTACTGTATTTTAAAAATTTTTATTTTTTTTTTTTCGAGTCGTTGGAAAATTTTTAATAAACTATTGGACCATTTTTAAAATTTTTAATGTTTGACCTTAAACAATACCGACTTAAAAATATTTAAAAAAAAAAATCTAAAAGGGGACTAACAATAATTTCTATTTCCCTTTCAACCCTCGTAGCACATTTAATATTTGCTCAATCTGGAAGCCATTAAGCTTAAATTAAAGCTTGATAAATTACCTACACAGCACTTTTTATAAAAATACTTGTTTTATAATTATAATGTCTATAATAATAACTTTGTCGTTAACGAATTACATCTACTATAACGTCGTACGTAGACTTTTGTCGGCCACTGTATGTCTGATGATAGTTGCACACGTAATGACGTGTTGCGACATGCTATTCCCCAATTATAATACACTTGTCTTTTAACAACTTGAAACGTGAATAAAAAAAAAACTATAAAATTTCACCTGTTTTTCATTGAAGATGTCTGTATGGAAAAAACAGAAACTTACGTTATATATCAGCGACGTATCCAGGAATTTAAAAAGGGGGCCACAAATCCCAAAATTGTTTGACATCGCCTATTTATATTTAGTTTTAACTAGAAGTACTTGAAAAGTAATTGAAAAGGGGGGGGAGCACGTGCCCCCTGTGCCCACCCCCTGTATACGTCCATGTTATATATCATATTTTTCCTTTTTGAAAATAACTTAATTAAAATGAAAACATATACACCAGAAATCGACAGAAGAAACAACCGAAATAAAATAAAATTCATAATTAAAATTTATATTTTGTACACTTTGGAAAGATTCCAATAAGGAAAGCAAAACAGAATAATTAGTAATGAGAATGTATAAGAGACATTCCATACAAAAGGTGGAGTGGTGAAAATCGAAAGAATCTGAATCTCAGAATCTGAGACTTTTTCTATATAGAGAAAAAATGTCTCAGAATCTGAGACTTTTTCTATGTAGAAAAAATGTCTGAGAATCTGAGACTTTTTCTATATAGAAAAAATGTCTCAGAATCTGAGACTGTCTGTCTTAGAATCTAAGACTTTTTCTATATAGAAAAAATGTCTCAGAATCTGAGACTTTTTCTATATAGAAAAAATGTCTCAGAATCTGAGACTTTTTCTATATAGAAAAAATGTCTCAGAATCTGAGACTTTTTCTATATAGAAAAAATGTCTCAGAATCTAAGACTTTTTCTATATAGAAAAAATGTCTCAGAATCTGAGACTTTTTCTAATATAGAAAAAATGTCTCAGAATCTGAGACTTTTTTTATATAGAAAAAATGTCTCAGAATCTGAGACTTTTTCTATATAGAAAAAATGTCTCAGAATCTGAGACTTTTTTTATATAGAAAAAATGTCTCAGAATCTGAGACTTTTTTATATAGAAAAAATGTCTCAGAATCTGAGACTTTTTTTATATACCCGAGTAAAAAGGAATTTATATAAATGTATATTATTTTATATGTTTTCATAAAACCATATACAACTATATGAGTCAAAGTATAAAATAATATCTCACTTTGAAATTTTCCAATTTTTTTAAATGATGTCATATAAAATCATATCTAATTATATTGTTCATAATATATTAATATAAGTGGTAGATGTAATCATACGTTGCACATAAAACTTAATCCGATTTCATACATTATTATACGTGACTTTATATCTAATTATGTATAGGACTTTACTAAGCAAAAAATCCATTATCAATTTATGTATTATTATATATGACTAATATAATACCATTTAAAATTATATATGGTTCCATACTAAAAAAATTTTCAACAAAAATAATAGATATAATTATATGTGTCTTAAACGATAACATATCTGTGTTTGTATGGTACTATATATACGCAAATTTCGTCAAAACTCAATATATATTTATAAATGGTCGCATATGTAATGGAATATATATTTTGATATAATCATGTATAAAAAAAATATTTTTTTGACCAAACCACTAGCCATATATAATTATATATGCCAGTATTTCAAAATTTGTTTTTGTGTGTCAACATATATGGTTATACAAAACTTTTTATTGTATCATATAAGATTACATATGATTTTTGGAAACCCGAGTTCGATTCCCGGCCCAGTCGAGAACAAAAAAGTTTTTTTTATTTTTTTTTTAAATAGAAAACACTTTTTTATTGCGTTTAATTTTTTTAGAACTAAAAAATTTTCATTTTTGGAATTTTTGCAATCATTTTTAAAAAATTATTTTTCTTTTATACATTTATATATAACTATATTTGATTTATTATAAAATTATCTATAATTTTTGGGAACCCGAGTTCGATTCCAGAAAAAAAAATATATTTTTTTTTATTTTTTTTAAATAAAAAACACTTTTTTATTGCATTTATTTTTTTTAGAACTAAAAATTTTTCTTTTTTTGAATTTTTGCAATCACTTTTAAAAAATTATATTGCTTTTATATGGTTATATATAACTATATTTAATTCATTATAAAATTATCTATCATTTTTGGGAACCCGAGTTCGATTCCAGAAAAAAATATATTTTTTTATTTTTTTTTTAAATAGAAAACACATTTTTATTGCATTTGTTTTTTTAGAACTTAAAAAATTTTACTTTTTGAATTTTTGCAATCATTTTTAAAAATTTATATTGCATTTATATAGTTAATAATAGCTATATTTGGTTTAAATTATCAAATTATAAATGATTTTTGGAACCCGATCTCAAATCTAATTCTGATTTCCTGATTCCATGAAAAATTTCAAATTTATAAGCCAAAGTCTTATTTCACTTTGCAAGCCTATGACTTGGAAATAAGGCATACCGCTACATTAAAATTATTGTTTAAGCTTACCATGGAAGCCCCTAATAGCGCTGTACGTCATTCCAATTTTTTTTTTTTTTCAAATTTTATCAAAAATTTTCTAAGTCTTTTTGAAAATTGTGTACAAGTGAATAACATATTTAATTGGATATAATCATATATTACTATATGTTAGATCAATTTGATATAATTAGATACGATCAATTTATTTAAAACTAAGTCTTTTAAAGTTGTTATTTGCTAACAACGTCCGCTGGTCTAGAGGGTAGAGATTGCGATTACAAAACGGAAGACTTGTGGTTCTAATCCCCGTCCGTTCGAAGTTTTTTTTTTTTTTTATTTATTTTCAGTTTGACATTATTATATCTAAAAATAAATCTAAAAACAGAAACATTTTTTGGATAAAAATGTATCCAATAATTTTTTTATAAAATCAAGATATCAGATATTATAAGATAACTTTGGCGCGGCCAAATTTCGGATGAAATTACATTATATAATATCCAATTTAATATAAAATCATGATATTGGATATTTTAAGATAACTTTGGCGCGGCCAATTTCCGGATGAAATTACATCATATCATATCATATTTAATACAAAATCATGATAATAGATAATTTGGGATAACTTTGGCGCGGCCAATTTTCGGATGAAATCACATACAATCAAATATTAAACTGTAACTTCATATATTATAAGATGTTAGGAGATAACTTTGGCGCGGCCAATTTTCGGATGAAATTTACCAAAATCAGATCCAATAAATTGTATATAATTTTATAAGATAACATGTTTTACCATACAATTTTTTTTTACTCGGGTAGAAAAAATGTCTCAGAATCTGAGACTTTTTTTATATAGAAAAAATGTCTCAGAATCTGAGACTTTTTTTATATAGAAAAAATGTCTCAGAATCTGAGACTTTTTTTATATAGAAAAAATGTCTCAGAATCTGAGACTTTTTTATATAGAAAAAATGTCTCAGAATCTGACTTTTTTTATATAGAAAAAATGTCTCAGAATCTGAGACTTTTTTTATATAGAAAAAATGTCTCAGAATCTGAGACTTTTTCTATGTAGAAAAAATGTCTGAGAATCTGAGACTTTTTCTATATAGAAAAAATGTCTCAGAATCTGAGACTGTCTGTCTTAGAATCTAAGACTTTTTCTATATAGAAAAAATGTCTCAGAATCTGAGACTTTTTCTATATAGAAAAAATGTCTCAGAATCTGAGACTTTTTCTATATAGAAAAAATGTCTCAGAATCTGAGACTTTTTCTATATAGAAAAAATGTCTCAGAATCTAAGACTTTTTCTATATAGAAAAAATGTCTCAGAATCTGAGACTTTTTCTAATATAGAAAAAATGTCTCAGAATCTGAGACTTTTTTTATATAGAAAAAATGTCTCAGAATCTGAGACTTTTTCTATATAGAAAAAATGTCTCAGAATCTGAGACTTTTTTTATATAGAAAAAATGTCTCAGAATCTGAGACTTTTTTATATAGAAAAAATGTCTCAGAATCTGAGACTTTTTTTATATAGAAAAAATGTCTCAGAATCTGAGACTTTTTTTATATAGAAAAAATGTCTCAGAATCTGAGACTTTTTTTATATAGAAAAAATGTCTCAGAATCTGAGACTTTTTTTATATAGAAAAAATGTCTCAGAATCTGAGACTTTTTTTATATAGAAAAAATGTCTCAGAATCTGAGACTTTTTTTATATAGAAAAAATGTCTCAGAATCTGAGACTTTTTTTATATAGAAAAAATGTCTCAGAATCTGAGACTTTTTTTATATAGAAAAAATGTCTCAGAATCTGACTTTTTTTATATAGAAAAAATGTCTCAGAATCTGAGACTTTTTTTATATAGAAAAAATGTCTCAGAATCTGAGACTTTTTCTAATATAGAAAAAATGTCTCAGAATCTGAGACTTTTTCTATATAGAAAAAATGTCTCAGAATCTGAGACTTTTTCTATATAGAAAAAATGTCTCAGAATCTGAGACTTTTTCTATATAGAAAAAATGTCTCAGAATCTGAGACTTTTTCTATATAGAAAAAATGTCTCAGAATCTGAGACTTTTTCTATATAGAAAAAATGTCTCAGAATCTGAGACTTTTTCTATATAGAAAAAATGTCTCAGAATCTGAGACTTTTTCTATATAGAAAAAATGTCTCAGAATCTGAGACTTTTTCTATATAGAAAAAATGTCTCAGAATCTGAGACTCTTTCTATATAGAAAAAATGTCTCAGAATCTAAGACTTTTTCTATATAGAAAAAATGTCTCAGAATCTGAGACTCTTTCTATATAGAAAAAATGTCTCAGAATCTAAGACTTGTTCTATATAGAAAAAATGTCTCAGAATCTAAGACTTGTTCTATATAGAAAAAATGTCTCAGAATATGAAACTTTTTCTATATAGAAAAAATGTCTCAGAATCTGAGACTTTTTCTATATAGAAAAAATGTCTGAGACTTTTTCTATATAGAAAAAATGTCTCAGAATCTGAGACTTTTTCTATATAGAAAAAATGTTTTAGAATCTGAGACTTTTTCTATATAGAAAAAATGTCTCAGAATCTGAGACATTTTTTCTCAGAATCTGAGACATTTTTTCTCAGAATCTGAGACATTTTTTCTTAGAATCTGAGACTTTTTCTATATAGAAAAAATGTCTCAGAATCTGAGACTTTTTCTAATATAGAAAAAATGTCTCAAAATCTGAGACTTTTTCTATATAGAAAAAATGTCTCAGAATCTGAGAATTTTTCTATATGGAAAAAAATGTCTCAGAATCACAGACTTTTTCTATATAGAAAATTTTTTTCTATACGAAAAAAGAATTATTCAATATCTCTTTAACACAAATTTATAATTAAAATCCAAATCCGACAATATCGCAGTATAAATCTTTTTGTTTCCTATTTCCCTAGTTATTTGGTTGGTTGCTTCATTTGTTTAAAAAATTTGTAAAGAAAAACAATATTTTCACAAATTACTTTGTAATTTTTGTGTTGTTGTACCTTTACAAATCAAAACAAAAAATTACTTGAAATATTAAAAAAAAGCAACAACATGAATGAAAGCCAACTAAACCGCCAACGAAATATTTAGCCATCCAAATAACCAATACTAACTAACTGAACAAAACGACAGCCAACCAACCAACAAACCAATATACACTGCATAATAGATAAAAAAACAAAAAATAGGGAAACAAATTTTTTGTGCAGACCGCGCGCTAAACATTCACTAAACACCCAACAAAAACAACATGAAATTTTTCCCCCAAAAAAATGATTTCATTATTTGCACAAGAGAAACAAATAAGGAAAAAACAACTATAAAATACAAAAAAAATATGTATTTTCCATTTCGATTCGTTTATATCCCAGCAAAAATAGGAGGATCAAATCAAAAAGTTTAATTCGACTTGGTCGAATCCTTGTGAATACTCACCACAATGTCCAACACATTTTTATAAGAAATAGAGTTTTCTAACGACAAGTAAGAAAATTAAAGTCAATCAAGACCGACCATATAATTACCTACACCAGTGTTTTCCGGGAAATGGGTCCCAAGTTCGAACATGGACCGATTGGATATACCTTTTGTCAAATCTTTTATAAGTGTGTAAAACAATCACAAACCAAATTTAAGTAAAATAGGCTTCTCTTTGTCGGGCGAAATTTTCATATGGGGCCTAAGTCCAAAATGTCCTGATTATAATCAGATCTGATTAGATTATTAAAGTATACGCGTATACGCGTTAAACACACACAAACAAAATTTTAATAAAATATTTTCTATTTTCATGAAATTTGAAAGATTTATATGAATATTGGGAGGGTGGTTTGTATGGGGACCACAAAAAGAACTGGTCCGATTCCTTTAAAGTTCGGAATGGTGATTTGTTAATACAAAACACGTTTACCAGCCAAATATCTATTATAATACGGTTATTAAGAGTCATTTGAGAAAAAATTAAAGTGGATCTTTGTATGGGGGCTAAGTCTAAACATGGACCGATATCTTCCAATTTCATTAGACTTCGTCCTTGGCCTATAGAGGCTTAAATCAACTCAAAAAGTGATTCTGAGTCGATCGGTATACTTAGAAGTGGATCTAGGACCAATATTTAAAAAAGAAAATGTTTTAATCTCCCAGGTCCTAGTGCAGGTCTTTAAACATTTTCTATCATAACCATGTTTCATGTCAAAAATACAAAAAAAAAAACACGTATGTAAAAAAATTGTATTTTTCGGAGTTTGGTTAAGTTCCTCGAGTGGGAGCTTTTTTCACCCTGATCTGATTTTACCCCTTTACGAACTTAACCTGCCAAGGACCATAAGACATATTCGCGCCAAACTTCGGGAGGCTAGCTCTTTTATTTTGGACTGAAGGGGGCCATCTACAGACGCACGAACGGACGGATATTCATAGAGTATCGTAGAATCAATCATAAATCAATACCATATACACTTTATGGGGTCCCCGACAGACATTTCGATGCGTTACAAACGGAATGACAAAGAGAGTATACCCCCATACTGTGGTTGGAGGGTATAAAAAGATCATTTGTTATTCGTAAAAGATTAGTTGTAATTCGTAAAAGAACAATTTATATTCGAAAAAGATCAATTTTTATTCGAAAATGATCAATTTAAATTCGAAAAAAATCAATTGTAATTCAATGATACCAATTTTTATTCGTAAAAGATCAATTGTAATTCAAAAAAAAAAAACATTGTAATTTTAAATAGATCAATTGTAATTCAAAAAAGGTCAACTTTACTTCGAAACACAATAATTTTAATTCGTAAAAGATCAATTGTAATTTAAAAACGATCAATTGTAATTCGAAGATTCCAATTGTAATTCGAAAAATATTTACTGAAATTCAATTGATCTTTTTCGAACTACAATTGATTTTTTCGAATTACAATTACTATTTTTCGAATTACAATTGATATTTTTCGAATTACAATTGATCCTTTTCGAATTACAATTGATCTTTTTCGAATAACAATGGATGTTTTTCGAATAACAATTAATGTTTTTCGAATAACAATTAATTATTTTCGAATTACAATTGAGCTTTTTCAAATAAAAATTATTCTTTTTCGTACTACAATTGATATTTTTTAACTACAATTGGTTTTTTTGAATTACAATTGAACCTTATCGAATTTAAATTGATCTTTTTCGATTAACAATTGAAATTTTTCAAATTACAATTGATTTTTTTCGAATGACAATTGATCTTTTTCGAATAACAATTGAACTTTTTTGGAATTGCAATTGATCTTTTTGAATTACAATTCAATTTTTTTGAATAACAAAAAATCTTTTTCAAATTACAATTGATCTTTTTCACATTACAATTGATCTTTTTTAATTACAATTTAACTTTTTCGAAATACAATTGATCTATTTCGAATTAAAATTGATCTTTTTCGATTAACAATTGAAATTTTTCAAATTACAATTGATCCGTTTCGAATCACAATTGATCCTTTTCGAATTACAATTGATCTTTTAAGTATTACAATTGATCTTTTTCAAAATACAGTTGATATTTTCGAATTTCAATTGATACATTTCGAATTACAATTGTTCTTTTTACGTATTTTTCATATTGCAATTGATCTTCTACGTATAACAATTGTTCTTTTTCGAACAGTTGAAATCTTCGAAGTTTTTGGAGTTTTTGAACTTCAAATGGAATTTTTGAATTTCAAGTAGAATCTTTGAATTAGAAATCGAATATTTGAATAACAAATCGAATCTTCAAATTACAAGTAGAATATTCGAATTACAACTGTAAATTACATACAAACTGTAAATTGTAAATTTACAGTTTTTTGGCACTATTAAAATTACAAGGAATTCTCGTGAATTTACTAGAATTTTTTTGTAAAATTATCTTTGAAATTTGTAAAATTACAACAAAAAATTGTAAAAATTACAAAAAAAAAAATTTGTTAAAAAACAAGGAAAACTGTCAAAAATTTATAAAATGGGATTACGAGACTTTTCCTAGTAATTTGACAAAGTTTTTTTTTTGTGCATCTGAAATTCACGGTTTTTGTTCATAACTTCTTAACAGTTAGGTAAATTTCGCTGTAATTCGATAACAACTTGAACGGGAGAACGACAAATATATAGGTATGCCAAACTTCAGTAGCCTCAGAGTGTTCCTTCGAAAGTTTATGTACACTCAACCAAAAATCATTGTATTCCCAAAGAAAATCGCTGTAAATTCAACAGAAATCATTGTTGATTTTGGCCCTACAAATATTTATGTTGATTTCAATAAAAATTATTGTCAGTTTTTGTAAAAGTTGATCAACTCGTTTTTTTGTAAATCAACTCGTATTTTTTGTAAACTCAACTCATATTTTTGTTGATATAAGGAATTTTATTAACCCGAGTAAAAAAATTGATATGACACAATATATAATTTAATATGGGTTCGTGTCTATTTTGATATAATCTTATACGAAAAATGGTTTCATAAGATTTGATCGAATAATATCTAATAATATCAGTTTATATAACTTTATATCGACTTTGATACGAGTTTTGGTCTAATCCAACGATATAAAATTATATCCAATTATATTAAAATTTATACAATTTTATAAATCGGATGTTTTTTTTAGTTTTAAATAAAAAGTTGAAAAATTAAAATAATAAAAATAAGTTGTCCCAGCAAAACTTTTCGGAGTCGTTCAAAAATAACTAGTTCTAGAAGTACTTCAAAGCTTGTCACGATAGGTTCTCAAAGAGCATCCTGGAACTAGTGGTGTCACAACTAGTTCTAGAAGTGATCCAAAAGGGTAATATTTTGATTCCAAAGAGCTTTTTTGGACTAGTTTGGGAACTAGTGATTTGGAACTAGTCGTACATGACTTCTGCACCACTTCCATGAAACAAATACTGGTTCTCAAATAACATCTTAGAAGCTGTTTCAAAAACTTATAATTTTTTTCAAAAAAGAAAAAAATAAATATTTGATTACGCATTTCTCTGTTGCATCTTTTATTTGGAAAAAGTCAAACCTTTTGAAATATGTACAGAGGGGCTAAAAAAATTATAAGTATTGGGTAATTTGTTTGGTATTATTTAGTATTGGGGCATTAGTGCAAATAGGTTTTTATAGATCCATTCAATTACCTTACTACAATCTGCAATAAACTACTTTATTTACTACAGCTGGAATTTTTTATTACAAAATGTAAACAAACCTTTCCAATTGTAGCAAAAATAGTAAGCAATTTGAGTTATCCAACTAAGCATATAATCGTATATTTTTTGGTCCCTACAATATTTTTTTTTCAAAAATCCCTTATTCTCCTTCTAGATAATTTCTAATTGCATTAAGGACTAAAAAAACAAAAAATACTACTAATTTTTGTTCAGTAAAGTGCTGATATTGCGTTATATTTTCAACAAAAAATAATTCAAAAATGTTTTTTTTTTGCAAAAAAAAAAATTACAAAATGTTCCTAGACTGCTTCCCTAGAACTAGTTCTGATGGTGACAATTTCAAACAAAAATCATGGGTTAAAGAATGGGATAAAGAATTGGTTCTAGAATGACTTAAAGAACCGTTTCATACATGGGTTCCTAGACTACTTTCCTAGAACTAGTTCTGATGGTGACAATTTCAAACAAAAATCATGACTCTGAGAACGAGATAGAGAACTAGTGCCACAATAGCTTCTTGGAAGTAGTTCCTGTCGTGACAATTTCAAAGAAAAATCATGGGTTATAGAATGGGATAAAGAACTGGTTCTAGAAGTAGTGATGGAACCGTTCCATAGGAGGGGTGATTGTTCCTAGACTACTTCCCTAGAACTAGTTCTGAGGGTGACAATTTCAAACAAAAATCATGACTCTGAGAACGAGATAGAGAACTAGTCGAGCAAAAAAGAAGTACTCCAGCACTAGTTCTGGAAGTCATGCAAGTTTTGCTGGGGTTCTGTGAAAAAAACTTAGAAAAATTTCAAAAAATGGAGTCATGTTAAATTTTATATAAAACACTTAGAAAATATTTTCAAAAAAATTTGTCCTTGGAAAAAACTTAGAAAAATTTAAAAAAATGGAGTTATATAAAATTTTATAAAAAACACTTAGAAAATATTTGCGATAAAAAAAATGTTCCTTGAAAAAAACTTAGAAAAAATTTAAACACTTAGAAAATATTCGTGATAAAAAAGTGGTGCTTGGAAAAATCTTAGAAAAATAAAAAAATATAAAGTCATATGAAATTTTATATAAAACACTTTGAAAATATTTACGACAAAAATATGTTCTTGGAAAACCTTTAAAAAAATTAAAAAATAATGGAGGCATATAAAATTTTATATAAAACACTTAGAAATTTTAAATGATGCATGGGACCAGATGTTACAACATATAGTTATGTATGGCGATATCTTAAAAAAATTCCACATCAAAATTTATTGTATAAATTTATCTTGCAATACATAGTGTCACACATGATCATATATCAAATAATATGACTATATAAAAGTATATAAGATCATATTAAATTATTTTTACTCGGGAATAAAAAAAAGCTTGTTGTTATTTGTTAATATTCTTTTATTAAGTAAAAATCACAATATTTTTTAGAATTATCACCGGCTTTTTAAGCTGCACGAGATTTTCACACACACTTCGTTTATTTATGTTATGCACTCGTAAGCCATTCTCCAGTTTTCTAATGACACCAAATCAAAAACCTTAAAAAAAAACAAAAAAAATATAATATAGTATGAATACATAGAGTAACCAATGTACTTTATTACTTACCAAATATATACAGATTAGAATCTGATCATCAGATCCTATTTTTTATTTATTTTTATAATATTAAATATTTTTATAAGAAACAAACACATAAAATGATTTTATAAGAGACAAACAAATTTCACATTGCAATGCATTGCTACCAACTTGATAATACAAAAATGAACGAACAGGGTTGTTTTTCTTTTTTGGTTTTATCTATTGAATTCTGTATAGGTGTTGTAAAAAGTTGATTCAACTTTACTGATTATTCAACGATATCAACATTAATTTTTGTTGAATTCGGCAATATTCTGTAAAACTTGATCTACAATGGGTTTACTAATATTTCTACTAAGATATTTCTATGAGTGTATTTTCAACAGACGAACAAATGGACGGACATCGCTAAAACGTCGTAAAATTTATTGGGGGATCTTTACTTTAGCTTTTATGCTGGGATTTTTTTTTTGTATTTTCCGCGTTTTTGGGTGCTGTTTTCGTTAAAAACCACCGACACCATATTATGGAAATTTATGTATATCTGTTATTTGGTTTTCATTTCGTTTATATATTTTTCGTTCAAATATTTTGTAAAATGGTATAGCAAAACAAAAAATATAAAACACTAGAAGCAGCAGTAATAACAAATAAATTTGTTTTAATTTGGAGGACACTCCGTGGTGATTTCCAAGGTTTTTTATACCCTACACCACTCTGTGGTACAGGGTATATTGAGTTTGTGATGATGTTTGTAACTACCCGAAATATTGGTCCTAGACCTACCTTCAAGTATACCGATCGACTCAGAATAACTTTTTGAGTCGATTTAGCGATGTCCGTCCGTCCGTCCGTCCGTCTGTCCGTCCGTCCGTCCGTCCGTCTGTCCATCTATCGGTTTAAGCACGATACAGGTCGCAATTTTCAATCAATTGACCTGAAATTTGAAACTTAAGCATCTTTTGGCCCAAGGACGAAGCCTATTGAAATTGGAGAAAATCGGTCTATGTTAAGACCTAGCCCCCATACAAACGCCCCCTTTGGATTCGGCTTCAATGACTCTAATAACCGTATTATAATAGATATCGCTTTGAAATTCAGCAAGTAATCAAATTTTGTATGCACAAATCACCATTCCATTCAAAGGAATCGGGTCAGTCCTTCTGGTAGTCCCCATACAAACCACCTTCCCGATATTCACATAATTCCCTCAAAATTCATAAAAATGGAAATATTTGATAAAAAATTTATTTTTAGGTGCTAAACGTGTACTTTAGCAACCTTATCAAATCGGAATATAATTGGGCCATTTTGGGACTTAGTCCCCCATATAAAAATTTCGACCGATATTCAGTTAAATTGTTCTATTGACAAAAAAAAATAACCAATTCCACTTAAAATTGATCTGTGTGTGTTTTCTACACTAAATAAAGATCTAACAAAAGACAGATACAATCGGTCCATGTTTGGACTTGGGACCCATTTTCCGGAAAACACTGGTGTAGGGTATCATATGATCGGTCTTGACCGACTATAACTTTCTTACTTGTTTATGTTTCAACAATGGCATACCATTTTTTTCGCCGGTGGTTTTTGTGTTTTCAGTTGAATAAATTGGAAAATGATGATTTAAATATTACTAAAGTTTCAATGTTAAAGGCAGAGCTTTAATATTGATGAAGTTTTAAAAGGTATGCATCACCGCCACCCCCCTTAAAACAACCCAGTAAACAATTTTTTTATATTTTACAAAATATGCATTGTTTAAAACACTCACTCACTCAAAAATCTTACTCACACTCACCCACGCATTTTTTTCCACTCTTAGTCACTCACAATCACGTAAGTAAAATTAAAATCACGTACTTATCTGCTCATCTATTTTTTAAAAAAATTTTTTTAGGTGTAACGTAAGGAATGACAAACCAAAAATGCTATAAAAATTGTTTGACAACATGACACGTCATGTCATGTTAAAAAGTGTTTACCCTCTAAACAGGGTTAACATTAAAAAGTGAGAATAATAAAAAAATCTGTTGTTCCGAATCTTTGATACCCTCCAACATGTAACAAAAAAATTTTAAAAAAATTTGTCGGGGTCCTTTATTTTTGGAGGAGGGGGCAACGAGAGACGTTGGGGGACATGACCCCCTTGCGATAAATTTGTTTAAATTTATAAATTAGGGCTTTTGTACTTAATACAGATTTATCATTATTTGTATTAATTTTTTATGTCCACGCCTCAAAAAGGGGCGGACCGAAACAAATATTGAGTTTCTTGATTCCCCTGGTCCAAGTGTAGGTCATAATAATGTTTAATTTATTGAATAAATATACTAAAAAAACTTTAAGAAAAATTGTTTTTTTCTGGGATAGTTTTAGTTCTTTAAGGGGGAACATTTTACCCCCTGGTCCGATTTTGCACATATACGAACTTGACCGTCCTTTTAGTATAAGACATATTTGTGCCAAACTTCAGGGAGTCTATCTCTTGCACTGATCAATAAAATATTACATATCTTGGGGTCCCCGACCGATATTTTAATGCTGTACAAACGATATGACAAAATAAGTATACCCTCATACTGTGGGTGGAGGGTAGGAAAACACAAACAAAAAATGTGATAAATAACCAACAAAAAGCTACTGTATATAAACAAGAAAAATACACATGCTAATGTTATTAGTTTTAATTAGAGCCCTACGTTTTCCAGTTCATGGGTTTTCCAGTAATACCGTTATTTCGGGTATTGTTCCCGGTTTCCCTGCACTCAGAGAAAAATGCTTCATAATATTTATGACATGGTTTCATAAATATTTTTGTCATAACATTTCATTATATCTATGAAACCTTCATAAATATAATGAAGTTTTATGAAAAAAGTCTATGAAATGCACTTCATAAAATTTCATGATTTCATAAAAAAAAATTCATAAACGTGTCATATGATTTTTAATAATATTATTAAGAAAGTAGGGCAAATTATTTATAGCTCCTTATTTTAGTTCTTCCAATGTAAATATCATAAATTTTATTTCTAAAAAAGTAACGCATTTGCTTTTTTAATGAAACATTTCATAAAAACTATGAAACCTTTTCATAAATATAATGAAACTTGTCATTAAAGTCCGTCTAATGTAACTGTGTTATAAATATTATGAAATGTTTCATAAATACTATGAAACATTTCATAAAAATAATATTATTTTTTTAAGTAGTTTGTTAAAATTATGGAACTACTTCATAGTAGAAATGGGCACATGAGCAGATTAGAGCGTGATTCACGCGTGATCACGCGTGAGTGTGACTGATTTCAATTTTACTCACGTGATTGTGAGTGAGTGTGAGTGGAGAAAAAAATTGCGTGAGTGAGTGTGCGTGAGTAAGATTTTTGCGTGAGTGAGTGTGCGTGAGTCGTTTTTTTTGCGTGAGTTTGCGTGAATTACACTGCGCAACACAAAAAAAAATTACAAGGTCAGACCAAAAAATTTTGATAGAAGAGACAAAAAAAAAATACACGTGTATCGGCGTTTTGAAAGTTTACATCTGGGTTTCATTTTAGGGGGAGGTAAAGTTTCCCCCAAATGCAAATGTTGTATTGTCAATCGTCATTAAATATCGAGTGAAGCTTACGTTTAAAGTATATGGTGTGTTTAGCAAATTCATGTAAAATGTTACGGAGAACATTTTCGTAGAATATTTTAACCCTCGAACTCCTCAAGATAAGGGTCTTTTTTGTCCTTCTTTTCAAAAAGAGCAAAAAAACACCATTAAAACAGGGATTTAAGGGATTTAAATGTTCCGCAAAAATATTCGCCGTAAAATTTTACTATAAGTCCTTGAATACACCAAAACGAAAAATTCAACCAGAAAGTCAGAAATAAGACACAACAAAAGAGAGCTTAGGGTTAATTTCGCATTTATTAAGAAAATCGAGTAAAGCTTACGTTTAAAGTATATGGTGTGTTCAGCAAATTTACGTAGAATGTTATGGAGAATATTTTTGTAGAATATGTTAACCCTCTAACTCCTCAATATAAGGGTCTTTTTTGCCCTTCTTTTCAAAAAGAGCAAAAAACACCATTAAAACAGGGGTTTAAGGGGTTACAATGTTCCGCAAAAATATCCGCCGTGAAATTTTACTATAAGTCCCTGAATACATCAAAACGGAAAACTTAACACGAAAGTCAGAAATAATACACAACAAAAGAGAGCTTAGGGTTAATTTCGTATTTATTAGGAAAATCGAGTAAAGCTTACCTTTATAGTAAATGGTGTGTTTGGTAATTTTATGTAAAATGATACGGAGAACATTTTTGTAGAATATGTTAACCCTCTAACTCTTCAAGGTAAGGGTCTTTTTTGTCCTTCTTTTAAAAAAGAGCAAAAAACACCATTAAAACAGCTATTTAAGGGGTTAAAATGTTCCCCAAAAATATTTGCCGTGAAAGGACTTATGGTAAAATTTCACGGCGAATATTTTTGCAGAACATTTTCACCCCTTAAATCCCTGTTTTAGTGGTGTGTTTTGCTCTTTTTTAAAAGAAGGACAAAAAAGACCCTTATCATGAGGAGTTAGAGGGTTAATCTCTTCTACGAAAATGTTCTCCATAACATTTTGCGTAAATTTGCTGAACACACCATATACTTTAAACGTAAGCTTTACTCGATTTTCTTAATAAATGCGAAATTAACCCTAAGCTCTCTTTTGTTGTGTCTTATTTCTGACTTTCTGGTTGAGTTTTCCGTTTTGGTGTATTCAAGGACTTATAGTAAAATTTTACGGCGAATATTTTTGCGGAACATTTAAACCCCTTAAATCCCTGTTTTAATGGTGTTTTTTGGTCTTTTTGAAAAGAAGGACAAAAAAGACCCTTATCTTGAGGAGCTAGAGGGTTAATATATTCCACAAAAATGTTCTCCGTAACATTTTATATAAAATTGCTGAACATACCATATACTTTAAATGTAAGCTTCACTCGATATTCAATGAAGACTGACAATACAACATTTGCATTTGGGGGAAACTTTACCTCCCCCTAAAATGAAATCCAGATGTAAACTTTCAAAACGCCGATACACGTGTATTTTTTTTTTGTCTCTTCTATCAAAATTTTTTGGTCTGACCTTGTAATTTTGGAAAAAATTTGATTTTGTTGTACAGTGTTATTTTCTCTTTATATTCCAAAAAAGCATCAAAAAAATTTTTAAAATTTAGCAACAAAAAAATGTAAAATTTCGCTGAACTGTAAATTTTGCTGAAAATTTTAGAAAGATTTTTGAAATTATAGTTTTAGAAATTTTCGTGAGTGTGAGTGAACGTGAGTGTGAGTGAAGCTTGCGTGAGTGCACGTGAGTGTGAGTTGTTTTAAATTTACTCACGTGATTGTGAGTGAGTGTGAGTAGAAAAAATATTCTCGTGAGTGAGTGTGCGTGATTCAAAAATTCCTGTCGTGAGCGTGAGTGAGTGTGAGTCAAAAATCACTCACGCGCCCATCTCTACTTCATAGTACCAATGAAGTGGTTTATAAATAAATAGTATACAATAGTTTCCTAATATGATCAAATATTTAAGAAAAAAAATTAAATCTATGAAATGTTTAATCATGAAACATTTCATTATATTCATTATATTTATGAATTCTTTTACCATTACTGCCTGCCCATAGATCGGCTCGTACGATTTTGATGAAATTTTGACGTGTGTACCTGGAAGACCACAGAAGTTGCTAGAAAACATAAAAAAAAAATTACCTCAGCTCCGACCTGAGATATGACATGGGTATTAGGCCGTGTAGTTTTTTACTTTTATTTTTTTTTTTGAGCTGAAATGGGTCTAAAAAGTTTCTATTGGGTGTCAAAATAACTCCAATAAATTTTCGTGAAAACCAAAATTGTCCTTACCCCCCCGCATCACGTTTTAGGTGCACTTTTCCTGAGTATTTTCGATTAAGAAAAATCTTCGATTTTTGTCAGTGAAAAACAAAAGTTAAACAAAACAAAATAAATCTTGTTAAATGTTCGCATTTAGCCCAATCTCTTCACTTTTTTATGAAAAAAGAATTAGCCCGATATCTTTCATCTAGCCCGCGCTAAATTTTTTTAAGTATCAACACTTTTTTGGGTATTTAAATACCCATTAGGCAGGAATGGGTTAATATTGCCCCTATGAAAAATTATGAAACTGTTTGAAGATTTTCAGTATATTTCTGACAGTTTTCATTAATATAATGAAGCTTTTTCTTTGAGTGTGGTTATTGATTTTCTTTGTCATAGCATTAAGTTGCTACAACTAAATATCGGTTATCATTACTGATATTTATTTGTAGCCACCGAATATCAGTAAGATTCTTTAACGAAATATCGTTGGTTTAAATAAATGGTCATTGTCACACCTCAAAATCAGTTGTCGCTAACAAATGAAATTTCATACTGATAATATCATTTGACAAAAACATAACCTGTGATTAATTTTTCAGGAAACTCTTGAAATGTTAGTAACGATATAGCGACTGCTCTAAGTTTCAATTTCAATGTACAAGGTATTACGTACGTATATTGACCCTGGCCTCCACAAAACAACAACAAAAATACGTAACATTTTTCGTATCTCCATTTTCTAGACCAAATTAAGCCGATATGTTTGTTATGCTTAATATCACAACGGTAAGTTTAAAAAGTAATAAAAGTTAAATTCGTCCTTGTCGAATGTATTGATATCCTCCACAATGTAAAAAAAATTATTGCAAAAATCTTTATTTAAAAAAAAATTGGTAAAAAAATTGGTAAAAAAATTGGTAAAAAAATTGGTAAAAAAAATGTTTGTTAAAATTGGTCAAAACAAGTAAGAAAGTTATAGTCGGTCAAGATCGACCATTTGATACCCTACACCAGTGTTTTCCCGAAAATGGTTCCCAAGTCCAAACATGGACTACCAGAAGGACTGACCCGATTCCTTTGAAATTTAGAATGGTGATTTATGCATACAAAATTCGATTATATGCTAAAAAGCAATATCTATTATAATACGGTTATTAGAGTCATTTAAGCCGAATCCAAAGGGGGCGTTTGTATGGGGGCTAGGTGTTAACATGGACCGATTTTCTCCAATTTCAATAGGATTCGTCCTTAAAGATCCTTAAAGATCCTTAAGTTTCAAATTTCAAGTCAATTGATTGAAAATTGCGACCTGTATCGTGCTTAAACCGATAGATGGACAAACGGACGGACGGACAGACGGACATCGCTATATGGACTCAAAAAGTAATTCTGAGTCGATCGGTATACTTGAAGGTAGGTCTAGGACCAATATTTCGGGTAGTTACAAACATCAGCACAAACTCATTATACCCTGTACCACAGAGTGATGTAGGGTATAAAAACGCGGATTTTTTTTGGCGAAAAAAATATTAAGGCATTTTTACTTGTAGCTTATGTTGAATTGAATGTACCAAAATTTCCTTACATTTTCGTCCATGCATTTTTAACTGCTGAACCGATATTGCCCTAATGCAATATAAAAATGACCTACACCACTCTGTGGTACAGGTTAAGACCCACTGTTAAATATACCGACCGACTCAGAATCACTTGTTGAGTCGATTTAGCGATGTCCGTCCGTCTTTCTTCTGTGTAAACACGATACAGGTCGCAATCATGAAAATAGAAAATATTTAACTAAAATTTTGTTTCCGTATGTTTAACGCGTTCTTTAAAACACTAATCAAATCTGATTATAATCAGAACATGTGAAAATTTCGCTCGATATTCGGTTAAAGCTTTTTATTGGCAACAAAAAGAAACCTATTTCACTTAAATTTGGTTCGTGAGTGTTTTTTACACTTACTTAAGATTTGACAAAAGATAAATCATATCGGTCCATGTTTTTCTGGCAACTCGGGTGTAGGATATTATATGGTCGGTCTTGACCGACTATATTTTTATACCCTCCAACTACAGTATGGGGGTATACTCACTTTGTCATTCCTTGTGTAACGCATCAAAATATCGGTCTAGGACCCCATAAAGTATATATATTTATCATCTGTGATCGATTCTAAGACATTCTAGCGATGTCCGTCCGTCCGTCCGTCTGTCCGTCCGTCTGTCCGTCTGTAGTTAACACGATGCAGTCCAAAATAAAAGAGCTAGACTCTCGACATTTGGTACAAATATGTCTTATGTTAATAGGCAGGTTAACTTCGTAAATGAGCAAAATCGGATCAGGGGGAAAAAAGTTTTCCCTTGAAGAACTAAACCAACCTCTGAAAAATAGCATTTTTTTTACGTGACTTTTTGTGTTTTTGTTTAACAAATGCAACATTTTTACAAGCTTTTTACCAATAATTTTGTAATTTTACCAAGTTTTGACCAATAAAATTGTAAGTTTAGACATTTTTTGACGCGATAAAACTTGCAAGGAGGTTTCGTGTTTTTACTAGATTTTTTGCTACCTCCTATTTTACGAGAATTTCTAGTAAAATTTACGAGATTTTTCGTATTTTTACAAGACTTTTACCAATAAAATTGTAAATTTACATCTTTTTAAGCGCAATAAAACTTACAAGAAAACCTCGTAAATTAACTAGAATTTTTTTGTCAAAAAATGTTGAAAATTTGTAAAATTAGAAAAAAAAAAATTGGAAAATTACAAAAAAAAAATTGTAAAATTACAAAAAAAAAATAAAGGTAAATTTCGATCGAAAATTGTTTGTTAAAAAACTGTCAAATATTGGTAAAATGGGATTACGAGACTTTTCCTAGTAATTTGACAAAGATTTTTTTTGTGTGTATACTAGGCTGGTTCATATATGGCACTTTTTTTTTGGGATTTTTGTATGGGCCAACCGAAATATATATTAAGCAACGTGAAACAATAACACGTGATTTTTATACCCTACACCACACTGTGGTTCAGGGTATAATGAGAAATATACCGATCGACTCAGAATCACTTTTTGTGTCGATTTAGCGATGTCCGTCCGTCTGTCTGTCCATGTAAACGGTGTAAACACGATACAGGTCGCAATTTTTATTCAATTGACTTGAAATTTGAAACTTAAGCCTTTCTTGGACGAAGCCTATTGAAATTGGAAAAAATCGGTCCATATTTAGACCTAGCCCCCATACAAAGGTCCTCTTTAGTTTTGACTCAAATGACTCTAATAACCGCATTATAATAGGTATATTTTCGAAATTTGGTAGGTAATCATGTTTCATCAACACAAATCACCATTCCGAATTTTAAAGAAATCGGACCAGTTCTTATTGTGGCCCCCATACAAACCACCTTCCCGATTTTCTCATAAATCTTTCAAATTTTATGAAAATAGAAAATATTTAATTAAAATTCTGTTTGTTTATGTTAAACGCGTACTTTAATAACATTATCAAATCTGATTATCATCGGACCATTTATGGACTTAGGCCCCATGTGAAAATTTCGCCCGATATTCAGTTTAAACGGTTTATTGTCAACAAAAATATGCCTATTTCACTAAAATTTGATTTGTGGGTGTTTTTTACACTTATTAAAGGTTTGACAAAATATAGATCTAATCGGTTCATGTTTGAACTTGGAACCCATTTTCCGGGAAACTCTGGTGTAGGGTATGATATGGTCGGTCTTGACCGACTATAATTTTCTTACTTGTTTTATATGTTTTAACATGTTGGAGGGTATCAAAGATTCGGCACAGCCGAATTTAACACTCTCACTTGTTCGAGTTAAAATTGATCTTTTTATACCCTCCACTCTAGTGATAGAGGGTATATATAAGTTTGTCATTCCGTTTGTAACTCATCGAAATATCGGTCAGGGACCCCATATAGTATGTATATTCATGATCCCCGATCGATTTTAAGACATTCTAGCGATGTCCGTCTGTCCGTCTGTCTGTCTGTGGAAATGGTGATCACGGCCAAACTATTACACGGAGATTAGTGAAACTTAACATATTTATTGGAAGTTCTCCCGAGAAGTTTGGTATTGCATTTGAGCGATATCGGTTCAGCGGTTCAAAAGTTATGAACGAAAATGTAAGAACGCCTCAAAAATTTTAGTGCATTCAACATAACCTAAAAATACAAAGTGCTTTAATTCGGCTGCTGGTTGACTTATGTGAACATATTTGAACACCAAATGGTATTTAAACAATTACAAACATATTTTTTTGACAAAAAAAGAAAAAATCGCGGATTTTTTTTTACCAAATTTTTTTATTCGCGAAATTTTTTTTCCAAAAAAATTGTTTTTTTCAAAAGTAATTTACTTTTAAATAAAGTTTTTGCAATAATCTTTTACAAATTATGGAGGGTATCACTACATTCGGCAAGGCCGAATTTAACTTTTTTACTTGTTCGAATTACAATTGATCTTTTTATACCCTCCACTTAGTGATAGAGGGTATATATAAGTTTGTCACTCCGTTTGTAACTCATGAGTGAGACTTAGCAAATTTATTTTTTGTTGTCCTAAATAGTTTGGTATTGCGTTTGAGCGAAATCGGTTTAGCGGTTCAAAAGTTATGACAGAAAATGTAAGAACACCTCGAAAATTTTGGTATATCTACATAACCTAAAAATACAAAACGCTTTAAATTGCTGCTGGACACGATACAGTCCAAAATAAAAGAGCTAGACTTCCGAAGTTCGGCACGAATATGTCTGATATTCCTAGGCAGGTTAAGTTCGGAAATGGGCAAAATCGGACCAAGGGGAAAAAAGTTCCCCCTTGGAGAACTTAACCAACCTAAGAAAAACCGCATTTTTTGGAGGGTTTTTTGTACTTTTGCTAAGAAAATGCAACATTCTTATCTTTGCAGAAGTTCAAAATCGCAAGGAGAAGGTGCCCCCTAACGTCTCCCACCAACCCCCCCCCCCAAAAAAAAACCCGGGATTTTTTATGTTGTTTTTTACATTTTGGAAGGTATAAAAGATTCGGCACAGCCAATTGTAACAATCTAACTTGTTCGAATTACAACTGATATTATTCGAACAAGAATTGATGTATTTAGAATTACAATTAATATTTTTCAAATTATAATTGATCTTTTTCGAATTATAATTGATCCTTTTTGAATTACAATTAGAATCTTCAAATTTCAATTCATCTTTTTCGAATTACAATTAATATTTTTCGAATTACAAGTAATTCGAAAATTTACAATTGATCTTTTTCGAATTACAATTGACCTTTTTATACCCTCCAACCACAGTTTGGGGGTATGTAACGCATCGAAATATTGGTCCGTCCTTCCGTCCGTTTGTTTGTATATGACACGATGCAGTCCAAAATAAAAGAGCTAGCCTCCTGAAATTTGGCACGAATATGTCTTATGGTCCTAGGCAGATTAAGTCCGAAAATGGGGAAAATCGGACTGGGGGAAAAAAGTTCCCCTTGAGGAACTAATCCAACCTCTGAAAAACATGATTTTTTACTTGTTTTTTATATTTTTGTTAAACAAATGAAACATGTTTATTAGAGTGTCCCTTATTTTGGAAATGTTGGAAATGTTGAGACGGTACCCGCTCATTTTTTTCCTTTTGACTTTTGATATATATTCATAAAAAAATATTATTTGTATCTGTGACATCTTTATCGGGTCCAAAGACAATTTTGATGTTTTTCGATACGCGATAAAGATGTTACAGATATGAAAAATATTATTTTTTTTTGAATATATATCATTAAAAACAATATAACAACTAAAACCGTTGCTTATCAAGACTAAAAAAAAATATTTTTTAAAAATTTTTTACCGTAGTACCCCAACTGCTCAAATTTTATTTTTTCGAAAAAAATAAAGATGTCACAGATATGAATAATATATTTTTTTAATATATATGAAGAGCTTACTGCAAGAACTTGATAAGCAACATTTTAATTTTTCGTGTTTTTCACTTTCTGCTGATGTTCCATTGAGAGATTTTGAGCAGAAGTCTTGCTTTAACCCTTCGTACAAGTATATTGAGAATAAAAGTTCTGCAGAAGTTATATTTTTTACATTATTTTAAAAGTTTTAAGACAAAAACCACCATAAAATGAAATGTTGCTTATCGAGTTTTTACAATAAGCCCTTCATATCATTAAAAGCAACATAACAACTAAAACCGTTGCTTGTCAAAACTAAAAAAAAATATTTTTTAAAAATTTTTTTTACCGTAGGACCGAAAAAATTTTTAGAGCTGAAAGACTAATCCCACCAAAATCAAATTTGTTGTCGTGAATAAGCTAACCAAGTAATATAATAATTAATAACAAAAAAATTAAAAATCAAAAAATGTATGTATGGAAAAATGATTTTTAAGGCCCCGCTCTTTAAGGCTCCGTCGCGTAGGGAAGGCGTGGTCGTAGGGGCGTAAAATTTTTCGTGAGTTATTTTTAAGTCAAATGGAAAAAAATGATTCTCAACATTTCCAACATTTCCAAAATAAGGGACACTCTAATGTTTATGCAAGAAAAAGTTCAGAGTCCTGCACTAGGACCGGGCGACTAAAATTTTTTTCTTTACAAGTAAAATCTTCGAATTACAAGTAGAATCTTCGAATTACAAATGGAATTCTTAAATTACAAGTAACATCCTCGATTTACAAGTGCACTTTTTCGAATAACATCTGTAAATGGTGTAGTTTATTGAAAGCTAAAAATCGTTTAATCATAAAATACATTTTTAGTCCATAAAATTACTTAAACAACATTAATAATAACTTTTAAATTTTGAGTTGTTTTAAAAAGTCCTCGAAAAATTCTCAATTGAATAAATGTCCTTAATAGAATTAGTACCGTCTTTAAAATGTTAGTCATCTTAACCCCTCTGTTGTCTTCATTAAAACTTAAAAAGTAGAAAATGGTTTTAGGAAGAACAAAAAAATCCTTGGTCAAGTAGAATTTTCTTTAGGTTTTAAGTTTTTAGTATTTTTTTTTTTTGTTGAGTATCTATTTCATTAAAAGTTGTTAGTTTTTTTTTCAAAAAGAAAAGAAAAATGAAAAGTAAAAGAAACAAAAAGCCATTCGATTGAATTATGCAGAATAAATGTGGTAATTTTCATTAGTAGCTGAGGGTGTATTTAGTTGGTCTACCCCATCATATACCTACATTCATACTTTCATACATTCATACAATATGTTTCATAGATACTTTTTTTTTTGTATGGATTCATTTTAAAAGCAAATAGCTTTAAGCCTAAATGCGGCAAACGTTTGTTCATTTTTTATTTTATTTTATTTTGTATCATCATTATCATCATCATCATCGTTTCTATTTTCAGTTACAGTTGTCAGTCAGTCAATTCATACACTCACTATACATGTCTTTAGTCAGTTGGTAGTCATTGAGTCAATGTTATGGGCATTTCCCTGTTTCGTATTCTACTTTATGTTTAAGAAGAAGGAAAATACTTTAGAAGAAAATTAAAAGTAAAAGTGATGAAATATTTAAAAAGCCATAAAAATAGTCTATGGAGGCTTTTTGTTTGGTAAGGCAACTCAAATTACAGTCGCAAAAATTACTTAAAGAATTTTTAAGTTACGAGGGTCGGTAGATAAATTTTAAGAAATTCTTGTTAGCTTTCGAAATTGCAATATAATTCGGAAATTATCAATTGTAATTCGAAGATTCTACTTGTAATTCAAAAATTCCATTTGTAATTTAAAGATTCTAGTTGCAATTCGAAAATTCCATTTGCAACTCAAATACTTATTCCATTTGTAATTCGAATATTCCAATTGTAATTCAAACAAGTAGAAAAGTTAAATTCGACTTTGCCGAATCTATGAATACCCTCCACAATGCATTTTTTTTAAAGGATAGTACATTTTTTAACGTGAAAAACTTAACAATTTTGATTAGAAATATTTTATTTTGAGTAAAAAACTCTTTTTTTGTCATTTTTTTTTAAAAAAGAAAAATTACTAATTTTTTTTTTTGAGTGTAAAATTTTTTTCGAGTGTAATGTTTTTTTTACTGTAAAAATATTTCTTACACAAAATATTGTCGTTTTTGTAAAAAAAAAAATTTTTTTTTGTGTAAATTTTTTTTTTGAGTGTAAAATTTTTTTGAGTGTAAAATTTTTTTTGAGTGTAAAATTTTTTTCGAGTGTAATTTTTAAGTTACCAATGCTTTTAAAACTAAACAAGTTTAAAAAGCATTGCTTTAAAATTAAACAAGTTCAAAAAGCATTGTTTAGTTACCACCAATGCTTTTAAAACTTGTTAAAACACGTGGCATTTTAGATGAAACTAATCTGTAATTCAAGGTTTTGCTTATAACTTTTGAACCACTGGACCGATTGAGCTGAAATTTAAAACCAAATAGACCCGGGGAACGGCAAAGATACGTGCCAAGCTTCAGTAGTCTCATTATTGTCTTTCGAAAGTTATCGTGTTTTTTATCTCGTAAATTCGCGAAATACCCTTGCCGAAATTTACACTTTTGCTCATAACTTTTGAACCACTGGACCGATTTGGCTGGATTACAATACCAACCTGACCAGGTAAATGACAAACATATATGCCAAACTTCAGTAGCCTCTGTAAAGTCTTTCAAAAGCTAGCGTGTTTTCTACGGACGGACAGACAGACAGACAGACAGACAGACAGACAGACAGACAGACAGACGGACGGACGGACGGACGGACGGACGGACATCGCTAGATCGACTTAAAATCGATCGAGGATCATAAATATATATACTTTATGGGGTCCTAGACCGATATTTCGAGGTGTTACAAACGGAATGACAAACTTATATATACCCTCTATCACTAGAGTGGAGGGTATAAAAAGATCAATTGTTATTCGAATTAATTCCATTGTAATTCCAAAAAATTCAATTGTTATTTGAAAAAGATCAATTGTAATTGGAAATAAATCAATTGAAATTCCAAAAAAAATCAATTGTTATTCGAAAAAGATCAATTGTAATTCGAACAAGTAAGAGTGTTATATTCGGCTGTTCCGAATCTTTTATACCCTCCAACACGTTAAAAATATTAAAAAAAAAAAACATGAAAGTTATAGTCTATCAAGACCGACCATATGGTACCCTACACCAGTGTTTTCCGGAAAATGGATCCCAAGTCCAAACATGGACCGATTGGATATATTTTTTGTTAGATCTTTAGTTAGTGTAGTAAACTCACACAGACCAAATTTTAGTGGAATTGGATTTTTGTTGCCAATAGACCGATTTAACTGAATATTGGTCGAAATTTTTATATCGGGGACTAAGTACAAATATTATCTGAATATATTCAGATAAAATTAAGTTACCTAAGTACTCCTACAAACAAAATTTTTCAAATATTGTGAACTTTCATGAATTTTGAGAGATTTATGTTAATGTCGGGATGGTGTTTTGTATGGGGACTAAAAGAAGAACTGGTCCGAGTTCATTAAAATTTTAAATTATTTGTAAATACAAAAAACGATAACCTACCAAATATCAAAATGTCAAATTTTTACTCTTTTTCGGCCTGTACCAGAGTGGTGTAGGGTATAAAATTCCGGGCGTCTTTTTGGGGAGAGGTGGGGGGTTTCGGCGGAAGCGGTGGGGACACGTTTCCTCTCGCGATAAATATTTACTTATTAATTTTATATGGTTTTTTGCTCTATAGTTATACAATTTTATCATTATTTAAATTATTTTGTCTACAAAAGGGGGCAGACTAAAACAAATGACATTTTTTTGTCCCGTACATCCTACAGCAGGACTTTGAACTGTTTCTGACATTAAAAATGTTTCATTTACAAAAAAAAACTGAAAATTGCGGTTTTTCTGAGGTTAGTTTAGATCCTTAAAGGGAAACTTTTCCCCTTTGATCCAATTTTGCCCATATCCGAACCTAACAAGCCCAAGACCAAGACACAAGCAAATATTTTTTCGGAATAAAACCACTTTTATGCATTTCAATTCCACTTTGATTTTTAAAAGTGATTTCATTACGAAAAAACTAATATTCGTTTTGCATTTTACGAATAAACCACTTTTTTAAATCTGAACGGGATTGAGTCTGTGAAATGCCCCTATAAAGTATATACCTAATGGGGTCAAATACTTACACATATAATACATTAGTATATTTACTAATTTTTTTTGCTAATGCTAGTAAGCTAACTTTTAGCAAATTTTTAGTTGAGATTAGCATGTTAGCAAAAATATCTTGTAAACTTCATTTAGCGCATTAGCAATTTTAAACAAAATGTGAACTAATTTTTTTTTTGCTAAATTTAAAATTGAGTTGACCAAATTTTTACAAGCTTTTTTGCTAATATTAGCAAAAAAAAATTGTAATTTTTTTTTTTTAGAAAACTTTAAGTATCGCTATCTCGGAAACTAAGCCAGATAGATCAAATCGAAGGCTATTTTTGGTTCTCGGGCTCTCCATAGTATCGCCGGTCCTCTTCACATGTGTGGACCCTAATGGGTCCTAACTTTGGATCCAAAAAAGTTACCATTCTCGAAAATTTTAAAATGCAATATCTCGGTAAATATTGCCGACACAACAAAAAGTCCAAAACATTTTTGTAGCTCTCAACACGTAGAACAAGACCAAAAGCTCTCTGAGTAATATTTTTGAAGTTATCGAGTTTTGTAATTCTCAAAACCACTAAAATCACGTATCTCAAAAACTAAGCAAGGTAGAGCGAAACGGACACAAATTTTGGATCAAAAACTATGACGATTTTTAAGAAACCCAACTAGGTCTAGGCCCATCGGCGTCTCGACCTATCGGGTTCGAACCCAATGGGGTCCTTAAATGCGTATGAACTAAGTTGAAATAAAAAAAATTCAGTTAACAAATTTTTGGCAAAAATTTTTTTAAAATCAGCAAATTTTCTTGTAGGTTTACAAGTTTTTTTGCTAACATTACAGTTTTTTTTTTGAGTGAATAAAGAGAACCTGGGGTTAAAATCCATTGAGTATATGCAGAAATATTTGCAAAAGTCAAAATTTTGAACTAAGGCATAGTACTCTGTTCGATTTCACGGGAAAAAATCTGTCAAACTCCATATAAAAAAAATAAAATTTGGCAACGCGAGGAATTATAGGGAAATTGTTAAAAAAACTTTTCACGCATTTTTATTATACAAGACAATTTAAATTGCCGTGAAAAAGTGACACTTCAGTTTTGTTATGATCGTTTCTTTCTTATAATTGTCAAAAGTTGTTTATTTTTCATTGTTTTATTGCGATTTGAGGCGTTTAAAGTTGAAGTGAAATTTTCACCGCAAAAAACAGAGTACTTAGCTTTAATCTGCACATTTTTTTCATAAATTTTTTCGTACCAATTTTTACGGTTTTTTGTTAAAATTAAAGAAAAAATATATATATTGTATAGTGTTTATAAACCGGTCAACCGGTTAACCAAAAAACCGGTTTTTTCCCAAAATTTCGGTTTTTTTGCAAACCGGTTAACCGAAATTGAAAAATTTCGGTGCACCGAAAACCGATTTTTTTCTGTCGGTTAACCGGGTTTTTTTAAATACATTCAAACGGAATATTTTGCAAATATTAAGTGTTTTCACTTTTTTTATGATATTTTCAAAATTTCATTAAAAAAAAACTTTCAAAATCCATGAGAAAGGAAGTATAAAATACTTTTTGTCTTCAAGAAACAATTTTCCAAATAGGAATTTTAATCGGTCCAAACATGGACCGATTTGACCCATCTTTTGTTAGATCTTTATTTAGTGTAGAAAACACACGCAGATTAAATTTTAGTGAAATTGGTTTATTTTTTTGCCAATAGACCGATTTAACTGAATATCGGACTAAGTCCAAAAACGGCCCAAATGTATTCCGATTTGATAAGGTAACAAAAGTACACGTTTAACACATACAAATAAAATGTTAATCAAATATTTTAATTTTTATGAATTTTGAGGGAATTATGTGAATATCGGGAGGGTAGTTTGTATGGGGACTACCAGAAGGACTGATCCGATCCCTTTGAAATTTGGTATGGTGGTTTGTGCATTTAAAATATTATTACCTGTTAAATTTCACGAATTAAACGATATCTATTATAACATGGTTTTCAGAGGCATTAAAGTGGAATTCAAAGGGGGCGTTTGTATGGGGGCTAGGTCTTAACATGGACCGATTTTTTCCAATTTCAATAGGCTTCGCCAAAAGAAGCTTAAGTTTCAAATTTCAAGTCAATTGATTGAAAATTGCGACCTATATCGTGCTTAAACCGATAGATGGACAGACGGACGGACGGACGGACATCGCTAAATCGACTCAAAAAGTAATTCTGAGTCGATCGGTATACTTGAAGGTAGGTCTAGAACCAATATTTCGGGTACACTGATAGAAATTTGTACATGACAATAACGAAAATCTACATTAATGTTATGAAAAATGACGTTAAAAAGGAACCTATGTAGGGTTTCAGTGAATTAATGAAATAGGTATCATAAAATGTAATTGCAAGAACAAGTTTCATTAAATTAATGAAAATTGTTCATACAAAATATAAATTGTATTTTATGAAATTGTTCATTACTTTAATGAAAAAAATATTTAATTCTTATGAAATACTTTCATTGAATAAATCCTACTTTATATTTTTGAAATGAAATACTTTCATTGAACAAATGCTACTTTTTATTTTTAAAATGAAATATATGTATGAAATTGTTAAGATCTTTTTAAAGAATTAAAAATAATAAAACACTATCCGTACCGGTGCAATACACTTCATAATTTTCCCTTAGTTTTCCCGCAAAAAATTTTACTCCAAGCTTTAATTGTAATACATTAGTAAAACCACGAAGCAAAATAAAACAGCACGAATTTAGTAAATATAAAATTAATAATTTACTTTTTATTTCAAATTTTATAAAAAAGTCTGAAAAAATCACAAAATAACCAAGTTAAAAAAACACTTTCACATATTTTTTATTTTATCTATAGATTTCACTCAGTTTTCTCACACAAAATTTTACTATAACATTTACTTTTAGTACATAAGTAAAACCACGAAATTATATAAAACAGCGCGAGTTTAATAAATACTTATAATTAATCAACAACATTTCACTTTAAATTTCTTATAAAAATTCTAAAAAAAATCACGCTCTCATCAGCTGTTTTTTGCGCGCGTAGACTAAAAGAATAAACAGACGCGACACAACAGGTGTCCAAAAACAGCAAATTTTGTAAACAAAACTTAATGAAATTTTTTAATGAAACTACGAAATCTAATGAATCAAAATTAATGAAAATCTTGCACAATATGTATGAAATTTCATTCATCATATGAAATATTTCATTGTTGTAATGAAACAACATTAATTAATTCCGTTCATTAGTGATATGAAGCGTTTTTCTATCAGTGTAGTTACAAACATCAGCACAAACCCATTATACCCTGTACCACAGAGTGGTGTAGGGTATAATTAAAATAAAGCTCCGGTGAATATAGGAAATTAAAGCACCGTATTTAAATACCGCTATTTTCAAAGGATAACAGTTGCTAACTTTGCTGAAAGAAAAAAATATGTTAACTTTAGTTACATTCGATTTTTTATTTAATAAAAATTAGCAATTTAAAGCAGCGTTTGATATTTAGCTTTTAAAAAAATATTATTAAATAGCGGCTTTCTTATATATTAAAATTCTTTAATATATTATCAGCCAGCTATTTGAAATAGCTGGCTATTTAAAAAGCCGCATATTTAAATATTCAAAATGTTGCATATTTAAATAGCCGGCTGTTAAAAAAGCCAGCTATCAAAATAGCGGCTGTTAAAATGGACGGCTATTTTTACATGCATAATTTTAACAACAGGCTTTTTCAAAAGCACTGTTGAAATACGATGGAATAAATGTAAACATTGTCGTTAACATTGCTTGGGCGAGTGTTATCATCGTATTTATTTTACTTTTTGTTGTTGGGCTGTAGAAAAGACACTGCATTTAGAGAAATTAAAAATTGGGTTAAAAATATCCAATAAAGAAAATAAATTGATAAAATTATACTTTTAACTTATTTTAAAATAATTGAATTTTTATTTGTAAATTTTATTTTGCATTAATATTAATTTTCTTATTAAAAAAAAAATTAATAACTCTTATCGAAAATTCTGTTATTGGTGTGCAGCAGTGTTGCCAGATACTTATTTTCCCTCTTAAACCTATGTAGTTAAAAAAAAAAACGCCTAACCATCTTGAAATTGAATTAATTTATTTCATAAAAAATAATTTTATCTTATTAAATAAGATAGCTCTCAATAAATAACTCTCATCAAAAATTCGGTTTATTTTTTATTTAATTTTTTATGTGTATTTAAAATACTATTTTTTATGGATGTCGCGAATAGTGTATTTGGCAGTTTAGCGAATATTTATTATATTGGGATTTTGTGATAATCTCAATATCCCATAATCCCAACAGGGAACTTTTTTTGGTCATAACCCCCATTCACATTATGGGGTGTAAGTCCAAAGCAATTTTGGTCATAATCACAGCTTTCTGCAGAGAGGGTGGGTTTAACGAGGCCGCAAAATTAATTAAAATTTTTAAAACTTGAACCCAATCTGAAGTTACGGTTTTGCTTATAACTTTTAAACCATTGGGCAAATATATATGTCAAGCTTAGGCGGCCTCGGGATTTTTTTTTTGTACCCCTAAATCAACAATATGGCCGATATTCCCAGACTCCCTAACTTTAGAATTGTCTCTTTTATGTATATTTTAAGTTTCATGCAAATCGGTTCACAAGGGTCGAGATACTTCCCTTCTTAGATAAAAAATAATATTAATTTTTTTTACAAAAAGTTCCTTATTTTTTATTTTATGACTACATTTTAAATACATGAATTGTTATGTTTTTCTTTGTTTTTATGATAAAATTTTGATATGATAAAATATGTTTTTTAATGCATTTTATAAAATTTTGAAATAAGTTGAAACTATATTTTTTTAAAGTTATTTATATTTTTCTTAATTTAATTAAATATTTTTGAAAATTAATTGTTCTGAAATCTAGCCAGCACAAAAGGGCTGGCAACTTTAGAGATTAGTTGAAAAATTGCAATCAAATTATAAAGAGTTTGCTCAACGTTTCTTTATTTATCAACATTTTTTTTGAGAGAAGACAGCAAAAAACTTAACAGATAATGAGACTCAAATACAGTTTTCTGTTGTGCTCATTTGATCTTGTATGTAAATTCTGTTACGCAAGCGCCTTTGACGCAGTGTTGCCACCAACAAAATCGTAAATTACACATGGATCATGCCAAAATTACACATGATATCACGAATACTTTAAAAAAATAAGATGTTTTCTTAATTTTCAAAATTAACTATTAAGTCTGGCTTACTCAATGCTTCGTTAAATTGAAATTTTGTATACAAATTTTGACATAAGACACCGTTAAATCGACAGTTAGCAGCTAACTGTACATTGAGTAATTCGTAAAGTCATATGCTGATATGAGCCTAACAAATATGCTAGCAGAAAAATCTGTTGACTTCTGATAAAATTTCTGTACACCTTAAATTTATTTTTTTATACTTATAAAGGACTTTTGAGCCTAATTGATTTTAAGACCCTTATAAAAATGAAAAAATTATATAATTTTAAAGACAAAAAACGGCCGATAATGGCTGATTTAACAGAAAGAGCTTGTTGTATTTTTTTAATCGTAAATTTTTAGATATGCTGCTTTTCAATAATTTATTTTTTAATTAAAACTTTGAAAAAAAAAAACTAATGATAGCTTAATATTTCTGTAAAATTAGCAAAATAATCTACCATTTTTTTTTTATTTTTTGTTTTAATTTTGACACTTTTTAATAGTTAAATTTGACAAAAAAAAAAAAAATAAGTTTTAAAAAACAAACAATTTCCGTAAAAAAATAACCAGCAAACAGAATCAGTAAAATTACATCAAATTTTCTGTTATTTTTTAGAACTCAATGACAGAGAACTTTGTTAAAATATCCATTAGTACAGAAAAATCCGCTAAAAGTTTACTTTTTAAACCGTTTCACAGATTTTTCGAAATAGTTTTATTTTTGAGTTTAGAAATATTTTATTTGAATTAACCAACCAACTTTAGGCAGTCTAGAGTTAAAAATTTGTTGAGTGAAAAATACTTTGTAAAATAATTTTGTGTCTCACCAATGTCTTTCAAAGCGTCCTTAGCGATTTTTTAATATGTGAATTCGTGATGAAATTCATGTAAAATTCACGGTTTTGCTAATAACTTCTTAACCGAATTTGTTGAAAGATCATGAATATATATCGTCCTAGATCGATATTTCGAAGTATCACAAGTAACCCTTATTTAGTAAGTGGTGGGTAAAATAATTAACTAAAATTGTGAATTTATTTTTTTTCAAAAACGTAAAAATTTCAAATTACACATAATTTACACATGCAGCCAATTACAAATGGGCTACACTTGAAAAAAAAAACACAGGATATGTGTAATTACACACGAAGTGGCAACATTGCATTAATGAAATATTTGTAATGAGCAGGGCAGAACTTCTCAGTTTTTTACGATTTACGCCTATTTAATCAAAATAAATATAGGCATATATTGTATAACATTAAAGGTATTTAAAAGATCTATCTCGTGGTCCTAACAACATACCTAAAAAAAAATATTTTTCGAATTAACAAAAATTTCCGAAAATTTTGATATTTTACTCAATATGACGAAAAGTTGTGCATGTTTGGACACGTATTCTACATACGCAGATAGGTTTTTCAAAGACCTTTCATTTGATATGTAGCATGACTAGGTTTCTTTGTATAATATAGTACAGCGGTTACCAACCTATGTTACGCGTACCACTAGGGGGTACGCGAAACTGTCCGCGGGGGTACGCCAAATTTAAGTAATTTGGACATTCGTTTTAGATTGACCTTTCAATGCTGGTTCCGCATCGGGCTTCCAAAGTTTTCCATAACGTTAGGTTTTTAAGAAAGTTTAGGTCAAAGTTCACAAAAAACGTATTTTGTGCAATTTAGAGAGCATTTTTTTGCTATATTTTGAGATCTGACCACTTGTTTTCGATTAACCTTTCGATGCTGATTCCGAATATGGTTCCCAAATTTTTCTATGATGTCAGGTTTTTGAGAAAATGTGTGTCAAAGTTCTCAAAAAACGTGATTTTAGACATTTTTGAGACGGGTTGTGAGTGGAAATTTTAGTACCATTTTGTTCAGCTCAAAATGCCCCTTCATATACTAGGGTGTTTCATTCGAAGAGTCACGGAATTGTTTATCTGTCCTTCTATTAAAAAAGAAAACATTTAAAAAAAAAACAAAAAAAAACAAGTAAGAAAATAATAGTCGGTCAAGACCGACCATATAATACCCTACACCAAGGTTTCCCGGAAAATGGGTCCCATGGATCGATTAGATCTATATGTTGCAAAACCTTTAATAAGTGAAGAAAACACTCACAAATCAAATTTAGGTGAAATAGGCTTCTATTTGTTGACAATAAACCGCTTTAACTGAATATCGGGCGAAATTTTCACAAGGGGCCTGAGTCCAAAACTGGTCCGATGATTATCAGGTTTGATAAGGTTATTTAAGTACGCGTTTAACATACACAAACAAAATTTTAATTAAATATTTTCTATTTTCATGAAATTTGAGACATTTATGTGAAAATCGGGAAGGTGGTTTGTATGGGGGCTACAAGAAGAACTGGTCCGATTTCTTTGAAATTCGGAATGATGATATGTGAAGACAAAACATGTTTACCATCCAAATTTCAAAGCGATACCTTCTATAATACGGTTATTAGAGTCATTTGAGCCAAAACTAAAGAGGACCTTTGTATGGGGGCTAGGTCTAAATATGGACCGATTTTTTCCAATTTCAATAGGCTTCCTCCTTGGGCCAAGAGAGACTTAAGTTTCAAATTTCAAGTCAATTGATTAAAAATTGCGACCTGTATCGTGTTTACACCGTTTACATGGACAGACAGACAGACAGACGGACGGACGGACAGACGGACGGACGGACGGACATCGCTAAATCGACTCAAAAAGTTATTCTGAGTCGATCGGTATACTTAAAGGTGGGTCTAGGACCAATATTTCGGGTAGTTACAAACATCAGCACAAACTCATTATACCCTGTACCACAGTGTGGTGTAGGGTATAATAAAAAAACATTATATTTCCGCCCTCTGTGATGTGTTTTTAGATTTTTTTTTAAAAGTTTTTTAAAAGAAAAGGTTCGTTGTTTAAATTTTTGGTGTAGAAACGACTGGTGAAATCAGATTTGCAATATTTTCAGCTGTTTTTGCTCTGCAGAAAAATCAGCTCAAATCAGCGTTTTCAGATGCATTGAGCCACCCCAAGGAGCGCAAAATTTTCCAAAACAATACCACCATTGTTTTGATCTCCCCTAAATCCTTAAAAAAAAATTATAATACCTGCAGATCAAAAATTTCAAAATTAACTCTAATATTTATACATTACAAAAATTATGTCATTAACTGTTTGTAGTTTATTTAAAAAGTTTTCCGTTAGTTGTTTTTAAAAGAAAAAACATTTGTTTGATGTTCAGTTTTTATTAATGACTACTTCAGTCCTTTGTTTCAAAAATAACACACTAAAAAATAAAGACTTTCATTAACATTTAATTTTTAAAGTCATTTATTTTTGTTCTGTAAGTAAAAACTACTGATTATTCTTTTGATTTTTAATGATTTGTGTAAGTAATTTTTTTTTAAATTGTTGGTATTTTTTAATGAAATATCATTAGTTTTTACCTACACAAGTCAGTTATTTTTTTGTAGAAAAAAAAAATCAAAAAATTATTCATAGAAATATAAAAACATGTTTGTATCAAGTGACTTTGGCACGATGGGTAGAGTGTCTGGACAGAATGTAGTTGATTGCGGGATCGATTCCCCAAAAATTTTATTAAAAGTTTTTAAAAAATTATTTCAATAAAAAATTGTAAAAAATTACCTACGAAATCATTAATTTTTATTGTTTTCGTAGGTTATTTTTTTGAAATTTGTTGGTAAAAATAACAGAACTATCATTAATTTTTAATGTTTTCGTTGGTTATTTTTTTCGAATTTGGTGGTAAAAAAGATTGAAAAAACATACTTTTTTAATGTTTAATGTTATTTATTTTAGAAAATTTTGTCAACAGTAAAAAATAAATGTTGACGTTTGTTAAAACAAATGAGTAATTACTGGGATGGTTTTCAATTGTTTATTCACTGGTTTTAAGTGTGTTTTTCATTTGTTTTTGCCTACAAAATATTTTGAGTGTATGAGAAGATTTTTTAACGAAAACAAAAAACTCGTTAGGGGGTACGCGGCTGACAAAATTTAAAATTAGGGGTACGCGAGCCAAAAAGGTTGGTAACCGCTGATATAGTAGATACACGGAAAATGACCGTCTCTTCCCCCCTCATTTGCACCCCCTAAATAATTATTTGGGCCGATAATAAAAATACGTATTCCTTTTTTTTCCTACTCTACAAAACAAAACCAATTCTATTGAGATCGGCGGGTGACGCTAGGGAGACTTCCTTTGTTAGTCATATTTGAATTTAAACACTTACTTTTGTATGAAAATTTGTTTAAATTTCAATATATATGGGCCTTAATCTTCTACATTTAATGAAGGTTAGGGGTTCATTTCTAAAATCGTTTAAAACTACGGGTTTTTGACAATTCGTAAGACTAAACAAAAATATATCTTGATTTAATTAAATTAAAAATAAATTAATTAAATGTTTATGCCCTTTTAAAAAAAAAAAAACTACTTAGGTTTAAGAGGGAAAATAAGTATCTGGCAACACTGCTGCACACCAATAACAGAATTTTCGATAAGAGTTATTAATTTTTTTTTTAATAAGAAAATTAATATTAATGCAAAATAAAATTTACAAATAAAAATTCAATTATTTTAAAATAAGTTAAAAGTATAATTTTATCAATTTATTTTCTTTATTGGATATTTTTACCCCAATTTTTAATTTCTCTAAATGCAGTGTCTTTTCTACAGCCCAACAACAAAAAGTAAAATAAATACGATGATAACACTCGCCCAAGCAATGTTAACGACAATGTTTACATTTATTCCATCGTATTTCAACAGTGCTTTTGAAAAAGCCTGTTGTTAAAATTATGCATGTAAAAATAGCCGTCCATTTTAACAGCCGCTATTTTGATAGCTGGCTTTTTTAACAGCCGGCTATTTAAATATGCAACATTTTGAATATTTAAATATGCGGCTTTTTAAATAGCCAGCTATTTCGATAGCTACATTTCTAAATATTTAATATTCTTAATATTTTAACAGCTCAATATTTACAATAGCAGAATATTTCAAATAGCCGGCTGAAAAAATATTGAGTATATATTAATATCACGGCTGTATATATATGGCTACCAAACCCTGATTTAAAGTATTTTTTGGGTTTGTCAGTGAAAGAAAAAAAACCGGTTAACCGGTTTTTTTATTCCGGTTTAACCGGGAAAACCTGTTAACCGAAAAAGCTGAATTTCGGTTAACCGAGAAACCGGTTTTCCAAAATGTCGGTTTTTTATAAACACTAATATTGTATTAACTTTTATTTACTTATATAAAAAAAATATTTACTTTTATAAAAAAAAATTTTTTGAGGAATTTAAAAAAAAAAATTTAAACAAACTTTTTTGCATCGTGGAGGGTACCAATACATTCGGCAAAGAAGAATTTAACTTAATTACTTTTTTTATTATTTTTTCTCATTATCAGCTCTCGAAACCTTAATTTTGTTAGTTAACATTCTCTTAATTTTCTTTTTAACAAAAAAACATTGTAGGAGGATATAAAATATTTGACAGAACTATTTTTTTCTATGTAATTTCCCAATATTTCTTTAGAGCGCATGGACCAAAATGTTGGACTAACAAGGGAAGTCTCCCTGGTATCACCCTCCGATCTTCATGAAATTTGGATATTTTGTTAAGAACGAAAATTAATTCGACACGTATTTTTTTTTAGCTGCCCAAACTCATTTTTAGGGGGGGTCGATTTGTATGGGGAGAAATTGACCTTTTTCAGTTTTTTTACGATTTACGCCTATTTAAACAAAATTAATATAGGCATGTGTGGTATCAGATTAAAGGTATTAAAAATACCTATCTGGTGGTGCTGACAACGGGCCAAAGAAGTTAATATTTTTCGACTTATTAACAAAAATGTCCTAAAATTTTGGTATTTTACTCAATATGACGAAAACTTGTGCATGTTTGGACACGTTCTTAGAACAAGTAGATTGGTTTTCCAAAGACCTTTCATTTGGTATGTAACATAATATAGGAGATAAACGAAAAAAAACTAAAAAATGGCCTAGTCTTCTCCCTCCTTTTTACCCCCTAAATATGAATATGGGGAGCTAAAAAAAAATACGTGTCCCTTTATTTTGTCCGCTCTACAAAATAAACCCAATTCCATAAAGATCCGCGGGTGACACTAGGGAGACTTCCCTTGAAAGTTTTACTCTACTTCCGCTGTTGTAATTCACTATTTTTTAAAGTTTGTGTTAACTTTTTTATACATTTTCCGTTTATGTGTTTTTTTCTCTTTTTAATAGCTTTAACATGGTTGATGCCTGGCATTAGCTAACAATTTGTAATTAGTAATCAGATGCGATTAAAATTTAATTGAATTTCAAACAAGTAAAAAAAGTGAAATTCGGCCTTGTCGAATGTATGAATACCCTTCACAATGTAAAAAAGATTATTGCAAAAAACGTTATTTGAAAAAAACTAGTGAAAAAAAATTTCATGAAAATATTTTGTTAAAAAATTTTTTTAAAAGAAATTAATTTTAAGAAAAAAAAAAAAATAAAAAAAAAATTTTTCCAGGAAAAAAAAATTTTGGTGAAAAAAAGTATTCCGCGAAAAAAATTTTAAGGTAAAATAAATATGTTTGTGCTTGTTTAAATACCATTCAGTATCTCATTCTGTTCACATACATCCGAATTAAATCATTTTGTATTTTTAGGTTATGTGGAATCTAAAAAAGGTTCAAGGTGTCCTTACATTTCGTTCATAACTATTAAACCGCTAATCCGATATCGTTCCAATTCAATACCAAACTTTTCGAAGTAACAACCAGTAACTACAGTCAAACTCGGTTATAACGAACTCGATTATAACGAATTCTCGGTTATAACGAACTAATTTGAAAGTCCCGACGTTTTGGCAACAATTTTCACACAAAATACTTCTTTTATAACGAACTCGGTTATAACGAATCCTCGGTTAAAACGAACTACTTTTTATGGTCCCATGAACACAATTTCATGTATATTTACATTTTTATAACGAACTCCCATAAATATTTTAACATGTGCGACAATTATGTTTACCAAAAAGTTAGAAATTTTTGGTTAATGTTATAATTTTGATAAAATTTATTTATATTTTTAATTCTTTCTTCTCAAAAAGTTGTTTACTTAAAAAAACGTTAAATAAAATAAAATTGGAACTTATCTTTTTGGAAATAAAATTTGGTTGTTATAAAATATACCCCGCTTATAGCGAACTTCGCTTATAACGAACTATTTTTACTGGTCCCTCGGAGTTCGTTATAACCGGGTTCGACTGTATGTTAAGTACAGTCATATGGGTGTAATACTTTGGAAGTGAAAACCATTTCAACAGACAGAATGTCTTAGAATATATCACTGATCAATTATGAATATACTTAATGGTGCACCACAGCGATATTTCGATAAATTGCAAACGGAATAACAAACTCTGTATTACTAACCATAAGTAGAGGATATAAAAATATAAGAAAAAAAAGCTAAAAAAGAAAAATAAAAAACTTTTAAATGATAACAAAACTTGCTAAAGGAGAATAAGAGATAAAAAAGGACCCTTTTAATAAAATTTTACAAATTAAAAACTTTTAATTAATTAAACAAAATATTAAAAAAACCAACACATCTTTAACAAAAAAATCTTTCTACTTTTAATAAAACTTTTGAGCTTTTAGTATCAGTTATCAGATGAATTAACAAAAAAAATATATTTTTTTTGCATGAACTACACTCACAGCAAAATACGGTTGTCTCAACCGTAAAAGGTTCCAACCTCAAATTTGGGTTGCGGCAACCGGTAAATATACGGTTGTAGCAACCGACAATTTACATTTGCGGCAACCGACAAATGCCGGTTGCAGCAACCTCAAATAACGGCATTTGCCGGTTATGGCGACCGTATTGCCGGTTGTCCCAACCGTAGCTGTGTTTAATAAATTTTCAATATTATACAAAATTACAAAGAATCCCAACTAAAAACACACGTTTTTTTAATTTTTTTTTGTTTTTTTTTATTGTTTTTACAAAAATATAGTAATTTAAACGTCTTAATACTAAAAATATTTAATAAATGTTACATATTAAAGTTGTATTAATACGTATGATTAAGATCCCATACAACGAATTATTCTCCTCAAAATCTGAGACTTTTTCAATGGGAGAATGTTTCAGAATCTGAGACTTTTTCTACAGGAAAACTGTCTCAGGATCTGAGACTTTTTGTATAGGATTTTTCTATTGAAAAATCTTAGATTCTGAGACATTTTTCTGTAGAAAAAGTCCTAGATTCTGAGACATTTTTTTATAGAAAAAGTCTCAGATTCTGAGACATTTTTTTCTATAGAAAAAGTCTCAGATTCTGAGATATTTGTTCTATTGAAAAAGTGTCAGATTCTGAGACATTTTTTCTATAGAAAAAGTCTCAGATTCCGCGACATTTTTTTTATAGAAAAAGTCTCAGGTTCTGATACAGTTTTTCTATAGAAAAAGTCTCAAATTCTGCAACATTTTCTCTATGGAAAAAGTCTTAGATTCTGAAATTTTAAAGAATCTTATTTTCCTATATATTTCAGATTCTGAGACAATTTTTCAATAGAAAAAGTCTCAGATTCTGAGACAATTTTTCTATCGAAAAAGTCTCAGATTCTGAGACAATTTTTCTATAGAAAAGGTCTCAGATTCTGAGACAATTTTTCTATAGAAAAAGTCTCAGATTCTGAGACAATTTTTCTATAGAAAAAGAATCAGATTCTTAGACAATTTTTCTATAGAAAAAGTCTCAGATTCTGAGACAATTTTTCTATAGAAAAAGTCTCAGATTCTGAGACAATTTTTCTATAGAAAAAGTCTCAGATTCTGAGACAATTTTTCTATAGAAAAAGTCTCAGATTCTGAGACAATTTTTCTATAGAAAAAGTCTCAGATTCTGAGACAATTTTTCTATAGAAAAAGTCTCAGATTCTGAGACAATTTTTCTATAGAAAAAGTCTCAGATTCTGAGACAATTTTTCTATAGAAAAAGTCTCAGATTCTGAGACAATTTTTCTATAGAAAAAGTCTCAGATTCTGAGACAATTTTTCTATAGAAAAAGTCTCAGATTCTGAGACAATTTTTCTATAGAAAAAGTCTCATATTCTGAGACAATTTTTCTATAGAAAAAGTCTCAGATTCTGAGACAATTTTTCTATAGAAAAAGTCTCAGATTCTGAGACAATTTTTCTATAGAAAAAGTCTCAGATTCTGAGACAATTTTTCTATAGAAAAAGTCTCAGATTCTGAGACAATTTTTCTATAGAAAAAGTCTCAGATTCTGAGACAATTTTTCTATAGAAAAAGTCTCAGATTCTGAGACAATTTTTCTATAGAAAAAGTCTCAGATTCTGAGACAATTTTTCTATAGAAAAAGTCTCAGATTCTGAGACAATTTTTCTATAGAAAAAGTCTCAGATTCTGAGACAATTTTTCTATAGAAAAAGTCTCAGATTCTGAGACAATTTTTCTATAGAAAAAGTCTCAGATTCTGAGACAATTTTTCTATAGAAAAAGTCTCAGATTCTGAGACAATTTTTCTATAGAAAAAGTCTCAGATTCTGAGACAATTTTTCTATAGAAAAAGTCTCAGATTCTGAGACAATTTTTCTATAGAAAAAGTCTCAGATTCTGAGACAATTTTTCTATAGAAAAAGTCTCAGATTCTGAGACAATTTTTCTATAGAAAAAGTCTCAGATTCTGAGACAATTTTTCTATAGAAAAAGTCTCAGATTCTGAGACAATTTTTCTATAGAAAAAGTCTCAGATTCTGAGACAATTTTTCTATAGAAAAAGTCTCAGATTCTGAGACAATTTTTCTATAGAAAAAGTCTCAGATTCTGAGACAATTTTTCTATAGAAAAAGTCTCAGATTCTGAGACAATTTTTCTATAGAAAAAGTCTCAGATTCTGAGACAATTTTTCTATAGAAAAAGTCTCAGATTCTGAGACAATTTTTCTATAGAAAAAGTCTCAGATTCTGAGACAATTTTTCTATAGAAAAAGTCTCAGATTCTGAGACAATTTTTCTATAGAAAAAGTCTCAGATTCTGAGACAATTTTTCTATAGAAAAAGTCTCAGATTCTGAGACAATTTTTCTATAGAAAAAGTCTCAGATTCTGAGACAATTTTTCTATAGAAAAAGTCTCAGATTCTGAGACAATTTTTCTATAGAAAAAGTCTCAGATTCTGAGACAATTTTTCTATAGAAAAAGTCTCAGATTCTGAGACAATTTTTCTATAGAAAAAGTCTCAGATTCTGAGACAATTTTTCTATAGAAAAAGTCTCAGATTCTGAGACAATTTTTCTATAGAAAAAGTCTCAGATTCTGAGACAATTTTTCTATAGAAAAAGTCTCAGATTCTGAGACAATTTTTCTATAGAAAAAGTCTCAGATTCTGAGACAATTTTTCTATAGAAAAAGTCTCAGATTCTGAGACAATTTTTCTATAGAAAAAGTCTCAGATTCTGAGACAATTTTTCTATAGAAAAAGTCTCAGATTCTGAGACAATTTTTCTATAGAAAAAGTCTCAGATTCTGAGACAATTTTTCTATAGAAAAAGTCTCAGATTCTGAGACAATTTTTCTATAGAAAAAGTCTCAGATTCTGAGACAATTTTTCTATAGAAAAAGTCTCAGATTCTGAGACAATTTTTCTATAGAAAAAGTCTCAGATTCTGAGACAATTTTTCTATAGAAAAAGTCTCAGATTCTGAGACAATTTTTCTATAGAAAAAGTCTCAGATTCTGAGACAATTTTTCTATAGAAAAAGTCTCAGATTCTGAGACAATTTTTCTATAGAAAAAGTCTCAGATTCTGAGACAATTTTTCTATAGAAAAAGTCTCAGATTCTGAGACAATTTTTCTATAGAAAAAGTCTCAGATTCTGAGACAATTTTTCTATAGAAAAAGTCTCAGATTCTGAGACAATTTTTCTATAGAAAAAGTCTCAGATTCTGAGACAATTTTTCTATAGAAAAAGTCTCAGATTCTGAGACAATTTTTCTATAGAAAAAGTCTCAGATTCTGAGACAATTTTTCTATAGAAAAAGTCTCAGATTCTGAGACAATTTTTCTATAGAAAAAGTCTCAGATTCTGAGACAATTTTTCTATAGAAAAAGTCTCAGATTCTGAGACAATTTTTCTATAGAAAAAGTCTCAGATTCTGAGACAATTTTTCTATAGAAAAAGTCTCAGATTCTGAGACAATTTTTCTATAGAAAAAGTCTCAGATTCTGAGACAATTTTTCTATAGAAAAAGTCTCAGATTCTGAGACAATTTTTCTATAGAAAAAGTCTCAGATTCTGAGACAATTTTTCTATAGAAAAAGTCTCAGATTCTGAGACAATTTTTCTATAGAAAAAGTCTCAGATTCTGAGACAATTTTTCTATAGAAAAAGTCTCAGATTCTGAGACAATTTTTCTATAGAAAAAGTCTCAGATTCTGAGACAATTTTTCTATAGAAAAAGTCTCAGATTCTGAGACAATTTTTCTATAGAAAAAGTCTCAGATTCTGAGACAATTTTTCTATAGAAAAAGTCTCAGATTCTGAGACAATTTTTCTATAGAAAAAGTCTCAGATTCTGAGACAATTTTTCTATAGAAAAAGTCTCAGATTCTGAGACAATTTTTCTATAGAAAAAGTCTCAGATTCTGAGACAATTTTTCTATAGAAAAAGTCTCAGATTCTGAGACAATTTTTCTAAAGAAAAAGTCTCAGATTCTGAGACAATTTTTCTATAGAAAAAGTCTCAGATTCTGAGACAATTTTTCTATAGAAAAAGTCTCAGATTCTGAGACAATTTTTCTATAGAAAAAGTCTCAGATTCTGAGACAATTTTTCTATAGAAAAAGTCTCAGATTCTGAGACAATTTTTCTATAGAAAAAGTCTCAGATTCTGAGACAATTTTTCTATAGAAAAAGTCTCAGATTCTGAGACAATTTTTCTATAGAAAAAGTCTCAGATTCTGAGACAATTTTTCTATAGAAAAAGTCTCAGATTCTGAGACAATTTTTCTATAGAAAAAGTCTCAGATTCTGAGACAATTTTTCTATAGAAAAAGTCTCAGATTCTGAGACAATTTTTCTATAGAAAAAGTCTCAGATTCTGAGACAATTTTTCTATAGAAAAAGTCTCAGATTCTGAGACAATTTTTCTATAGAAAAAGTCTCAGATTCTGAGACAATTTTTCTATAGAAAAAGTCTCAGATTCTGAGACAATTTTTCTATAGAAAAAGTCTCAGATTCTGAGACAATTTTTCTATAGAAAAAGTCTCAGATTTTGAGACTATTTTTCTATAGAAAAAGTCTCAGATTCTGAGACAATTTTTTCTAAATTTTTCCTAAAGAAAGTTTTGATTGTGGGATATTTTTCCCACAGAAAAAGACCCAGATTTTGAGACATTTTTTGTACAGGAAAAATCTCATATACTGACCCATTTTTTCTTAAGAAAATTTCTCATATTTTCACACATTTGTTCTAAAGATGACCAGTGGTAGTTACCAGTTTCATATTGCGATTTCAAAGGTATTTGCGGTGGGAGGCACCTTCAGGTTCATTTCAAAATCTGTCAAATAACGCCTTCCAAATTTAGGGAAATTGTTGACCAAGATGGAAAAACTGCAAGATAAAACAGTTTGCATAAGTAAGAAATGTTTTTTTTTTTAGATTTATAATGTAACTTACGTAATTCTGCGATGAAATTTCGTTATTTAAAGCGATGGACATCTCTTTTAGATTATTTTTATTTAATAGAAATTTTTTATTTAATATTTTTTTTGTGACGTTTCAAAAGCAGACACAAAGTAAATAAAAAGTTATTTCAACCTCAAGTAACGGTTGCTACAACCGAGCATTTGAAGTTGTGGCAACCGGCAAATGCCGTTATTTACGGTTGCTACAACCGGGGTTTGCAGTTGTAGCAACTTTTTTTTTAATTTTGTGGCAAATGGCACAAAAATATTTTAAAAAAGTTATAACAACCTCAATTTACGGTTGCTGCAACCGCGTACGGTTGGGACAACCGCAAGCCGGTTACGACAACCGTATTGCGGTTGTGGCAACCTCATTCCAGCCGATTTTTTATGTGAGTGTATGTGGTAGTGATTTTTCACGTTACACTGAAAGAAAAAAAAGTTTTTTGTTTTTTTTTTTTAAGTCTGAGACATTTTTTCTATATAGAAAAAGTCTCAGATTCTGAGACATTTTTTCTATATAGAAAAAGTCTCAGATTCTGAGACATTTTTTCTATATAGAAAAAGTCTCAGATTCTGAGACATTTTTTCTATATAGAAAAAGTCTCAGATTCTGAGACATTTTTTCTATATAGAAAAAGTCTCAGATTCTGAGACATTTTTTCTATATAGAAAAAGTCTCAGATTCTGAGACATTTTTTCTATATAGAAAAAGTCTCAGATTCTGAGACATTTTTTCTATATAGAAAAAGTCTCAGATTCTGAGACATTTTTTCTATATAGAAAAAGTCTCAGATTCTGAGACATTTTTTCTATATAGAAAAAGTCTCAGATTCTGAGACATTTTTTCTATATAGAAAAAGTCTCAGATTCTGAGACATTTTTTCTATATAGAAAAAGTCTCAGATTCTTAGACATTTTTTCTATATAGAAAAAGTCTCAGATTCTGAGACATTTTTTCTATATAGAAAAAGTCTCAGATTCTGAGACATTTTTTCTATATAGAAAAAGTCTCAGATTCTGAGACATTTTTTCTATATAGAAAAAGTCTCAGATTCTGAGACATTTTTTCTATATAGAAAAAGTCTCAGATTCTGAGACATTTTTTCTATATAGAAAAAGTCTCAGATTCTGAGACATTTTTTCTATATAGAAAAAGTCTCAGATTCTGAGACATTTTTTCTATATAGAAAAAGTCTCAGATTCTGAGACATTTTTTCTATATAGAAAAAGTCTCAGATTCTGAGACATTTTTTCTATATAGAAAAAGTCTCAGATTCTGAGACATTTTTTCTATATAGAAAAAGTCTCAGATTCTGAGACATTTTTTCTATATAGAAAAAGTCTCAGATTCTGAGACATTTTTTCTATATAGAAAAAGTCTCAGATTCTGAGACATTTTTTCTATATAGAAAAAGTCTCAGATTCTGAGACATTTTTTCTATATAGAAAAAGTGTCTCAGAATCTGAGACTTTTTCTATATAGAAAAAATGTCTCAGAATCTGAGACATTTTTTCTATATAGAAAATGTCTCAGATTCTGAGACATTTTTTCTATATAGAAAAAGTCTCAGATTTTAGACATTTTTTCTATACAGAAAAAGTCTCAGATTCTGAGACATTTTTTCTATATAGAAAAAGTCTCAGATTCTGAGACATTTTTTCTATATAGAAAAAGTCTCAGATTCTGAGACATTTTTTCTATATAGAAAAAGTCTCAGATTCTGAGACATTTTTTCTATATAGAAAAAGTCTCAGATTCTGAGACATTTTTTCTATATAGAAAAAGTCTCAGATTCTGAGACATTTTTTCTATATAGAAAAAGTCTCAGATTCTGAGACATTTTTTCTATATAGAAAAAGTCTCAGATTCTGAGACATTTTTTCTATATAGAAAAAGTCTCAGATTCTGAGACATTTTTTCTATATAGAAAAAGTCTCAGATTCTGAGACATTTTTTCTATATAGAAAAAGTCTCAGATTCTGAGACATTTTTTCTATATAGAAAAAGTCTCAGATTCTGAGACATTTTTTCTATATAGAAAAAGTCTCAGATTCTGAGACATTTTTTCTATATAGAAAAAGTCTCAGATTCTGAGACATTTTTTCTATATAGAAAAAGTCTCAGATTCTGAGACATTTTTTCTATATAGAAAAAGTCTCAGATTCTGAGACATTTTTTCTATATAGAAAAAGTCTCAGATTCTGAGACATTTTTTCTATATAGAAAAAGTCTCAGATTCTGAGACATTTTTTCTATATAGAAAAAGTCTCAGATTCTGAGACATTTTTTCTATATAGAAAAAGTCTCAGATTCTGAGACATTTTTTCTATATAGAAAAAGTCTCAGATTCTGAGACATTTTTTCTATATAGAAAAAGTCTCAGATTCTGAGAAATTTTTTTAATTTAGAAAAAGTCTCTGATTCTGAGACGTTTTTCCTATAGAAAAATTTTCAGATTCTAAGACATTTTTTCAATAGAAAAAGTCTCAGATTCTGAGCCATTTTTTCTATAGAAAAAGTTTCAGATTCTTAGAAATTTTTTTTAATAGAAAAAGTCTCAGATTCTGAGCCATTTTTTCTATAGAAAAAGTTTCAGATTCTTAGAAATTTTTTTTAATAGAAAAAGTCTCAGATTAAAAAATATAAAAAAAATATATATTGTCGTCGCATTAGCTTGTTGAGCCACCAATAAAATTTAACTCGAAAATTTTAGTTATATACAAAATCCCTCTCTTTCTCTCTCACAGTTTTTGGCAGAGCATAGTTATATACAAACTCTGAAGGTTATAGAATTATTTGTTGATATGCTTTAGGTAAGTGGCAAGAGGCTTAAGGCTGGGTTAGCCATAAAACGTAACCGTAGCGTAGAATCTATACAATATTCAGTAAGCAAAAATAGTACAGAACATTTTTATTTATGTTTTGTTTTTTTACGTTTTACGTTTTAGCGTGACATAAAATACCATGCGTTGGAAAAAAACAAAACATAAATAAAAATGTTCTGTACTATTTTTGCTTACTGAATATTGTATAGATTCTACGCTACGGTTACGTTTTATGGCTAACCCGGCCTTTAGCCTAACAATCAAATCAAATTTTGAAAAATAATAAATAGCACCAATTTTTAAATACATAAGAACACATAAAATTGAATTATTAAACAAATTAATAAAATTGATTATTAAACAATTTTCCAATTTTTCAAATAAAAAAATCTTTTTATTGATGACACGTTACATTTGGCGAAAATTTATGTAACATTTCATCATATTAATGCAATATTTCATCGATATGAAGAAGATTATCAAAAAATTTTATGGTGAAATTCATAAGGCAAAGCAATCCTTGTAATATTATAAGGATGTTTGCTAGTACAATTTCTACAAAACCCGTTCCGTAATACAGAAAAAATTTAGAACGAATTTCAATCAACATAAACGCGGATTCAATCAATTTTTTTCATTGAAATTCCTCCAATTAAAAAAATTGTTATACACTCATCAAATTGTAGGTGATTGATTGAAAATTTTTTCAGTCAAAGATTTTTTTTCGATTTTGATCAACAATTTTATCAATTTTTTATTTATAGTCAATCAAAATAATGATTGATTGAAAAATTGAATTGTAAGCTTACGACAAAATTATCAAAAAATTCATCTTTTTTGCTTTCCAATATTTTGCAAACAAAAAAAAAAAAATATCAGATTATTTTGTATATTTTTGAATTAATGTATTTAAATAAATTAAAGCGAAAAAAAATCTGTTATGTTGAAAATTTGTAATACGGCAGTTAAAGAAAATAACAAAAATTTTAATCAACACATTGATTGACTCATTTAAATTTTTTTAATCAATAGATTTAATTGAGAATTTTTAGCCACTAATTTTTTGTGTGTAAAGTAACATACTTTTTTTACTAAGTTTTTTTCGCTAAGTGTTTTTATTTTATACAAAATTTTCACTGTCATATATAGAGATAAAACATTTACTTTGTTTTTATATAAGTATTTAGTTTTAATTTAAGGTCATTATTTATTTCATTCCCTTTTCACAGCGTTGCCAACTTCTCTATCATTGTTATCTTTTCATATTCTTTTGACTTTGCTTACATAAGTACCGGCTTTTATGTGAAAATACTACCAAAAAAAAAAAAAATTATATATGATTACTTATCAGTCCAAGGTGGAATAGCGTTGTGGATTTTTTACTGTTTCCTGTCAAACTTCCCCCTCACCTCAAACCATTAACCATTATTTCAATGTCAGTAAAGTTTTTTTTTTTTTAATGAATCATATTCTGTTAAATTAATATTAATAAAAAATGTCATCGTATTTTTAGCCACCACACACGTTTCAGCATGAAGTAATTGAATTTATACTTTATTAAGTCTAAAAAAATAAAAAATATTATCGGTAATAGCAAATTTTATCGTTATAAAAAGTGTGAAAATTAATGGGAAATTGTTAAAAAATTATTGAAGTGATTGCAAATGAAATCAATCAATATATATTTGGAATGTTTCGTCTATTTAGCTTAGACTACGAAAATTTGTTAATTAAACTTTTAAAAATTTGGATTGTCAGGTGGGAAATAGTTATGAAAAAAGTTAGCAACATAGATAACTTAATTGTTTGGTTTTAATTAGAAATTTAATTTGCTGAAATTATCTAAAAATGTTGCTAAAATTAGCAAAATAGATAAAAAAAATAACTTAATTGGGTAATGCCCTCTTAAATGCGCCCACTTAAAAGCGTTTCTTGATTTAAAGCGCTAAAAGTTCAATTTTCAATGAATTGATCGCTTAAATGAAAAATTCGAGTATCGCTTATAACTAAATTGGGTAGTGACCTCTTAAATGCGCCCTGTTTCTTGATTTAATGCGTTTAAATTTTTTTCTGGTTCGTTCAAAGGTAATACAAAATATTTTGTAAAACGCTCGCTTTAATGCATTTCCCGCTTAAATAAATGATTCGAGTATCGCTTAAACAAGACAAAAGCGCCCGCTTTAATGCATCAATCACTCGAGTATTGCTTAAACAAGGTACACAATTGACTTGTTCCTAATGCCCTCTTAAAATCACCCGCTGAAAAGAGTTACTTGATTTAATGCGCTAAAAGTTCATTCTGTCAAGTTCAAAGTAGGGCTGTCAATCCCGAAATCCCGAATCCCGAAATCCCGAATCCCGAAATCCCGGGATTTTTGTCATAAAATGAATCCCGAATCCCGGGATTTTTAAGCTCAAATCCCGGGATTTTGTAAATATTAAAAATGTGTGAGAATTTATTTTTAAAAATACAACTTTGTTCAATTATTATTACATTTACATAAACAAATTAAAACTAAAACTTTTTTTTAATTTTCAACGTACCTGGCCACGAATTTGGCCGAGCTGAGAATTATACCCAGGCTTGCTGAATAATAGTCCAACGCACTAACCATTAAGCGACAGTCACGGAGCCCTTTAACCAAAGTTTGCAGGTTTTGGCGAAAATTTTCTAAAAAATCGAAACTTTGATCGAAGGGCGCCACGGGTAAATTTAATCCGATTGGCCTCAAATTTGTACCACTTAAGTTTTAGGCGTAGGAGAACAAAAATTTTACCGGACGTTCAAAATTGAAAGAAAAACTTTTCTTTTACAAAAAAATTAAAGTCTAATGCATTATATTATTACTTTTCTCCTTTACATGTATTTATTATTTTAAATTTTCTTTAAATTTGCTTTAAAATTATACAGTGCAACAACCAAAATCGGAATGGGATGAAACCAAAAGCAAATAAAAGTTGTCATTTTCCATAACAAACCCCTCAGGGCTTTTTTAGTTCATTGCTAAATATTTAATAATAATAATTACTTGAAAACTACATAAGTGGCGTATACTTAATTTTTTAATTGCCTTTAAATAACAATCAGAATAATTAGAAATGTTTTTTTAAAATAATTTCGTTGTAGCGAAATAGACCAAAGGGTTTTCGTGGGAATTAAACCCACGACTACCTGCTTAATAGGCTAGCACACTCCCAACTAACCCACAGTTGCCCCCTTAATATGCACAACAAAATTGAAACATAAATACTATTTATTTATTAAATAGTCTACTATTTTTTTTTACTCTTATAATCAAAGAAATTTAATCCCGAAAAATCCCGGAATCCCGAAAAATCCCGGGATCCCGAAAAATCCCGTGATCCCGAAAAATCCCGGGATCCCGGGATTTCGATTTTCAAATCCCGAATCCCGGGATTTAAAAAAACCGATCCCGTTTGACAGCCCTAGTTCAAAGGTTATACAAAATATTTCATAAAACGCCCGCTTTATTGCATTTTTTGCTAAATTGAATTATTCAAGTATCGCTTATAACTAAGACAATAATCACAATTGGAGCGGCAAGCGGTTTTCCGCAATTGTCCTCATATAAATAGAATTGAATCTAGTTTGGCAGAAAAACGCGGCGGTTTTATGTTTTAATACAAAACGTGTGTAAACAGTTGCGGAAAAACGCTTCCCGCTCCAATTGTGATTATTCTCTTAATTGGGTAATGCCCTCTTAAATGTGCCCTCTTAAGATCGTTTCTTGATTTAATGCGCTTATAGTTTATTCTGGCAATTTTAAAGGTAACAGAAAATATTTTATACACGTATGCTTTAATGCATTTCTCGCTTAAATAAATAATTTGAGTATCGCTTAAACGGGGCACTAGCACCCGCTTTAATGCACTTCTTGCTAATATGAGTCCTTCAAGTATCGTTTAAACGAGTCATACAAATGACTTATTCCTAACAAATGGAGAGTTGAACTAAGGAACAAAACGTCAAAAAACGACTCTGATTTTCAAATACACTCCACGTAACCTAAAAATTCAAAATACTTTAATTCGGCTGCCTGATGACATATGTGAACAAAATTAGATACCGAATGGTATTTTAACAAGTAAAAAAATATTTTTTCACAAAAAAAAATTTTTCGCGAAGTTTTTTTTTTCACAAAAAAAAATTTTCGCGAAGTTTTTTTTTCACAAAAATTTTTTTTCGCGATGTTTTTTTTACCAAAAAAGTTTTTTTTTTTTAATTTTTTTGGTTGATATTATTTTATTTTACCAATTTAGGTTAGGTTAGGTTAGGTTGTAAGTGGCTGCTGACGTTTTACGTCAACACACGTAGACTCTGAGGTCCATTGTGATACCACGGGATCGTAATAGGTTTCCCTACTAGTCCCTGTCGTTAAACCAGTTTGAGCTTCTTATGAAACTCCTTAGATGTTGAATTTTGACATCCGACAAATCTGAAAGATCGTACAGCTCCCTAGATCCCAGTGAAGCAAGTCGCTGACCAGAAAGTGCCGGGCAATGGCAAATAAAGTGTTCGATAGTTTCCAACTCCTCTTCATCCATGCAACTTCGGCAAAAGTCATTCGACGGCACATTTAACCGCTCTGCGTGCCTCCCTATAAGACAGTGTCCGGTAATTATAGAAACCACCGTTGAAATCTCTCCTCTTGGAAGCGATATCAGCTCACTTGTGCGCCCCTGATTAAGAGAAGGCCAAATCAGTCGTGTTGTCTCACACGTCCATCCATTTGCCCATCTTTGATTAGTCTCCGTCGCAGAACAAAGCCGTAGGTTTTGCTTGCAAGTTTCTAGAGGCATACCAACACATTCCAATTCTGTTGGAACCTGTAAGGTAGTTCCTAGTCTTGCAAGCTCATCGGCTTTGCAATTCCCTGGAATGTCTCTGTGCCCTGGGACCCATATGAGTCGTATGTTAAACTGCTTGGCCATCTCATTTAAAGACGTGCGGCAGTTAAGGGCAGATCTTGTTTTCAGAAACATTGAATCCAGGGACTTGACCGCGGCTTGACTGTCAGTATAGATGTTGACTGCGGTTGTAGACAAGACATTGCAGCTCAACCAGTCAGCCACTTCCTTTATTGCCAGCATCTCTGCCTGGTAGACACTGCAATGATCTGGCAATCTACGAGCCAGGCTCAATCCAAGCTCTTCCGAATAGACCCCAAAGCCCACTTGTTCGTGCAGCCTCGATCCATCTGTGTAAAAATTTATGGTAGCTCCACTTCCCGGAGTATCCCCCATCCAAGACTCCCTGGATGGTATCATAGTGGTAAAGTGGCGCTCAAAGAGGCTCAAAGAGGGAGCACAATCCACATTTTGTGGTATTGTTATCTTTTTCAAGATCGCGCTATGGCCACAATCGCTGCTCCTCCATTGCAGCGTGCTATTAAGTCGAATTGCCGACGCAGCTGCATACTGCCTACCCAATATGTCCAAGGGTATCAGGTGAAGGAGGATTTCTAATGCAGCCGTAGGTGTAGTACGAAGAGCACCAGTGATGCACATTGACGCCATTCTCTGTACCTTCGTGATAAAGACACAGTTCGCTTTTGTTTCTAAAGCAGGCCACCAGACAATGATTGCATACAGCAAAATTGGACGCACCACTGCTGTATAGATCCAATAAACGACTTGAGGGCTAAAACCCCATCGTTTTCCAATGGCCCTTTTACAGGAATACAAAGCAATCGTTGCTTTTCTCACCCGTTCCTCAATATTACGCCTGAAATTCAGCTTCCTATCTAGAAATACTCCAAGATACTTGGCTCCATCTGAGAAGGTGATTTCAGTACCGTCCAGAGAAATAGGATCAAAAGCAGGAATCTTATTTTTCCTTGTAAATAAAACAAGCTCTGTTTTACTAGGATTAACTCCTAGACCACAGTCTCTTGCCCATTTAGACAGATCTTTCAGAGAACCCTGAAGAATGTCCCGCAATGTTGGCAGATGCTTCCCCTTTACCGCTATCGCGACATCGTCAGCATATGCGACAACATGACAACCACGTGCTTCTAGAGATAGTAGCATTGAATTCAGTGCCAGGTTCCAAAGAAGCGGCGAAAGAACACCTCCTTGTGGTGTGCCCCTATTGACAAATCGAGATATGACGGACGCTCCCAATTCAGACGTTATACGTCTACTGGCAAGTAGGCTTTCCACCATTAAAACGATTTCACGCTTTACTCCCAGACCAGACAATGCCAATATTATCGATTCTGGGATGACATTATTAAAAGCCCCCTCAATATCAAGAAAGGCCACCATAGTGTACTCCTTTACCGAAAGCGATCTCTCGATGGTACCAACGAGCTCATGAAGAGCTGTTTCCGTTGATCGTCCCTTGCTGTATGCATGTTGCTTTGTCGAAAGCAACCTCGGGTCAATCACTCTACGCAAATATGAGTCTATCATTCGTTCCATTGTCTTTAACAAAAAAGAAGACAGACTAATTGGTCTGAAATCCTTCGGAGCTGTGTGGGAACTTTTCCCAGCCTTCGGGATAAATACGACTCTGGTATCCCTCCATTTTAAAGGAATGTACGACCAGTTGATGCATGCTGTGTATAGATTATACAGCAACGGGGCTATATAGTCCGACACTTGCTGCAACTCAGCCGGGATTATACCATCAGGTCCCGGGGATTTATAGGGCCTGAAGCTTTTTATCGCCCAGATTAATGTTGGCATATTTATTATTTCCGAAGCAATTTCAGATGCTTGGGCGTCAGAACGTTCCAAAGCTTGAAACGGCGTCATGGAATTGCCCGGAAAATGCGTGTTTAAAAGGAGATCCAGCGACTCTCCACTGGAGGAAGACCACACCCCATTAGGATCTTTCAGGTATCCCAGGGTGCAAGGAGAAGAAGCCAGAACCTTGCGCAGCCTGGATGCCTCAGAAACGTCTTCTATGTTTCCACAGAAGTTTTTCCAAGAATCACATTTTGCATTTCTGATCATCTTTTTATAACTCTTAAGTTGCAGCCTGTATGCAGACCAGTCCTCGTCCGCTCTTGAAAATTTAGCCTTATTAAAGAGCTTTCTGCAGGAATCTCTGCTCGTCTGCAACTCATTTGACCACCAAGGTGGCTTTTTTTTCCCTCTAGGCTTTGCAGAAGGGCAAGACGCATCCAGGCACCTATTACAAACATTTGTTATATGGTCAACCAGACAGTCAATTTGCGCCAAACTATGTGGTTTAGATAAGGGTACTTCATCCAAAAGCAAAGAAAAAGTCTCCCTATATTTCACCCAGTTTGTTCTCCTCAGATTTCTAGAGACTGTCTCAACCGGGGCACGCTCCCTGAGTAAAAACTCAATGTAGCGATGATCTGAGAAAGAATGCTCTTCCAAAACTCTCCAGTCATCAATTCTATCAGACAATGTATCTGATACAAGTGTTACGTCAAGAACCTCTTGCCGCGTACTTGTAACGAAAGTTGGTTCACCACCCTTGTTACAAATATAGAGGTTAGTGCTTAACAAAAACTCCAAAAGTGATTCGCCTCTATCATTTGTGTCTGTACTTCCCCATATCGAATGATGTGCATTAGCATCACAACACACTACTAACTGGTGTCCCCTAGATTCAGACTCCCGAATTAGACCGACAACCTTCTCCGGGGGTATTGACCCCGGATTAGGAAAATACGCAGAGGCGAGCCAAATAGACTTCCCATGAAGCTCTAAGCTAGCCGCTGTAACATCCATATCACTAAAAGTTGATAAAAAGAAAATATTTAAGCCATTTTTTGCCAAGATGCAGGCTCTTGGTGAGCCCTCACCTTTGGCAACCACCAACTTAAACCCAGGGGTCTTCAATCCGCAAACCCTGCCACCCCGCACCCAGGGCTCTTGGATAAAAACCAAGTCAACTGCTCCTGTCGTCAGGCGCAGCAAGAGTGCAGCTGAGGCTGCCTTACAGTGATGGAGGTTTATTTGTAGGAACCGCAACATCTTGCTTTTTTTCCACCATCCTTTCCACCACCGTGTTATTGGCTTCATCCTCCGTGTTATCATAGAGGTCGCATTCGTCTCCAGATTCGGTTTCGAATAAGCCAGATATATATCCCATCTGTTCTGAATCGGAGGCAACAGAACTCTCCGAATTCCTCACTGCATGGACCTCGTCCTGAATGTCACCCATCGTGGCATCGGCTTTATCCTCCATGCCATCACAGAGGTCGCATTCGTTACCAGATTCGGTTTCAAAAATGCCAGATGCATCTTCCATCAGCCTAGAATCGGCCAGCTGAATATCAGCCTTTTCCAGATTATCCTCCCCAGCCGACTCTGCCACTGGCTTGTCTGCGTCCAAAATAGTCTTCTGGTCGCCCTTGTAGACATTGACTCTTATATGAAAAAATCCAAATCTAATAATGCCGTCAGTCCTGGCTAAAAGCGGAAGCGATTCCTCATTAACCAAGACCACTGCTTGACGACGAGCGCCCTCCATCTCACCCAATCTGGCAATTTGCCAATTCTGAGTTGGAAGGTCAGGATTGCAGACTTTTATCATCTTAAGAATCACCGCAGTGTCATTTGTAGCCATTGGGATCCATGCATGAGCTCTGGGTTGCGAGGGGATATCATGTTTTTCCACAACGTCCAGTCTGGCTCCAGGCCATAACTCTCCCACTTGGCTAATGGCAACCTTAAACACGGCTGCGGATCTTTCGTTCCCAAAAGCAACGAGTTTTACTCGCCCCTGATACCAACCTGCGTTGACAGTAGTAGGTAGAAAATCAGGCATACTCTCAAGGAGCCTATAGTAGATTTCATTTAGTTTAGTTTCAACTAAACTCCACTTGTCCCTTGGAATACTACAATCCCCATTTTGCCTGTTTATCACAGCCCTAACGAAGTTACCTTTAACCACTTCACTAAAAGACTGAGTCCAGACGTTGCCGGTCACCTTAGATCTCTTAGGTAAAGGTTTCTCGTCGGGCGAGCGCAACCTTTTACCAGACTTCGATGACGAGGCCGAAACAGCGCTCTGTTTGTCAGATGCGCGCATTGCCGAAAGTTTGTCCTGTTCTTCAATGACTCCTTTCGCCCATGATAGCGACGCCCTCTCACGTTCGGAGAGCTTCGTTCCATCAAGTTGGCTTAGTCTGTTAATTATTTTCAAACAAAGCCGTCTCTGGTTGTGCCTGACCTTTGATGGTTTAAGTTTCTTTTTCTTTTTACCACCAATATTAGGCTGAGCACCCCTACCAGAATCAAGGTCGGACTTCAAGGTCGCAACCCTAAGACCAGTGCTAGGACCAGCACCAGTCGGTGAGGCAGAGCCTCGAATTAAATCGGTATCATTTGTGTCCATATTTTCATTTTCCTGGATGTGGTCATGAAAATATTACAAAAATACCTATTACGAACAATTTCAAAAATTCAATTAATAGCACGGAGATAAATTAAAACACGTCCACACTTGTCAACAGTTGAACGAATCAAAAAACCAATTACCAATTTACTTTGTCAAGAACATTTTCTTTACCATGTTAAAAATAAAAAAAACTTGTGTGTTTGAGGTTTAAACCATAAAAAATCAAGGACTGTAATTCAATATCTAACTACTTAAAACACAAATTTACCGCTATAAATATTTAAATTAAAAAACTGTGCTTACAGAAGAATTACTTAAAAATTCTCATAAAAAACAATTGAGGTATTCAGAATGTACACTCAAAAAAAAAGTGAACTAAAATCTGGGAAAATTAACTCAATTTTGAGAAAAAGAGGGAATGATTTGGCTCCAAAGATTTTTTTTCTTGGTTTTAGTTCATAATTTTCCCCAAAATAAGGAAAACAAAGTTATTTAATTTTAAGCCAATTTTAACTAGAAAATGGGAAAAATTATACTTCACATTTTAGAAATAGATTCGGTCTAGACCCTGGACCCATGGGTTCGGACCCCATTTAACTCGAGACCCCGTTGGGTCCTTTAAGGGTCCCCATAGATTTTGAACCAAAACTTGTGTCCGTTTCGCTCTAACTTGCTTAGTTTTTGAGATACGGTAATAAGGGGCCTGATAGGGTCTTGAGAATCTTAAAAACTGGATAACTCAAAAACTATTAATCGGAGGGCTTTCGGGTATTTTGCGGAAGTGTTCTACGAGTCAAGAGCCACAAAAATGCCGTTGGACGTTTTCTCGTGTTGGCAGTATTTACCGAGATATGTGTATATATAAAATCTCGGGAATTTCAAATTTTAGATCTAAAATTAGGGTCTTGAGACCCCGACAGATATGCAGAGCTAGGCTATTCCATATTTTTCTTTGTAGTCTTTCTTTTGAAAATTTCATCCGTTTCGCTCTATCTCGCTTAGTTTTCGAGATATCGCCATTTTGAATTTTTAACTAAATTTTAAGTAGTTATTTACTAAATTCTCAGAAGTTATTAACTAAATTCTAAGAAGTACACTTCCTCAATTCAAAGAAGAGAAATACGATGATGTTTTTTTAGTAAATTTTAACTAAATTTTAACTAAATTGTTTTTTAAGAAATATGTCTTAAAAATAAAGATACGATTCTTAGATTAGTGGAAAATTTCTTTGGCAGTAAGAATTTTTTTCCTAATATTTAAAAAATCCGTTTAAAGAAAACTATGAACTAATTATAAGTAAATGAACTAAATTTTTTTCCTCATAGTTAAGAAAATTTCTCATTTTTAAGTTAATTTTAACTAAATTTTAGGAAAATTCATGATAAATTTTCAAAGACATTTTTTCCTTAATTTTAGTTATGTCTTTTTTTTCAGTGTAGGGCACTTGTACTGGTCCTGTGGCAAACGATAACTGAAAAAAAAGTAAAAAAGTTAAATTCGGCCTTGCCGATTGTATTGACACCCTCCACAATTTTAAAAAGATTATTGCAAAAAACTTTGTTTAAAAAGAAATTAATTTTGAAAAAATTCCGCGAAAAAAAAATCCGCGATTTTTTTCTTTTTTTGTCAAAAAAATATGTTTGTACTTATTTAAATACCATTCGGTGTTCAATTATGTTCACATATGTCAACCAGCAGTCGAATTAAAGCATTTCGTATTTTTAGGTTATGTTGAATGTAACAAAATTTTTGAGGTGTCCTTACATTTTCGTTCATAACTTTTAAACCGCTGAACCGATATTGCTCAAATTCAATACCAAACTGCTCGGAAGAACTTCTAATAAATATGTTAAGTTTCAGTCATCTCCGTGTAATATGTTGACCGTGATCACCATTTCCTCAGACTTACAGACGGACATCGCTAGAATGTCTTAAAATGGATCACTGATTTATAATATATATACTTTATGGGGTCCCAGACCGATATTTCGATGAGTTACAAACGGAATGACAAACTTATATACACCCTCTATCACTAAGTGAAGGGTATAAAAAAAGTAAAAAAGTTTAATTCGGCCTTGTCGAATGTACCCAGGAAAATTTTTCAGAACCGATTCTGACAACACTTGTTCTAGAACAGGTTCTTCGCTTACCAAACACTATTACACTTTAATTATTCAGAACAAGTTAAGTGAAAATTATTGCGAAGCTTGTTCTCTGCAATCAAAGTTTCATAACATTTTGGTTCTCAGGAATTAAAAAAAAATTATGTGTCAAAAAAATTAAAAAATAAATATCAATTTATTTTTGTTAACCAAGAAAAAACACGGAATTCTACTAAAAAAGCAGATTACATCGTGAAAATTGTTGAAACAAAGGTGAGTGAATTAAATTTTCATTGTCTGGGTCGGGCCAAGTACTAATAATATTATATTTTTTATTTTTGTTTGCAGAAAATTCATGTTCTGGTATGTCATTATTGCAAGGTCCAAAATGCAACTTTGGAGGCGAAAAAGGATAAATGTGTGTTAAAAAAATGTAAATATTCCATTTATATATGATTGTCTTTATCTTTGTTAAATAAATTAATGCAATTCAATATATTTCTTTAATTCTTATTTCTGTTCCAAATTTTACTTCTAGAACCGATTCCGAGGAACAACAATATGTTATAATTTTGCTTACAAACACCTGTTGCTTTTGGGACAATCCCTTTGTTAAAAGAATCGGTGTTGCACAAGAATTAGAACAGGTTCTAGGGAAGTATAAGTTGTTCCACAATCGGTTCTTTGCAACCGAAAATTTTGCTGGGTATGATTACTAAGGCGTCCCGTCAAATATAAATTTTTGAATTTCGTGTCGTAATACCTGCCAAACGAGGGTCACAGAATAACTAATTGTAGGAAAATTTATGAAAAAATTTTGCAAGGGCATCTTCAGTCGGCAACCAGCCGTCAAAGTTGGAAAAATTACGTTTTTAGAACAAAATTCATGTCTGCATTTTTTAACCAAATCCGGCTCAAAAATTAGAAATTTTTGCGTACTTTATGGGAAAAATATTTAAAAAATTCCAAAAATGAGATTTTTGTTCACAGATGCTGATTTTTAAACATTAAAATTAAACCTTAATGAAAAAATCTGAAAACAAGTAAGAAAATTATAGTCGGTCAAGACCCACCATATAATACCCTACACCAGAGTTTTTCGAAAATCGGCCCCGGAAAATGGGTCCTATGGACCGATTAGATATATATTGTCAAATCTTTAAAAAGTGTAAAAAACACTCACAAATCAAATTTGAGTGAAATGGGATTCTATTTGTTGACAATAAACCGCTTTAACTAAATATCGGGCGAAATTTTCATAAGGGGCCAAAGTCCAAAACTGATCCGATGACTATCAGAATTTATAAAGTTATTTAAGTACGCGTTTAACATACACAAACAAAATTTTAATTAAATATTTTCTATTTTCATGAAATTTGAGAGATTTATGTGAAAATCGGGAAGGTGGTTTATATGGAGGCTACACTCAAAAAAATAAACTGGTAAAACGCCTGGTAAAATGCCTTGTAATCCCGTTCTACCAATATTTAACTATTTTCCTTGTTTTTTAACAAAAAATCTAGTACTTTGCTCAAACGAGAACTACAGTTTTATTGGTAATTTTACAAGTTTATTTTCGTAATTGTATTCTACCATTTTGAAAGGTTATTTTACAAAAAAAACTGTAATTTTACAACAAAGTTTTTATTACGAGGATTCTAGTTGAATTACAAAAAAAAAACTTTATGTTACAAAAATTATGTTATGCGACGATTTATGTTGTTTAACAAAAAAACTTATTTTTTTGCATTTTTTTTTTTTATTGAAAAATATTTTAAAAAGTTGACAAAATTTTGAAAAATTTATTACGAGGATTAATTTAAGGAGGAGTAGTTAATTTACAAAAAAAAACAGTTAATTTACAAAAAATGATTTTATTACGAGGATTTATGTTGTTAACAAAATTTTTTTTTTTGTAAATTTACCATTTTGGTTTGTAAATTTACCATTTTGGTTTGTAAATTTACCATTTTTTTAAACATATTTACCATTTTTTCTTGTAAGTTAACAATTTTTTTTTGTATTTTTCAGGTTTTAAAACAATATTTTTACCAATAAAATTGGTTATTTTACCAATTTTTGGTGCATTCAAAATTACGAGGAAATCCTCGTAATTTTACGAGAATTTTACCTACGTCATATTTTACGAGGATAGCCTCGTAAAATCACGAGATTTATTGGTAACTTTACAAGTTTTTTTTTTGAGTGTACATGAAGAACTGGTCTGATTTCTTTAAAATTCGGAATGATGATTTGTGACGACAAAACACGCTTACGTGCCAAATTTCGAAAATATACCTATTATAATAAGGTTATTAGAGCCATTTGAGTCAAAACTAAAGAGGACCTTTGTATGGGGGCTAGGTCTAAATATGGACCGATTTTTTCCAATTTCAATAGGCTTCGTCCAAGAAATGCTTAAGATTCAAATTTCAAGTCAATTGAATAAAAATTGCGACCTGTATCGTGTTTACACCGTTTACATGGACAGACAGACGGACGGGCGGACGGACATCGCTAAATCGACTCAAAAAGTGATTCTGAGGCGATCGGTATATTTAAAGGTGTTACAAACATCAGCACAAACTCATTATACCCTGTACCACAGTGTGGTGTAGGGTAAAAAAATCACGTGTTATTGTTTCACGTTGCTTAATATATATTGGCCCATACAAAAATCCCAAAAAAAAGTGCCATATATGAACCAGCCTAGTATACACACAAAAAAAAATCTTTGTCAAATTACTAGAAAAAGTCTCGTAATCCCATTTTACCAATATTTGACAGTTTTCCTTGTTTTTTAACAAACAATTTTCGATCGAAATTTACTTTTTTTTTGTAATTTTACAAATTTTTTTTCTAATTTTACAATTTTTTTTTCTAATTTTACAAATTTTACAAGTTTTCAACATTTTTTTACAAAAAAAATCTAGTTAATTTACGAGATTTTCTTGTAAGTTTTATTGCGCTTAAAAGATGTAAATTTACAATTTTATTGGTAAAAATCTTGTAAAATTACGAAAAAGCTCGTCATTTTTACTAGGAAAAATCTAGTAAAAAACACGAAACTTCCTTGTAAGTTTTATCGCGTCAAAAAAATGTCTAAATTTACAATTTTATTGGTAAAAAGTTGGTAAAATTGCAAAATTATTGGTAAAAAGTTTGTAAAATTGCAAGGAATTGTTGTCAAATAGGAGATAGCAAAAATAAAAAGTTAGAAACTTTTTTTGTCGTTTCACAAGGTTTATTGTGATTGAAAAATATAAAAAAAAAATATTCTTTATCCAGATTACCACGTCTGACAATTACAACTCTGAATAGCGCTAATATAATAACCTTGAAAATGAAATAAATATGCAAACGTTAAAAAAACAGGATTACAAAAACATAAATCGGACAAGGATAAAAAAAAATATAAAAAATATAAATATTCCTTTATAAAGTAAAATGGCAACATTAAAAATTTATAACCCCCATAATGATGATGGCGACGATGAAAATGATGATGCAGAAAATATTATAGCATATTTTATGGCAATGCTTCTCAAATGGCGAGATGCCACCCCCAAGAGAAAAAAAAACGGTAAAAAAAATCTCGAAAAATCAAATAAGAATCGTACACTCAAAAAAATACGTTAGTAGATTTACAAATTTTTTTTTGCTAATGCTAGTTAGCTAACTTTTAGCAAATTATTAGTTGAGATTAGCATGTTAGCAAAAAATTCTTGTGTAAACTTCATTTAGCACATTAGCAATTTTAAACAAACTTTGAACTAATTTCTTTTGCTAAATTTGAAATTGAGTTGACAACATTTTTACAAGATTTTTTGCTAACATTAGCAAAAATAAATGGTAAATTTTTTTTATTTTCAGAAAACTTAAAATGGCGCTATCTCGGAAACTAAGCCAGATAGAGCAAAATGGAGGGCATTTTTGGTTCTTAGAATCTCCATACTTTCGCGGCTCCTCTTCACATGTGTGGACCCTAATGGGACCTAACTTTGGATCCAAAAAAGTTAGCATTCCCGAAAATTTTAAAATGCTCATATCTCGGTAAATATTGCCGACACAACAAAAAGTCCAAAAGAATTTTTGTAGCTCTCAACACGTAGAACAAGACCGCAAAATAACCACAAGCTCTCCGAGTAATATTTTTGAAGTTATAGAGTTTTTTAATTCTCAAGACCCCAGTGATCCCCTAAAATCACGTATCTCAAAAACTAAGCAAGGTAGAGCGAAACGGACACAAATTTTGGATCAAAAACTATGACGATTTTTAAGGAACCCAACTAGGTCTAGGCCCATCGGGGTCTGGACCTATTGGGTCCGAACCCAATGGGGTCCTCAAATGTGTATGAACTAACAATAAGTTGAAATAAAAATTATTTCAGTTAACTAATTATTAGCAAAACGTTTTTGCTAACTTTACCAAAAAAATTGTGGGTTCAAAATCAGCAAATTTTCTTGTAGGTTTACAAGCTTTTTTTGCTAACTTTACAGTTTTTTTTTTTTTTTTTGAGTGGATAAGCATTTTTCGCTACGAAATTAAAATAATTGAAATAATATTTACGATTGAAATACAAAAAATATATTATTTTAGGCTCATTTTCAATTAAATTTGTTGTATTAACAAACAATTTAATTGTATTGACAAATAAAATAATTAATAATAATTTATTTAAAAACACCTTTTTCTCAAAAAAAATAAATTGTTTGTTAATACAACAACGTGTTAATTGAAAATAGGTCAACAATAGAAATTTTTTCTGAGTAGGGAGATTTACGGTGTGAAAGCTTGGTAGTTTTTAAAAAGTTTGGTCAAAATAGCTAAAAGAAGTGTAATTTTTCAGGGGTGCCAATTTGGTGGGTACGAGCCGTTTAAAGGGCATTTAAAGAAGATAAAGTAAGTGAGAAGCCCTGAGAGTTGTATGGTATTAAATAATAAGGATGCCACTGCTGATGATGGTGATGCTGATCACCATCATCTCAATTCAATTCTATACAATTGTAAATTAATGCAGTAATAAAATATTTAAATGAAATTGTTTTTTTTTTTTTTGTTCAACAATAATGTTTATGTTGAACAAAAAAAAAAGAACTGGGCTTTGTTTATTTTTATATAAAATAAAAACTGCAAATTGTTTATTTTGTTCTTTAACCCAAATGATAATATGATGGATAAAAAATTAAACTGATTCCTGAAATGTGTCAACAGTAGCCATATAGATTTAAGCCCAGTAAACATTTAAACTGCTAATTTAGAAAAAATACAATCAATTGGACAAGAGTTGGACTCCACCATTGTTTTAGAGGAGTTCCAAATCTCACAGATGTACGCGCAAAATCAATTTTTTTTTTATAAAATCAGTTGATTCAAACTGGCTATCTAGCAATTTTTTGCTTTAAGAAATGTCTCCCACCATCAGCGCTCTTCGATGTTCACATTTTGAGTAGTTACTTAAATTTAGTTCAGATTTTTTTTTTTAGTTATAATAATTAGTTTTCAAGAAATCATTAATTAATAATTTCTGAAATACAATTGATAATTCTGAAATACAATTGATATTTTTTGAAATACAATTGATAGTTTCTGAAATACAATTGATAATTTTTTAAATACATTTGATAACTTCTGATATACAATTGATAACTTCTGAAAAACTATTGATAATTTTTAAAATACATTTGATAACTTCTGAAATGCAATAGATAACTTCTGAATTTCAATTAATTATTTCTAAAATACAATTTCAAATTGTGTAGTATTGGGTTCTTATATTTGCTAAATAGTCTTGACAATGTAATCGGACAAATTCCGAAACACGTGTCGGCTGAGTCTGGCAAAAATTAACAACATTAGTAAATTTAAAACAGAAAAATAATTTTCTTGATTGAATTATTTTATGAGAATATCATGGTTTTGATAAGTAAAAGAAAAATTACCTCGAGCTAAAATAATCTTAATCCAAAAAAATTGAGTATGTATTTAGAAATACAAATACAAAATTTTAAAATAAAAATAGAATTTTCTGAAAAGCATGAAATACATCTGTTAATTTTTAAAACACAAATTTCTGAAATATAAATGAAAATTTCTAAAAAAAAATGAAAATTTGTAAAATTTAATTGGAAATTTTTGAAACATACATAATTGAATATCCCTATTATTATTAATATTATAAATCTGATTGTTGGTTTGTCTGTCTGTCTGTCTGTCTGTCTTTCTGTCTGTCTGTTCCGCAATAAGTACAGAACGGCTCAACCGATTTTCATGAAATTTTCACCACAGATAGTACTAACCGAGGCGGGAACTATAGGCCATAAGCGAACGCGATCGGACAAAGGGGCGTAAAATGCCACGCCCCTTTGTACCATGCTAAAGCTATATCTGCCTGTCAGACAATAACGGAAAAACGGCTGAACCGATTTTCATGAAATTTTCACCACAGATAGTACTAACCGAGGCGGGAACTATAGGCCATAAGCGACCGCTATCGGAAAAAGGGGAGTAAAATGCCACGTCCCTTTCTACCATGCTAAAGCTACATCTGCCTGTCCGACAATAAAGGAAAAACGGCTGAACCGATTTTCATGGAATTTTTACCACAGATAGTACTAACCGAGGCGGGATTTATAGGCCATAAGCGACCGCGATTGGACAAAGGGGCGTAAAATGCCACGCCCCTTTCTACCATGCTAAAGCTATATCTGCCTGTCAGACAATAACGTAAAAACGGCTGAACCGATTTTCATGAAATTTTTACCACAGATAGTACTAACCGATGCGGGAACTATAGGCCAAAAGCAACCGCGATCGGAAAAGGGGCGTAAAATGCCACGCCCCTTTGTACCATGCTAAAGCTTTATCTGCCTGTCCGGCAATAACGGAAAAACGGCTGAACCGATTTTCATGAAATTTTCACCACCGATAGTACAAACCGAGGCGGGAACTATAGGTCAGAAAAATCCGCGATCGGAAAAATGGGCGTAAAATGACACGCCCCTTTGTACTAAACAGAAACTATGTCTGCCTGTTCCGCAATCACTGAACAGTGATTTAACCGATTTCACTGAAATTTTTACCACAGATACTACTAACCGAGGCGAAAACTATGAGCCACAATAGAGGGCGATCGAAAAAAGTGGCGTAAAATGCCACGCCCCACTGAAAGCTATTTCTGCCTTTTCCGCAATTACGCTTAAACAGCTAACTTGATTTTTATGAAATTTTCACCACAGATAGTATTAACCGAAGCGAAAAGTATGATCCACAATAGAGGGCGATCAAAGAAAGGGGGCGTAAAATTCCACTCCCCTTTGTATTACATTGAAAGTTATTTCTTCCTGTTTCGCAATCACGCATAAACGGCGGAACCAATTTTAATGAAGTTTTTACCAAAGATAGTACTAACCGAGCCGGAAACTAGAAATTATAATATAAATAATGTCACGCCCCTTTTTACTATACTGAAAGTTTTTTCTGCGTGTTCCGTAATCATGCTTAAACAACCATACCGATTTAAAAAATTAAATAAAATAGCACGCCCCTTTTTTTTAATTGAACGTTATTTCTGCCTGTTCCGTAATCTACACTCAAAAAAATGCGTTAGTAGATTAACTAATTTTTTTTTTTTGCTAATGCTAGTTAGCTAACTTTTAGCAAATTTTTAGTTGAGATTAGCATGTTAGCAAAAAATTATTTTAAACTTCATTTAGCACATTAGCAATTTTAAACAAACTTTGAACTAATTTCTTTTGCTAAATTTGAAATTGAGTTGACAACATTTTTACAAGCTTTTTTGCTAATATTAGCAACAATAAATGGTAAATTTTTTTTTATTTTCAGAAAACTTAAAATGGCGCTATCTCGGAAACTAAGCCAGATAGAGCAAAGTGGAGGCCATTTTTGGTCCTCGGGCTCTCCATAGTATCGCCGGTCCTCTTCACATGTGTGGACCCTAATGGGTCCTAACTTTAGATCCAAAAAAGTTAGCATTCCCGAAAATTTTAAAATGCTCATAACTCGGTAAATATTGCCGACACAACAAAAAGTCTAAAAGCATTTTTGTAGCTCTCAACACGTAGAACAATAATCAAAACAATAATCAAAATAATCAAAAGATCTCCGAGTAATATTTTTGAAGTTATCGAGTTTTGTAATTCTCAAATCCCCGGTGGTCCCCTAAAATCATGTATCTCAAAAACTAAGCAAGGTAGAGCGAAACGGACACAAATTTTGGATCAAAAACTTTGACGATTTTTAAGTAACCCAACTAGGTCTAGGCCCATCGGGGTCTGGACCTACCGGGTCCGAACCCAATGGGGTCCTCAAATGTGTATGAACTAAGTCGAAATAAAAAAAATTCTGTTAACTAATTTTTGGCAAAACATTTTTGCTAACTTTACCAAAAAAATTTTGGGTTCAAAATCAGCAAATTTTCTTGTAGGTTTACAAGCTTTTTTTGCTAACATTACAGTTTTTTTTTTTGAGTGTAGCATAAACTGCTAAACCGATAGAATGAAATTTTTACCACAGATAGTAAGTACTTACCGAGGCGGGAATTATAGATTAAAATAGAGCACGTTTGGACAATGGGGCGTAAATTGACACGCGCCTTTGTACTATACTGAAAGTGTTTCTGCCTGTTCCTTAATAACGCTTAAACGACTAAACCGATTTTAACAACATTTTTTCCATAGATGTACTAACAGAGGCGGGCACTTTAGTATGTGTCAACTGCCACGCCTTTTGCAATGTACTGAAAGTTTATTCTGCCTTTCCATAATCACGTTTAAACGGTTATTATAATTTTCACGACAGTTAGTTAGTACTTATTGAGGCGGAAACTATAGACACGACCAGACAGAGGCGTGAATTGCCACGTCCCTTTGCAATACATTGAAATTTATTTCGGCCCGATCCGTACACACGCGTTGACGGTGAAACCAATTTTAATTACATTTTCATCACGGTAAATAGGTGGCGATCGGGAAAAGGGGCTTAAAATGCCGCACCCCTTTGTATTAAATTAAAAAATATTTTTTCCTGTTAAACGATATGCCATATTAGCCCGCGATTAGACAAATGAGAGTAAAATGCCACGTCAATTTGTTATATACAGAACGCTATTTCTGGCTTATTTGCTATCATGCAAAAACGGTTTAACCAACTCCTTTAAACACTACTGTTAGAACTAACTGAACGCGAACTATTTGCTATATCAGAACCTGAAAACAGTTGAGCCGATTTCAATGAAATTTCCAACACAAATAGTGATATAGCCAATATTAAACAGCGATTGATAAAAAGGCATATAATGGCACGCATCTTTGTACTTTAGTGAGAGTTATGTCTGCTGAGAAAATTTAGTTGCAATTTTCTTCAGGGGAACTATAGGTCACATGAGACCAAAATTGAACTAAATGCGTTAAATGCCACACCCACTTCAACTACAGTGAAAGTTTTGCCTTTATTGATGTTTTCACTACATAAAGTTCTAACCGCGGAGGGAACTATAGGTTCCTTTTAAAAGCCATTAATGAAATACATTAATATTAGGTTTGTTCCCATGACGGAGGAACACTTACACACCATGTTCCCGTGGCTAAACAAAATCGAAAAAAATCGACCAAACCTCATGAATAGGTTTATATTCACCAGTGAAAAGTCACGAAAAAGTAAATAAATTGACTAATAAAAACCTCATTCATTACATAATATTTTTTTAACCCGGGCAACGCCGGGTGCAAAACAGCTAGTTGTTTACATATATTTAAATTTTTTTTAAATATAAGTTATTCGTGTTTTCATAAATAAAATTGAAAATGGTGTTGTTTTGATACAACTCGTCAAAATGAATTTTACTGACCAAAATCTTTTTGGTAAGCTTTAAAGCTTACAGTTTTGTTTGCTGGGATACAAACAAACATTAAAATAATACAATAGTGATGATTCAATCAAATAAAAATATTAAGTATTGAAAAGTTTAAATATTTATGCCATAATTGGAAAATGTTCATTGGCATTGAAATTTTATTGGCATTAGCTCCAACTACGCCAATTGTTATTCGAAATAGATCAATTGTAATTTAAAAAAGATCCATTGTAATTTGAAACCAGATCAGTTGTAATTCGAAAAAAAACCAAAATTGTATTTTGAAAAAGATCAATTGTAATTCGAAATAGATCAATTGTACTTCGAAAAAGATCAATTGTAATTTGAAAAAATCAATTGTTGTTCGAAAAGATAAATAGGAATTCGAAAAAATCCATTGTCGAAAATTCCAATTGTAATTCGAAAAAGATCAATGGAAATTCAGTTGATATTTTTCGCATTACAATTGGCATCTTTAAATTATAATTAAAATTTTTCAATTTACAATTGATCTTTTTCGACTTGCAATTGATATTTTTCAAATTACATTTGATCTTTTTCGAATCTTTTTTGAATTACAATTGATCTTTTTCGAACTACAATTGATCTGTTTCGAATTACAATTGATCTTTTTCGAATAACATTTTATCTTTTTCGAACTTCAATTGATACTTTTCGAATTACAATTCGAATTACAATTAATTTCGAATTACAATTAATCTTATTCGATTTACAATTCATCTTTTTTGAATTACAATTGGATTCTTCGAATTACAATTAATTTTTTTCGAATTACAATTGACCTTTTTGGAATTACAATTAATCTTTTTGGAAAAAAAATTGGATTCTTCGGATTACAATTAATCTTTGTTGAATTGCAATTGATCGATTTCGTATTACAATCGATCTTTTTCGAATAGTTTTTAATTACAATTGATCTACATATTTCGAATTACAATTGATCTATTTCCATTAAACTAATGCCAATGGAGTCGTCCATTAATTAGTCCATTTAATAAACTAGTCCATTTAATAAAATAGTCCATTTTGTGAAATAGTGCATTTGTTTGAAATATTCCATTTTGTAAACTAGTCTATTTTATGAAATGGTCTATTAAGTGCAATAGTTCCATGTATGACTTATACAATTTAAATATGCAGTATTTAGTACATGTGTTTAACAAAAGTTTAAATCAATAGTAAAACAAGCATATTATCCCAGCAATAAAAGTGCGGAGTACTTCTATTTGGAGTGCTTTAAAACTATAACAAATGTAATGAAATACAACAAAAATAACAAAAATCACAAGAAAAAAACACACAAACAGTTTTTTCTACTCCATAAAAAGTTGTTATTCAGCACTTAACTCATTACCTTCCGCGACACTCCCATACAAAAGTAAGTAGATATTCAGTAGATAAGAAGTACTCCGAGCTTTCAAACAACTTCCAACTACTTCCACGGAGTAGTTCTTATCTACTGAATATCTACTTACATTTGTATGGAGGTGTCGCGATAGGTAATGAGTTAAGTGCTGAATATCTATGTATTCTGGAGTAGAAAAAACTGTTTGTGTGTTTTTGTCTTGTGTTTTTTGTTATTTTTGTTGTATTTCATTACATTTGTTATAGTTTTAAAGCACTCCACTGAGAAGTGGTAATGACTTTTTTTGCAGGGATGATGCAATATTCGTGTAGGCATTATACTATTTGGAAATTGATTAATTTGTTGTATGATAATTGAAAACAATTATAATAATTAAAATTTTTTTTTATTTATACTTTATCAAAAAAAAATATATATATTAATATAGGGGTATATATATATATTTATTTTGTCATTAAAGGACATCTTCCCCTCGCGATAAATTTTTGCACTTAAATAATATCATTTTATAATTATTTCAACTATACCTTTTTCGATTTTCAATTGATCTTTTTCGAATTACAATTCATATTTTTTGAATTTCAATTGGAATATTCGCATAACAATTAATCTTTTTCGAAGTATAATTAATCTTTTTCGAATTACAATTGATTTTTTTCTAAGTACAAGTGATCTTTTTCGAGTTGCAATTGATCTTTTTCGAATTACAAATTGATATTTTTTGAATTACAATTGAAATCTTCGCATTAAAATTGATCTTTTTCAAGTACAATTAATCTTTTTTGAATTACAGTTGATATTTTTCAAATTGCAATTGGAATCTTCGCATTACAAATGATCTTTTTCGAAGTATAATTAATCTTTTTCGAATTACAATTTATCTTTTTCAAATTTCAAGTGATTTTTTTTCCCAATTACATTAATCTTTTTCGAATTAAAATTGGAATCCTCGCATTACAATTGATCTTTTTAAAGTATAATTAATCTTTTTCGAATTACCATTGATGTATTTCGAATTACATTTGATCTTTTTTAAATAACAATTGATTTTTTTTCATATTACAATTGATAATAGTTCATCTTTTTCGAATAATAGTTAATCTTTTTCGAATTACAATTGATCTTTTTCGAATTACAATTGATGTTTTTCGAATTACAATTGGAATCTTCGAATTAGAATTAATCTTTGTATACAATCCAACCACAGTATAGGGGTATACTCACTTTGTCATTCCGTTTGTAACGCATCGAAATATCAGTCGGGGACCCCATAAAGTATATATATTATTGATCGATTCTAAGACATTCTGTGAATGTCCGTCTGTCTGAGGATGGCACGATGCAGTACAAAATAAAATAACTAGACTCCTGCAATTTGGCATAAATATGTCTTATGGTCCTAGACAGGTTAAGTTCGTAAATGGCAAAATCAGCCCAGGGGGAAAAAAGTTCCCAATTGAAGAACTAAACCAACCTCTGAAAAAATACACTTTTTTACAGGTTTTTTTGTATTTTTGTTAAATAAATGAAACATTTGGTATATTTATCGGAGAATGGGAAGGTGCTCTCTACGTCCCCCACTGACCCCATCATCCCCCCCCCCTAAAACAAACGCCCCTGACAATTTTTTTTTCAATTTCGTTTACATTTTGGAGGGTATAAAAGATTCGGCACAGCCGAATTTAACACTCTCACTTGTTCGAATTAAAATTGATCTTTTTCGAATAACAATTGATCTTTTTCGGATTACAATTTATCTTTTTTGAATAGCAATTGATCTTTTTCGAATTACAATTGATGTTTTTTCAATTACGATTGACCTTTTTCGAATTAGAATTGTTTTTTTTTTCGAATTACAATTTATCTTTTTCAAATTACAATTGATTTTTTCGAATTTCAATTGATCTTTTTCGAATAACAATTGATCTTTTACGTATTACAATTGACAAATGTTGCATGATAGCACAGAAGATTATTTTTGCTGAATCGACAGACTTTTTTTTAAAGTACAAACTTTTTGACTCTTACCAGAAATTGTTCCTTAGCCAGTTGTGAGTCATTTGCCGCCGACAGATATAATTTTGATTTTTCAACCAAATTACATTTTGTAATGTTTTTTTAAATTTTTTTTTAGTTGCAAACTGTCGAACTATGTAAATTGTGATTCATTCCCAACAGAGTTAATACATGTTAAAAGTTTTAAAATGTTATCGATTGTAAATATATAAAATTGTTTCAAATCAAACGATTGCAATTATTTGAGCAGCTTGTTTAAATTCTAAATTACCCACATAATTGTGTTTGAAATTTTATGAAACATTTGTCTATGATTTGTTTAAAAATGTTTTGTTTTATTACTTTTGTTAAACTTATTTTCCCCTATTTCCGTAGAACGAATGAAGAAATTGTAAATATGTTAATATTTTGTTTTCTAACTCATCGAAATGTCGGTTTTGGAGCCCATAAAGACGACTAACGATGTTCGTATGTGTGTTGAAATGGCCAAAATATTAAACAGATATAACTGACTCTTAGCACATTTACTTGTTGTTGTCCCGAGCAGTTTGGTATTGCATTTGAGCGATATCGGTTCAGCGAGTATGAAAGAAAATGTAAAAACAACTCAAAAATTTTAGTACATTCCACATAACCTAAAAATTCAAAATGCTTTAATTTGTTTGCTGTTTGTTTTTTTCCAAAATTTTTTTTGAGGATGTTTTTTTTGCGATTTATCTTTTTGACATTGTAGAGGGTTTCAATACATCCGAATTTAACTTTTTTACTTTTTTTCTCCTACAACGGCTATCATCCACCATACCGTGCTCATTCTGTTTAGGTTTTGAAACATTTTTTTCCCCGTTTCTAAATATTTTATGTGTGATAATCATTTCTATTGCTGCCTATAAATAACGTAATCATGTTTATATAAAATTTAAAAACTAAACGTTTTAAAATGAAGTATCCCGAGTAAAAAAGTTCCTATGTAATTGTATATAATTTTATAAACATCATATATGATTAAATAGAATTATATAGAATTTGATGCGAAAAATGAGTCGATAAAACCATATAAAATTTTATCAATGTTACTTGTGTTTTGATAAATTTTTTATATAATTTTATGCGAAATTTGGACCCCTATTTGTATATAACAAAAGCAAATTTAAATAATCAGATATAATTATATACAACTATATCAAATTATATAAAACAATATATAATTTTATAAAGTTACTTTATACTTTTAACTTTATATAGTTTTATACAGTTTTATACAATTTTATATATTTTTATATAATTATATCTAATTATATAATTTTGCTATTATTATATAAAAATAGGGGTCCAAATTTCGCATAAAATTATATAAAAAATTTATCAAAATATATGAAACATTGATCAAATTTTATATAGTTTTATCGACTCATTTTTCGCATCAAATTCTATATAATTCTATTTAATCATATATGATGTTTATAAAATTATATACAATTATATAGGAACTTTTTTACTCGGGATTTCAAAATATATTTCGTTAAAAAATAACACAAAACTTTTTAGCATCTTGTTTATTTGTGCCCCCAAATACATAATAAACAAGTAAGAAAATTATTGTCGGTCAATACCGACCATATAATACCCTACACCAGAGTTTCCCGAAAAATGGGTCCGATGGACCGATTAGATCTATATTTTGTCAAATCTTTAATAAGTGTAAAAAACAATCACAAATCAAATTTGAGTGAAATAGGCTTCTATTTGTTGACACTAAACCGCTTCAACTGAATATCGGGCGAATAATCGGGCAAGGGGCCTAAGTCCATAACTGGTCCGATGATTATAAGATTTGATAAGGTTATTTAAGTACGCGTTAAACATACACAAACAAAAATTTTATTAAATATTTTCTATTTTCATGAAATTTGAGAGATTTATGTGAAAATCGGGAAGGTGGTTTGTATGGGGGCTACAAGAAGAACTGGTCCGATTTCTTTAAAAATCGGAATGATGATTTGTGTGGATGAAACATGATTCCCTGCCAAATTTTGAAACGATACATATTATAATGCGGTTATTAGAGTCATTTGAGTCAAAACTAAAGGGGACCTTTGTATGGGGGCTAGGTCTTAATATGGACCGATTTTTTTCAATTTCAATAGGCTTCGTCCTTGGGGCAAAAGAGGCCTAAGTTCCAAATTGATTAAAAATTGCGACCTGTATCGTGTTTACACCGTTTACATGGACAGACAGACAGACAGACGGACGGACAGACGGACGGACGGACGGACATCGCTAAATCGACTCAAAAAGTGATTCTGAGTCGATCGGTATGCTTAAAGGTGGGTCTAGGACCAATATTTCGGGTAGTTACAAACATCAGCACAAACTCATTATACCCTGTACCACAGTGTGGTGTAGGGTATAAATATTCAAATGTTATGTGAAAAATAAAATAGAAATATAAACCAATATTTTGCAAGAAAATTTATGTAAACAAACAGTTAGTAAAGTATTTTGGAAATATAAAAAGAAACACAACGGGGGAAAACATAAAAAACATTAAAAAAAAAAACACATGAAAAACAATTGAAAATTTTACAAAAGCGAAAAAAAAATAAAAGTTTATCTGTTCAAACAATTGTATAATACTGGGAACCAACAAGGTATGTCTGCAAAACAGTGGCATATGAGTTATACCATAGAAAATGTGCAGTTCTTAACAAAAAGTATTAAGGGGGAATTAAACAAAAAAATAGCTATTTTTAAACAGCTAAAAAAATGTTTTTAATTCTGTTGATTTTTATTTATTTGAAAGATAAATTATTGTAATATTTTAAAAAATGAATTAATTAAATAAATATTTGAGCTCGAGGCCAGTGTTTTGTTAAATAAATCTTCTTTATTATCTTTCAATATTTCGATCCTCATCGAGAATCATCATCAGGGATTAAAATTAGAAATCGAATTTTTGATTTCATTGTCAATGTTAAGGAAATGCTTCATATACATTTTTTTATTAACAAATGAAAATTCAAATTTTTATGACAACTTAAAAAATATAAAAAAAAACTATTCATTTTTTTATTTCTTTGAGAAAATCGGTTGTTTTGCTACGTAAGCGAAAGGAATTGTCTTTAAAAAGCGCTTTGTTCTTCAATAAGGGACCCTAATACCCAAGTTTCGATTTTGCCCATTCACGCAATTAACCAGCCAATGATCATAACGTCAATGCTCCAACCGGAACTGGTATGTGTATTTTAACATTTTTTGAAGAGTCTTTAATAACAGCCAAATTTGTTACTTTTGCACTGTTTTTTTAAATTTAAATTAATATAAATAGAAAATTTGCAGTATTATTTAAAAATTTATGAAAGAAATATTGTTTTTTAGCACCGCGAAAGGTCAAAATAAAGCTGATTTGTAAGCCTCTCCAAAAATTTTTAAAAAACACATACCAGTTCTGGTTGGCGCACCGACGCACAGTGGTCAATTTCGCGAGATAGCGGTCAAAACTCTATAACTTTTGACCGGATTGGTATTTTTTTACGCAATTTATTTTGTTCAATAGGAGGGACTTTAAGCTTCAATTTTCGTGTTCAAACGTAAAAATCGACTGATAGGAACGTAAGTAATGTGGAGTTAAAAATGCATTTTAATTTTTTGTTGAGTTTCCATGTAAAAGTTGAATATTTTGACATTTTAAATAGGTATTTTTTTTATAATTTCTTATTTTCTTCAATCGTATTTTACAACCAATACTTATTTATTATTCCTAAACTTAATTTTGGTCAGAAAATGCCAACATTTGGCCACTGACATTTATTTAGTCTCAATATTCACAGGTCCTTTGTCCTTTTGATAGGTTCTAGGATAGGTGCTTTTGATAGGTCCAGGGATATGTCCTTTTGATAGGTCCTAGGATAGGTCCTTTTGATAGGTCCTTTTGATAGGTCCTAGGATAGGTCCTTTTGATAGGTCCAAGGATAGGTAATTTTGATAGGTCCTAGGATAGGTCCTTTTGATTGGTCCAAGGATAGGTCCTTTTCATAAGTCCAAGGATAGGTCCTTTTGATAGGTCCTAGGATAGGTCCTTTTGATAGGTCCTTCTGATAGGTTCTTTTGATACACTCATAAAAGTTTTACAGTTACTGTTTCACAGTCAAACAAATAGTTTTCGTTTTAGTTAATATTAAAAGAAAATTCGTTTGTTTCACATACAAATATTCTAAACAACTTTTTGAACGTTTATTCAAATACATAACTGTCTTTTAAATAAAATTTTCCGTAACGTTTGTTTTTTTCAATTATTTAAAAAACAAACCACATTATTTTATTTGTCGTTTGTTATTTGTCAGTTATTTAAAAATTTCTAAAATTAGAATTTTTTTTTTGGAATTTGAAAATGAAATTTAGTTGCTGAAAATATAAGTAGCTTGTGGCACAGAGGGTAGCGTGCTGGGCTATCAGCCAGAAATTATGAGTTCGATTCTGCTCAGGTTCGAAGTTTTTTAAAATTATTTCTAAAAAAATAAATAAAAATGAATGTAAATTTCCGTTATTTTAACCGTTTTTTCCGTAAAATTTTGTCAGTCATTTTTTACGGATTTTTAAGTTATGTTTACGGATTTCAACAGTTATTAATTAACATTTAAAAATAACTGAGAAATGTTTTTGTTTTAAATGAAATGTAAGTAGTCCGTTTTTTAAATAAAGTTTCATTTGTTTCAAAAGTATTTTCTGTTGAATTTACTTACATAATATTTTAAGTGTAGGACCAAGGATAGGTCCATTTGATAGGTTCAAGGATAGGTCCTTTTGATATGTAAAAGGATAGGTCCTTTTGATAGGTCCTAGGATAGGTCCTTTTGATATGTAAAAGGATAGGTCCTTTTAATAGGTCCAAGGATAAGTCTTTTTGATAGGTCCAAGGATAGGTCCTTTTGATAGGTTCAAGGATAGGTCCTTTTGACTGGTCCTAGGATAGGTCATTTTGATAGGTCCAAGGATAGGTCCTTTTGATGGGTCCTAGTATAGGTCCTAGGATAGGTCCTTTTGATAGGTCCTTTTGATAGATCAAAGGATAGGTCCTTTTGATAGGTACAAGGATAGGTCCTTTTGACTGGTACTAGGATAGGTCCTTTTGATAGGTCCAAGGATAGGTCCTTTTGATAGGTCATAGGATAGGTCCTTTTGATAAGCCCAAGCATAGGTCCTTTTGATAGATCCAAGGATAGGTCCTTTTGATAGGTCCTAGGATAGGACCTTTTGATAGGTCCAAGGATATGTCCTTTTGATAGGTCCAAGGATAGGTCCTTTTGGTAGGTCCAAGGATAGGTCCTTTTAATAGATCAAAGGATAGGTCCTTTTGATATGCAAAAGGATAGGTCCTTTTGATAGGTCCAAGGATAGGTCCTTTTTATAGGTCCAAGGATAGGTCCTTTTGATATGTAAAAGGATAGGTCCTTTTGGTAGGTCCAAGGATATGTCCTTTTGATAGATCCTAGGATAGGTCCTTTTGATAGGTGAAAGGATAGGTCCATTTGATATGTAAAAGGATAGGTCCTTTTAATAGATCAAGGTCCTAGGATAGGTCCTTTTGATAGGTCCAAGGATAGGTCCTTCTGATAGGTCCTTTTGATAGGACCAAGGATAGATCCTTTTGATAGGTTCAAGGATAGGTCCTTTTGATATGTAAAAGGATAGGTCCTTTTGATAGGTCCAAGGATAGGTCTTTTTGATAGGTTCAAGGATCCACAGGTTATTTCCATTGGTTTTAAATTTATTTGCAATTATCAGGTATTTAAGTTATGTAATATTAGATGGTAATAAAATCATTTTTTACCTTTTCCAAATGAATTGGCAGATACCACATAATTTGAGAGTTCTATTGTCATTTTTGTTAAAATTTTGATACACCCTTCTATGTGGACTAGGTCCAAATATGGGCCAACTTCTCCTTATTTCAACAGAATTATTTTTTGGGTCAATAAGAACTCTTGTACAAAATTTCATCAAAATATATGCATAATAGCCACTTTCACATAAAAATAACTTCTCAAAAAATATGACGTGCATTTGTACCGAATATCTTACCTTGGGTCAGAAAAGTTGCTGTAGCTCAAAAAGTGCAGCCCCGATGCATGGACATGTATATATAGGAATGTAGGGGAGAGTTAGGACTACAAAATAGTAAATTTGTGTTTTGACTAGAGATGGGCGCGTGAGTGGATTTTGACTCACACTCACTCACGCTCACGCAAAAAATAATCGAATCACTCACTAATCACTCACGCAATGTTTTTTTTTACTCCCGCTCACTCACATTCACGTGAGTAATAAAAAACTTACTCACGCTCACGCGTGACTCACGCCAGATTCAATCACGCTCACGCGTGAGTCACGCAAAATCTACTCACGCAATAAAATTTTCTTACCAAAAAAAAAAAAAAATTAAAAAAAATTTTTTTTACAAAAAATTAAAAAAAAATTGGCCAAATCAAAAAATCTAATCACGCAAACTCACGCAAAAAATAAATGACTCACTCACTAATCACTCACTCAGATTTTTTTTCAACTCACACTCACTCACAATCACGTGATCGAAATGAAAATCACTCACACTCACGCGTGATTCACGTGAATCACGCAAATCACGTGACCAGCGCCCATCTCTAGTTTTGACTCAGCTTGACTCACAGGAGTTGTGCTCTATGAAGTAGGAAATTTCCGAGAAATTTGACCTTTTTTAAAAAAAATATTTAAATTGTTCTGAAAACAGTAGAACTTCAATTTTTTTACCAGTAATAGGAAATAAGTTAAGTTACAACACAAAATTTATTTCGTCCAAAAATCTTGAAAAACAAAAAAATTATGATCATTTAAACTTTAAAAATTAACTAAAAATATCATAAATTTACTAAATTCTGAAAAATCCCATTTTTGACCACCCTGTTCTCAGTGAAATAATTGAAATAGAGTTCTAATTTTTTGGCTCACGAGGTTTACTACTGTCTACTTTCATATGAGTCTAATAACTTTAAAATCGGAGAACAAAAACCAAAAGGAGTTTTGGCCGCTATCTCAAAATATTGACCACAGTGCGACGATAAGATTTATTTGTGGCAAGTTTCAGGCATCTAGCCTTTTTAGTTTGGAATGCATTGTGATTTCTCAGACGGACGGACCTCGATAGGATGTCGCAGATTCTGAGACATTTTTTTATAGATAAAGTCTTAGATTCTGAGACCTTTTTTACAGAAAAAGTCTCAGGTTCTGAGGAATTTTTTCTATAGAAAAAAGTCTCAGGTTCTGAGATATTTTTATGTAGAAAAAATCTCAGGTTCTGAGACATTTTTTCTATAGAAAAAGTCTCAGATTCTGTGACATTTTTTCTTTAGTAAAAGTCCCAGGTTCTGAGACATTTTTTTATAGAAAAATTCTAAGATTATGAGACATTTTTTTAATAGAAAAAGTTTCAGACTCTAAAACATTCTTTCTACACTCAAAATAAATTCTCTGTCCAATCAGCAGAAAAATCTGCTGAAAATACACCCATTTTGAGCCATATGAGAAATCTGCTGATTTTAGCAGACACGGTTTGCTAAATATCTGTCATAAGAGGTGAATAAATATAACAATAAAAAAAAAAAAAAACATACGGCGCCAGCCAGCATCGAACTCGTCACCTTCCGATTTGAAAGTACACTTCTTAACCACTACGCTACGGAAGCTTATACTTTTATCTGGCGTTTTAGTTATTAAACATGTGTGACATTTTACTATGTTTATACTGATTTTGTTTGCTGAATTTCATTATTTTGTTAAGAAATTTTTTTATATAAAAAAAAAAGCAGAACAGATTGTCAGCAGATTGATCTGCTGAAATCAGCAGAAATATCTGCTGATTTTAGCAGAAAAATCTGCTGATTTTAGCAGAAAAAATCTGCTGATTTCAGCAGAATAATCTGCTGATTTCAGCAGAACAATCTGCTGATTTCAGCAGAACAATCTGCTGATTTTAGCAGAGCAATCTGCTGACAATCTGTTCTGCTTTTTTTTTATATAAAAAAATTTCTTGAAAAAATAATGAAATTCAGCAAACAAAATCAGTATAAACATAGTAAAATGTCTGTTATTTTCTTAAACTAAATGACAGAGATTTTACTAAAAATATCCTTCTCAGCAGAACAATCTGCTAAAAGATTGCTAATTCAAATTGAAAGTCGTTTTACAGATTTTTTGACAGAGTTTTTCTTTTGAGTGTATTGAAAAAGTCTCAGATTCAGAGAGATTTTTTCTATAGAAAAAGTCTCAGATTCTGAGACATTTTTTCTATAGAAAAAGTCTTAGATTCTGAAAAAAAATTTCTATAGAAAAAGTCTCAGATTCTGAGACATTTTTTCTACAGAAAAAGTCTCAGATTCTGCGACATTTTTTCTATAGAAAAAGTCTTAGATTCTGAGACATTTTTTCTATAGAAAAAGCCTCAGATTCTGAGACATTTTTTCTAGAGAAAAAGTCTCAAATTCTAAAACATTTTTTCTATTAAAACAGTCAGATTCTGAGATATTTTTTTTATAGAAAAAGTTTCAGATTCTGAGACATTTTTTTATAGAAAATGTCCCAGATTCTGAGACATTTTTTTAAAGAAAAAGTCTCAGATTCTGAGACATTTTTTCTATAGAAAAAGAAGAGAAATTTTTTCTATAGAAAAAGTCTCAAACTCTGAGACATTTTTTCTATAGAAAAAGTCTCAGATTCTGAGACATTTCTGCTTCAGAAAAAGTCTCAGATTCTGAAACATTTTTTCTACAGAAAAAGTATCAGATTCTGTTAAATTTTTTCTATAGAAAAAGTCTGAGATTTTGAGACATTTTTGCTTCGGAAAAATTTTCAGATTCTGAGACATTTTTTCTATAGATTCTAATACATTTTATCTATTAGGAAAGTCTAAGATTCTGAGACATTTTTTCCACCTATATAACAATTTCAAAATTTGTTATTATCACTTTATCGTTTTCTTTAAAAAAATATTTCCAAGAATTCAATGAAATTTTTGTTTTTCATTATCATTGATTAATTGGTAATGATTTTATTTTTCATTATCATTATGTAAAAAATTGCTAACCCTTGTAAAAAAGTTTTGATATAATGATATATAATTTGATACAATCATATTTAATTATATATAACTTTTTATATATTCGGATCTAATTTTGTCTAAGATATATTGCGGCTCCATTTTCTTATCTGAGGTTATACATAAATATATCTGACTTTATGTAATTATATAAATCTATATTAATTTATATAAAATCAGATCAACTGGATTTAATTGGATGTGACCAAAATTCGGATCTAATTGTATCATTTTTAATATTTGTATATCTAAAATAATACAATTAGATCAATATCTGATCCAACTTGATACAGCCAATTTTGAGATCAAATTAGATCTTAAAAACTTTTTTTTACTCGGGAATGAAAATTTCATTTCATTTTCATTGTGTAAAATTAATGATAATGATTTTTTAGTTTCATTAACATTAACCATATTTAATGACAATGAAACACTCAATGATAATTGAAAAACAATGCATTAGTCCCATCTCTGATAAATGCAATTAATCATTTCATAAATTTTATACGTTTTGAAAAATTTCATACCATTTATAAAATATTCCATAAATACTATGAAAAAGTTTCATAATTATGATGAAATATTTAAGCAAAAATAAATTCAATCTATGAAATATTTCAAAGTATTTATGAAATATTTCATACTATTTAAAAAGAGTTTCATAAAGTTTTGTGAAATTTTGTTCATTATATCTATGAAATCTTTTATAAATATAATGAAATATTTCATAAATATTGACCCTTTGAACAATTATGAAACTGCTTCATTGTATTTATGTAACTGTTACATTGGACAAAATTTAATGAATATTTTATTTAAATTTATGACAATTTTCATAAATATAATGAATCATTTTTTTTTTAATGTAGGGTATAAAAATTCTAAAAACTTGAAACATTTAACAAAATTTAAAAATAAGAATATTTTAGAATTTTTGATTTAACACATAATAAATTGATCATTTTGCGTAGAATGTCTCATATCGAAAAATCTATGGATATTATAAAAAAAAAACAAAGTAATAAAGTATTTGTTTTTTTGTAATTTTTTTCTACTTTTTACTTACTTTGTGGCAAGAAAAACGTATTTTTTTACGTTTGATGTTAGTGAATAAATGACATAGGAAAAAATCGTATCTATTTTATGCTGACAGTACGACTTTAAACGACAGATGTGGACAGACAGATAGATAGAAAGAAAAACAACCATATAACTCAATAGTAAAATAGAAAGATAGACAGATATATTTAAAATTGTTTTCTCTTTTTACTTTTTTTTCAAATTGCAAATTGCAAAACTTTTTTTGACGAAAAATATAAAATAGAAGAAACAAGTAAGAAAGTTAAAGGCGGTCAAGACCGACCAACTGATACCCTAGAACAGTGTTTTCCGGAAAATGGGTCCCAAGTACAAACATGTACCGATTGGATCTATCTTTTGTTAGATCACACAGTCCAAATTTTAGTGGAATTGGTTTATTTTTGTTGCCATTAGACCGATTTAACTGAATAAGTATCTGCCAAAATTATTATATGGGCGACTAATTGTTAGTCCAAAAATGGTCCAATTTTATTCAGATTTGATAAGGTTAACAAAGTACACATTTAACATCAAATAAAATTCTACTCAAATATTTTACATTTTAATGAATTTTGAGGGAATGTGGGTTGTATGGGGACTACAAGAAGGACTAATCCGATAATTTGTGCATACAAAATAAGTCTTAAAATAGGTCTTAACGAGGACCAATTTCAATAGGCTTCATCCTTGGACCAAAAGATGGTCCAATTTTGAAGTCAGTCGATTGAAAATTGCTACATTTATCGTGCTTAAACCGTTTACATGGACAGACAGACGGACGGACATCGGTAAATCGACTCAAAAAGTAATTTGAAGTCGATCGATATACTTACTTAAAGGTACACTCAAAATAATTCTACAGTAAAGGGTTTAGTAAGTGATGTTGTACAAAAAACTACTAATTAGTTACTAATTTTAGTATCTTCAAAGTACCCTACCCTAGTAAAAATATTATGCTAATTTTACTAAATAGATCTAATTTGATCCGTAAAATGGTTGTATCAAATAATATCTAATTGTATTACTTTAGATAAAAAAATATAAAAATTGATACAATTTGATCCTGAATTTGGTCAAATCTAATTAGATCAAATTGATCTTATAATATCTATTTTTATATAATTTGATGAGCAAAACCAAAATACGAATCTAATCATATATGAAGCAATATCTAACCATATAAGGTGGATCAACCGTATCAAAGTGATAGATAAAATTTTATATAAATTTATACGCAAGCATATTAACTCATATACAGTGTTGGAAAAAATAATAGGGACGACGAGTTAAAATTTACTAATTCGTTAAAAACTTTTTCATAAATGTCTCATTTTTTTAGCTTCAACTGAAAAAGGATCAGTAATTAAACTGGATTTAATAATCTGTATTGATTTTTACGATTCTCCTTTAATTTAATTTCTTATTGGCAGAATAGTTAGAAAAGTAGTGAATTTATCTGGAAAAAATAATAGGGACGAAATGCCTAAAATTAATTAAAAATTATTTTGAATGGTGTTTAACGTTAAGTTTTTAAATAATATTATTAAAAACCTGAAAAAGTAATAAAAAATAATAAATCTGTCCATTCTGGAATTATTTTAGCCAATTTTATATTCGCCAATAGTGTAGGATAATGGGTACGGGTGCCCACTGTACGTTTTTTGGACGAAAACACATTTTTAGCTTAAAAGCGGATGGAATATCAATAATGTTAAGTGTCCTAATAATTAAGTGTTCCAAAAACAAAGTATTTAAAGCGATTCGCTCAAGGAGAAACCCGAAACCAGGGGTGGAAACCGAAAAACATCAAAGTAATTTGACCAAATTCTTGGTTGCTATTCAAAAAAGACCCATTTTATGTCATCTTATGAACTTGAAAATGAGTTTTGTGCTCCAGTGACGAGTCGTACAATAAGAAATGAACTTCTGAAATCAGTTTTATAAGGTCGAAGTCCAAGAAAAGAACCAACGCAGAGCGCACAACATATACGAAAAAGTTTAGTGTTTGCCAGGCAACACATTGGCTGTAAGCATTGATAATATGTTCCATTGCCCGATGAAATGAAGTTTTATTTGTTTGGATCTGAAGGAAAATTATTTATTCGATGCCCAATAAACAATTTTTAATCATATCCAAATAAATTAATCTTCATTTCATCGGCCAATGGAACATATTACCAATGCTTACAGTTAATGTGTTGCCTGGCAAACACTAAACTTTTTCGTATATCTTGTACGCTCAGCGGTGGTTCTTTCCTTGGACTTCGACCTTATAAAACAGATTTCAGTAGTTCATTTCTTATTGTACGACTCGTCACTGGAGCGCAAAACTCATTTTCAAGTTCATAAGATGACACAAAAGGGGTCTTTTTTGAATAACAACCAAGAATTTGGTCAAATTACTTTGATGTTTTTCGGTTTCCACCCCTGGTTTCGGGTTTTTCCTTGAGCGAATCGCTTTAAATACTTTGTTTTTGGAATACTTTATTAATAGGACACTTAACATCATCGATATTCCATCCGCTTTTAAGCTAAAAATGTGTTTTCGTTCAAAAAACGTACAGTGGGCACCCGAACCCATTGTCCTACACTATTGGCGAATATAAAAAAGGCTAAAATAATTTCAGAATGGACAGATTTATTATTTTTAATTATTTTTTGCACTTTTCAATACTATTATTTAAAAACTTAACGTTAAACTCAATTCAAAAAATAATTTTTAATTCATTTTAGGCATTTCGTCCCTATTATTTTTTCCAGCTAAATTCACTACTTTTCTAACTATTCTGCAGATAAGAAATTAAATTAAAGGAGAATCGTAAAAAGCAATACAGATTATTAAATCCAGTTTAATTACTGATAATTTTTCAGTTGAAGCTAAAAAAATTAGACATTTATGAAAAAGTTTTTAACGAATTAGTAAAGTTTAACCCATCGTCCCTATTATTTTTTCCAACACTGTAAGATTGTATCAAATTATATATGATTAGACCAGAAAATTTTTACTCGGGTAGTAAAAATATTATGCTAATTTTACTAAATAGATCTAATTTGATCCGTAAAATGGTTGTATCAAATAATATCTAATTGTATTACTTTAGATCAAAAAATATAAAAATTGATACAATTTGATCCTGAATTTGGTCAAATCTAATTATATCAAATTGATCTTATAATATCTATTTTTATACAATTTAATGAGCAAAACCAAAATACGAATCTAATCATATATGGATCAATATCTAACCATATAAAGTGGATCAACCGGTATCAAAATGATAGATATAATTTTATATAAATTTATACGGAAGCATATTAACTCATATAAGACTGTATCAAATTATATATGATTATATCAGAAAATTTTTACTCGGGTACTAAAATTAGTAATTTTTACTGGTTTTGAATAATATTAGTAAAAAATTTTAGTATTGGTTACCAATTTCTGCACTAGGTCCTTTTGGACTAAAATTTAGTTAAATTTTTAGTATTGAATACCCACGTTTTTTTTTTTGTAGGTCTGGGAGCAATATTTCGGGTAGTTACAAACATCAACACAAACTCATTATATCCTCTACCACAGAGTGATGTAGGGTATAAAAACGCAGAGACAATAATGTGCATGAAGTAATATGTATTTTACAAAGTAATCTGCAGTATGGTTATTCATAGAAGAACTCACAAAAAACCAAAAATATGAGTAATTGGTTACTTCGCAATTTTAATGTTCATTACTTTAACATGCCGATGTCGTTGCAGGTAATCACTTTTTGCCTTTTGGGATATAAAATATTCAAACTCATTGCCAAGTAATGCAAATGGGAATGAATAAAGAACAAGAAGTTTTTACAAGTTTTTAAATAAGTTTTTTAACAAGTTTTACTCATTCCCATTTGCATTACCTAGTAATGAGTAAGCATATTACACCGTCCGACAAAAAAAATCGTTAAACACGAACTGCATAATATACGTTTGAAACTAGAGACTAAATGTAGTAAAACTGCATTTACAGTTTTTCATTTCGTGATCCTGTTTGCTTTATAAACGACTTCAAAGTTTTAGAGCAGCGGTTACCAACCTATGGTACGCGTACCACTAAGGGGTACGCGAGACTGTCCGCGGGGGTACGCAACATTTTAGTAATTTGGACATTCGTTTTAGATTAACCTTTCAATGCTTCAATGCAAAGTTTTCCATAACGTCAGGTTTTTAAGAAAGTTGAGGTCAAAGTTCACAAAAAACGTATTTTTGTGCAATTTAGAGAGCATTTTTTTGCGATACTTTGAGATCTGACCACTTGTTTTGATTAACCTATCGATGCTGATTCCGAATATGATTCCCTATTTTTTCTATGTTTTTGAGACGGGTTGTGATATGGTGAAAATTTCGGTACCATTTTGTTAAGCTCAAAATGTCCTTTCATTGTATATACGAGGGAGTTTCATTCAAAAAATAACGGAATTGTTGATCTGCCCTTGTATTAAAAAAAAAAAACATTTAAAAACAATTAAAAAAAACATTATATTTCCGCCCTCTGTGATGTGTTTTTGGAACTTATTTTAAGAGTTCAAAAAACGTCCGTTGTTTAAATTGTTGGTGTAGAAACGACTGGTGAAATCAGATTTGCAATATTTTCAGCTGTTTTTGCTCTGCAGAAAAATCAGCTCAAAATCCGCGTTTTCAGATGCATTGAGCCATCCCCAAGGAGCGAAAATTTTTCCAAAAAAAAAAACACCATTGTTTTGATCTCCCCTAAATCCTTCAATAAAATGATAATACCCGCAAATCAAAAATTTCAAAATTAACTCTAATATTTATGTGAGAAGTTTTTTTGAACGAAAACAAAAAACTCGTTAGGGGGTACGCGGCTGACAAAATTTAAAATTTGGGGTACGCGAGCCAAAAAGGTTGGTAACCGCTGTTTTAGAGGATTAAATTTTGTAAAATATTTTTTCAATATTTGTACTTGGCCTAGGATGCAAAATATTTGTGATGGCAAATGAAAGAGAAGAATCTCCCCTAATTTCCAGGGTAGGGAATGGGACACACATGTGCCGCACATCATATTTAGCAATGTGTCATGTGTACATAGCATGGCACATGTGCCAGTTATGGGCTCATGGCACATTTCAGAAGTTTTTTTTTTAATAGTTGTTTTAAGAAATAAAATAATTTTTTAAGAATAAAATTGTACTTTTTTGACAAAATACATATTACCTTTTTTTAGAAAAAATGGTCCTTTTTTGAAAAAATAGTACTTTTTTTACAAAAAATAGTACTTTCTTTAAAATTTCATCTTTTTTTTTAGAAAAAATAGTATAAAAATAGAAAAAAAGTACTTTTTTAGAAAAAAAATAAAACATTTTTTTTAGAAAAATTAGTACTTTTTTGGTAAAATAGTAATTTTTTTAGAAAATTACTTTAGAACCTTCAGGATAAAAGTACCTTTTCCCCAAAAAGTATTATTTAAAAAAAATATATAGTACTTTTTTAGAAAAAAAAATACTTTTTAGACAAAAAAGTACTTTTTAGAAAAAAATGGATTTATATTTATTAGAAAAAAGTACGTTCTAAAAAAAGTCAATTGTTTACTACTTTTTTTAAAAAAAAAATGACTTTTTTAGAAAAAAAATAATTTTTTTTAAAAAAATAATTTTTTTCTAAAAAAATTACTTTTTCTAAAAAATAGTACTTCTTAAAAAAGTAAATTTTCTAAAGTAAGTACATAGAAAAAAAATATTTTTTAGACAAAAAGGTACTTTTTAAAATGTACGTTCTAAAAAGATTGAATTGTTTACTACTACTACTTTTTTAGAAAAAAAATACTTTTTTTAGAAAAAACGTTATTTTTTCTAAAAGGTATTTTTTTCAAAAAAAAGTTCTTTTTCTAAATAAAGTTCTTTTTTCTAAAAATAGAACTTCTTAAAAAGTACTTTTTTCTAAAAAAGCTCTTTTTTCTAAAAAAAAAAAAAAAATTTTTTTTTTTTAAAGTACTATTTTTTCTAAAAAAAAGTGCTATTTTATTTTCGAATAAAATAGTACTCTTTCTTAAAAAAGTAATTTTTTTTTTAAGTCTACTTTTTAGTATACTATTTTTTTTTTCAAAAAGCACTATTTTTTCTTAAAAAAAGTATTTTATTTCATAAAACAATTATTGAATAAAACATCTGAAATATGCCATGAGTCCATAACTGGCAAACGGCACATTTCAAATGTGACATTCTAGGGCACATTGCACATTTCGGATGTGTCATTCCTTACACTGCTAATTTCCCCATTTTATTATTTCATATTCATATTATCACATATCAGAAAAAAAGAAACAAGAAAAAAGCACGTTCAAAAAAAGTAAATTTTTTACATACTACTTTTTTTAGAAAAAAAAGTACGTTCTAAATAAAGTGAATTGTTTACTACTTTTTTTAGAAAAAAAAATACCTTTTTTAAGAAAAAAAGTAATTTTTTCTTAAAAAAGGTATTTTTTTTTCTAAAAAAAAAGTATTTTTTTTTTTTTAAAAAAGTTTTTTTTTTAAAAAAAAGTTTTTTTTTTTTAATTAGTTTTTTCTAAAAAATAGTACTTCTTACAAAAGTACTTTTTTCTAATATAAATACATAGAAATAAAATACTTTTTAGACAAAAAGGTACTTTTTAGAAAAAAAAGATTTATTAGAAAAAAGTACGTTCCAAAAAAAATGAATTGTTAACTACTTTATTAGAAAAAAGTATTTTTTTAGAAAAAAATACTTTTTTCAAAAAAAAAGTAATTTTTCTAAAAAAAAAAAGTACTTTTTTGTAAAAAATTTTATTTCCTAAAAAAGTACTTTTTCAAAAATAAGTACCTCTTCTTAAAAAAGCTCTTTTTTCTAAAAAAAAAAATTAAAAAGTAGTAGTAATATTTTTTCTAAAAAAAGTACTATTTTATCTCCCGAGTAAAAATTTTTATATGATGCAATATATGATGATATATGACACAATATATATTAATACGCAATTTGATCCGAATAATGGTGGATGTTTTTGCATTAAAAAGGATCAACTTGTATAAAATATGATTTGATTTCATCCGAGTTTTGACCAGACATTGCCTTATATTGGTGGATCTAATTGCACAAAAACATATAAAATCCCGGTGTTTTTTGGTTGGGGTTGAGATACACCACAGGTCAACGATACATTCACCAAACATATAGTTTTCAAAAAAAAAATGTTTGGGTACGCTTCGAACCAGATAGGTGATATACATAACCCTAACAAGGAAATGTTTAGGAACATTTTAAAAAGTTTCTTATACTTTGCCTAAAAACCTTAGAAAATTTTTGGTTAATTGGAAACATATATAGTTTTATATGGAACAGAATAAGCTATATATAATGTTATGTTAAATTATACAGAAAAACAAATTTTGTATTGACCCTCATATAATTTTATATAATTATATCAACCGTACACCTTTTAATCCGAATCATGATTAAATTATATATTACTACATATGACTGCATTAAAAAAATTTAGAAAATATCTCAGGGATGTATAATTCTGTGGCCGTACGAAAAAACTAGTTAACTCCACTTTTTGCGAAAATTGAGATAACACCAAAAATAGAAAGTGCATTCCATTTACTATCACTCTGTCAGATCGAAATTTTGATATATGTTCTCATTAACAAGTTATTTGGAAAACAAAATAATGAAAAATACCAATTTTTATGTAAAAACTAGATAACTCCATGCATTTTTCGAAAAAACAAGATAACTCCATAGTTTCTTAAAAAACATAAAAATTAAAAGTTTAAAACGATGTTCTTTCGAAAACTATGGGAGAAAAAGCTGAAAGAACAAGTTTGAGTCACGACTCCTTTGAGCCCAAATTTTGAACCTAAAAATTTTAACTCCCGAGAATTCATAGATTGCATATAAAAAATGCATACAATTTCTTTTTGCAGATCTTAATTCATAGAATACGACTGCCAAACACCCAAAATAGCTTAAAGTAATAGTTTTTAAGTTATTAATAACTTATATAGGATAACTTACTTTACACCACCCCAGTAATGCATGCAAATTTTGAGTAAGGTATAAAGTAAATTATCAAGTTTACAACAAAGGATACTAGAAGCAAAAGGTATCAAATACATCATATTTTTAAGGCTACGAGAAAAAAATAATATACCATACGAGAACATGATATGTAAGGTGTTACAAGCAGTGAACAAGTAACGTTAAATAAACTTACTCACGTGATTGCAAGTGTGTGTGAGTAGAACAAATATGCTCGTGAGTGTGCGTGATTCGAAAATTCATGTCGTGAGCCCATCTCTAGTTTAAACTAATGCATTTTTGTATAAAATATTTATTTTTTATGTTATTATGTTATTATAATGCATTATTTAAAATTTTGAAATAATACATAATGTAACCAAATATAAGTCACCCATGATTTAATGTTTAGAAATAATAAATATGAAATACAATTTTTGCAATAATCATGCGTTACGTAACAAGTTATTAGCAAAATATTATTTTTCACCTTGAAATAATATGTTGTTGAACAAATATTTGGTAAGACATACTAAAATAATGTTACAAATAAGTGATATACATTACCTGGTAATGTGTTACATAATTAACACTCATTACAAAAGATTTGCTGGGAAGTTTATGTATAAAAACATACAAAAACTTGGCTTATTTTCGAGATACATAAGAATAAAAGAAAAAAAACATTTTTTGGAAAAAACTAGTTAACTCCATTTTTTTCGTAAAAAATGGGTTATATTAACGTGCTGAGTCAAAAAGTTAATATTTTTCCACATATGATTACTAAAGTTGCCTTAATTTCATAATATATAAGAATTAATTGAAAAAAATTTTTTTTTTGGAAAAACTAGTTAACTCCATTTTTCGAAAAAACAAGTTAACTGACATCGATTTTCGGATTTAGTGGCCAAAAATGAGTTCAATGGAATCAGAAATCTTTAATATTATTAAAAATTATGTTTTGTCTAATGCGCATGCATAATAATATAAATTCATAATAAATAATTAGTGAAATATGTTAAAAACTTCAAGTGTGTTTTTCTCCTGTTTTCAAAAAATGGAGTTAACTAGTTTTTTCGTACGGCCACAGAATTATATATAATTTATTATGTTTGTATCAAGTTATATTTTGTAATATATGTCTATTTTTACTCGGGCTCAGAAAGTTTTATTTTTTTCTAAAAAAGTACAATTTTTTCTAAAAAAAAAAGTACCTTTTTTTAAAGTACTATTTTATCTTCAAAAAGCACTATTTTTTCTTACAAAAGTATTGTATTTCTTAAAACAATTATTGAAAAAAAACATCTGAAATGTTCCAAGAGTCCTTAACTGGCACCCGGCACATTTCAAATGTGACATGTGACATACTAGGGCACATTTCAGATGTTCCATTCCTTACCCTGCTAATTTCCCCATTTTATTATTTTCACATATCAGGAAAAAAGGAGATAAGCAACGTCCTTTCAAAACGTTATCCGTTATGATTTAAAACGTTCAACAAAATTTTTGAAAATCTTTTTTTCCGATATGACAAAATAATATGGGGGAGAATCTCGTCTTTCATTTGTCATTAATAGTGGCATCCCAAGACAAGTACAAATATTAAAAAAAAAAATTTACAAAATTCAACCCTTCAAAACTTTAAAGTCATTTTAAAAAGAAACGGGATCACAAAATGAAAAACTTTAAATGCAGTTTTACTCCATTTAATCTCTACATTCAGACCAATATCATCCGGATCATGTTTAATATTGGCTGTCGGACGGTGTTATCAATTACTATCAGCATTACTTTACACTCCAAAAAGCTAAAAAAGGGTTACCTTCAATAACATCGCCATGTTAAAGTAAGAAATATTGGAAACCTTTAAAAGATCAGAGTCCTGCATTAAGACTCAGGGGACTAAAAAATATCACTTTTTCGGTCCGCCCCATTTTGTGAATTGCCACAGACGATTTTAACAGTCTTTCTTGTTTGTTTCATCAATCACATTTTTTGAATGCCCCTATTGTTTAGATTTCAAATAGATATGTATGCGTATTATGTGTATAGGACTCCAAACCAAACATTCTTTAAAGTCACGACATTATATTTCATTTATGGAAATCTTACAAAAAACAACAACATCACTCTATAAATGAGGAGGGGGGAGGGGGACAGCAAACACTCTATACAATCAAAACTTTTGTAGACATTTTTAGTTTGCAATTCATAATATGAATATGATGTGTGATGAATATGTCTTCTATGACGTACACATACCTATTACATTCTTACAGTCATAGGATGCAAAAAAATATATATATATTTTAATTATATTAAGCACATGCGTTTTATTTTAATTTTAAAATTTTTTAAGTTATTTATTTTCCAAATAAAAATAGTTGTCTTTTTATGGAACAACATTTAAAGAAAAAGTTTCATTATATTGATGAGAAATTACATTAAAGTGATGAATTATTTTAACAATTTTCACCAAAACGGTAAATCGCTGTCAGAAAATTAATGACAAACTTGGTCAAAAATTATGTAATATTTTTTCAAATCACATTCAACGAAAAATTAATAAACATTTTATAATAATGATGAATCTTTTTGTAAGTATAACAAAGATTTTCATTAAAAATTTTGATTATACAAAAATAAAAAAACAAGTAAAAAAGTTAAATTCGGCCTTGCCGAATGTAGTGATACCCTCCACAATTTCAAAAAGATTATTGCAAAAAACTTTATTTAAAAGGAAATTACTTTTGAAAAAAAAAATCCGCGAAAAAAAAAATTTGGTAAAAAAAAAATCCGCGATTTTTTTCTTTTTTTGTCAAAAATATGTTCGTACTTGTTTAAATACCATTTGGTGTTCAATTATGTTCACATATGTCAACCAGAAGCCGAATTAAAGCATTTTGTATTCTTAGGTTATGTTGAATGTACTGAAATTTTTGAGGTGTGCTTACATTTTCGTTCATAACTTTTGAACCGCTGAACCGATATCGCTCAAATGCAATACCAAACTTCTCGGGAGAACTTCCAATAAATATGTTAAGTTTCAGTCATCTCTGTGCAATATTTTGTCCGCGACAGCATTTTCCACAGACAGACAGACGAACAGACGGACATCGCTAGAATGTCTTAAAATCGATCGGGCATCATGAATATATATATTTTATGGGGTCCCAGATCGATATTTCGATGAGTTACAAACGGAATGACAAACTTATATATGTATACTAGAGGTGTCCTTAAAAACGAAAAGCACCTTTTTATACCTGGTAGGGTCCTATATTGTTCTTTAGTATCTAAAAATGAGTGAGCCAAAATTTGGGGACAATCGGCTAAAAATAACTCGTGCCGAAAATGGATTGAAGTTTTGGGACATTCTTATAAGAACGAAAAACTCGTTTTTTATAGTTTTTGGAAAAACATTGGTATTTGATATTTTTTGTTAAATTTTTTGTGAAATAATATGAAAATGGAACTAAATTACCTTTTCAAAACGACTAATAAAATTAAAATCGGATGAAAAATAAGCATTTTACGCATACATGCCCCAGACCATTGTATGGTTTTTAGAGCCAGAATTTCAAAATTTTCAAAATTTTTAGGCAAAAAAATAGTAAAAATTTAATTTTACTTTATGATCAAATTGAAAACATGTTTAAGATTAAAAGTATCAGATATGGTAGTCAAGCTTTTTTTTTATTCGGCGCGGGTAGTGATAAAATTTCCGCGGATTCCAAATAAAATGCGTTTTTCTACAATAATGAAGCAAATTTTTGAAAATTTGTGCTCTATTGTGCGGATCGAAGTGTAAAACGTAAATTCTGTAACTTTTGAGAAATCGGATATATGCAGATATTTTGTATTATAGAAATGTATAACGTCTCAAATTTGTCATTTCACCTCGACGAAAAGGGGTTAAAGATGCCCGAATTCTCAAAAAATTTACAGAATTTATGTATTTCACTTCGTATAATACAATACAGAAAATTGTTTCCCATATTTGCTAAATTATTTTAGAAAAACTCATTTTCTTTGGAATCCGCGGAAATTATATCACTACCCACGCCAAATGAAAAAAAAGTTAGACTACCATATCTGTTAGTTTTTATCTATAACATGTATTTAATATAATTATAAAGTAAAATTTAATTTTTTTTATTTTTTTGCCTAAAAATTTTGAAAATTTTCAAATTTTGGCTTTAAAAACCATGCAATGGTCTGGGGCATGTATGCGTAAAATGCTTATTTTTCATCCGATTTGAATTTCTTAAAGCTTTTTGGAAAGGTAATTTATTACCATTTTCATATTACTTAACAAAAAAATTAACAAAAAATACCATATACCAATATTTTTCAAAAAACTAGAAAAAACGTGTTTTTTCATCAGATAAGAGTGTCCCAAAACTTCAATCCATTTTCGGCACGAGTTATTTTTATCCGATTGTCTCCAAATTTTGGCTCACTCATTTTTAGATACAAAACTACAATTTAGGACCCTACCACGTATTAAAAAGTGATTTTGAAAATTTACCTTAGTCGTTAGGACACCTTTAATGTATACCCTCTATCACTAAGTGGAGGGTATAAAAACATTACATTTTTTGGAGATGTTCAAATTTTTTCTGATGATGATGATGAAGATTCTGGCTCAGTAACATAACAGGCGGTATTGTCAGAACGTAGTATTTTTTTGTATTTCTGTACTAATAACTTTATAAAAAACAAAACTAGCGTTGTGCCAGTACTTCAAATACAAAAATTTCCACAGTTACTACCACAAACAAAAGAAGTAAAAAAGTTAAATTCGGCCCTGCCGAATGTAGTGATACCCTCCACAATTTCTAAAAGATTAGTGCAAAAAACTTTATTTAAAAGGAAATAACTTTAAAAAAAAAAAATTTGAAAAAAAATTTCCGCAAAAAAAATTTGATAAAAAAAAATCCGCGATTTTTTTTCTTTTTTGTCAAAAAATATGTTCGTACTCATTTAAATACCATTTGGTGTTCAATTATGTTCACATATGTCAACCAGCAGCCGAATTGAAGCATTTTGTATTTTTAGGTTATGTGGAATGTACTAAAATTTTTGAGGTGTCCTTACATTGTCGTTCATAACTTTTTAACCGCTGAACCGATATAGCTCAAATGCAATACCAAACTTCTCGGGAGAACTTCCAATAAATATGTTAAGTTTCAGTCATCTCCGTGTAATATTTTCACCGTGATCACCATTTCCACAGACAGACAGACGGACATCGCTAGAATGTCGTAAAATCGATCGGGGATAATGAATATATACACTTCGTGGGGTCCCAGACCGATATTTCGATGAGTTACAAACGGAATGATAAACTTATTTATACCCTCTATCACTAGAGTGGAGGGTATAAAAAGATATATGCCAACAAATTTTTGTGTACGGGACTTAAAAGTTTCTAAAAATTTAGATAGCTTTTCAAAAAAAATGCTTAAGCATTTTCAATTGACATTTTTACTCCAAAACTCAAAAAAAATAGTTGTGTCCGAGACTTTGAAAATTTAAAAAAAAAATTTCAAAACTTAGAAATTTAAAACAAAAATCGAAACTTAGAAATTTATAAAAAAAAAAAAAAAAAAACAAGTAAAAAAGTTAAATTCGACCTTGCCGAATGTAGTGATACCCTCCACAATTTCAAAAACATTATTGCAAAAAACTTTTTTTAAAGGAAATTACTTTGAAAAAAAAAAATTTTGAAAAAAAAAAATTCCGCGAAAAAAAATTTTTGGTAAAAAAAAAATTCGATTTTTTTCTTTTTTGTCAAAAAATATGTTCGTTCTTGTTTAAATACCATGAATTTTCCATTTTATATTTTGCCATATCAGGATAAAATGATGTAAATAACATCTTTTGAAAACTTTATCAAAATATTTTGTTGAAAATTTTGAATAATATTGAAGGATACATTTTTAAAAGGACGTAACTTACCTTCTTTTTCCTGATATGTAAAAATAATAAAATAGGAAAATTAGGGGAGATCCTCCTCTTTCATTTGCTATCGCTAGTGACATCCTAGGACAAGTACAAATATTACAAAAATATTTTATAAAATTTAATCCTCTAAAACTTTGAAGTCCTTTTAAAATGAAACAGGATCACGAAATGAAAAACTGTAAATGCAGTTTTAATACAATTAGCCTCTAGTTTCAAACGTATTTTATCCAGTTCGTGTTCAATGACTTTTTTTAGTCTCAGTTAAGTCTTCAGAAGTTAGTGTGTATTCAACAGACGAGCGGACGGACATCGCTGGATCGTTTTAAAATCGATCGAGGATCATGAATATATATTAGAGTGGTCCAAAATGACACTTTTATTAAAAAAAAAATACGTTTCTTTAAAATGTTCATTGTAAAGGGTATTTATAGATTCGGCCAAGTCGAATTTAACTTTTCTGCTTGTTTTATTTTTTTAAATTTGACTTTATGTTCTAAGAAAATGACCGCTATACAAATTAACTAAAGACGCCAAAGCAAATTTTGAAGCTCAGATGTTTATTTATTTTAGTTTTTGACGTTTTCTAAACGTCTTTGATGAAAAAAATTAAAAAAATCAGTGGGCCAGTGTAATTATAAGCAGTTCAGACCAGATATAATTAAATCTTAACTGATCTTATTTATTTTTACATGGGAAAATATTTATCAAACATTACATCTTCTAATTCAACATCTCTTTGTAACAACTTTAACAGAAGAACAATTATTGTGTAATGAAATCACTATGACAAAACAAATTGTCATTGAGTAATTAAACCATGTCGTATTAGATTTTCAAGAAGCTTAAAAATAAATTAAATATATACTTAGCAATAAATTACAAAATATGTAATATGCTCAACAAAGAACATATCAAAATTGTTTAGTTTATTTTTTTTTTGTTCTTGGTTTAACACAAGCGTAAATATTTGCTAAGGAATACAATATCCTAGGCAGAAACTGAAAAACGTACAAAGAATGTGACATGTCACTCGGACATCAGAAAAAATGACACCGTTCATAAATGCAAACCCAGCAATCTCTTTTGTGAGGAAAAGTCTCAACACCAGAAAAATAATTTATAACATATCACCAGGTCTGTCTTTTAAAAACACAGCTCGTGCTAGTTCAACAGTGACATGTTATAGAAAAACATCATCGATTTTTTGAGACTTTTCCAAAAATTGTCAAAAAAAAATCCTAAAAAAATTTAGAAAATGCTCAACATTTTTTTCGGAACTTCCAAAATTTTTAAAATTTTTTTTTTTCATGATGTTGTTTTTTTATTTTTAGTACCAAAAGGTACATAAAAATAAAATGTATTTATTCGGCCTTTATATATGTATATATATTCGATTAGAGTTTTATTCTAGTTCGAGGCCCAAAAATATTTCTATTTATGATATTGTCATAATAGAGTATTTTTAATTTATTGCTTTAAAAAAGTTACTATCTCATAGTATGTCTGTACTGATCAGTTTCATCCCCACTAAAGGAATCTTCAGCAGACTTTAGAGAATCATCGTTGGTCAATCAAACATCAAACCAGACATAATATTTGATATATTTCCCAAGTTATATGAGAAGTACTATTATGAAGGTTCGAAATCTGTTTTCCAACAAAAATAACTCTTTTAAAGCAAAAATTGTATATATTAAATCACCGTCGGTAACTATTAATATATGTGTTGCTGTTATTTTACAATAACAACAGTGCCTAACCAAACAATAGTGTTGGTAGGATAAGTCGTACTAAACTTTGTGTTAAATGTTGTTTTTTTATTTTTAGTACCAAAAGGTACATAAAAATAAAATGTATTTATTCGGCCTTTATATATGTATATATATTCGATTAGAGTTTTATTCTAGTTCGAGGCCCAAAAATATTTCTATTTATGATATTGTCATAATAGAGTATTTTTAATTTATTGCTTTAAAAAAGTTACTATCTCATAGTATGTCTGTACTGATCAGTTTCATCCCCACTAAAGGAATCTTCAGCAGACTTTAGAGAATCATCGTTGGTCAATCAAACATCAAACCAGACATAATATTTGATATATTTCCCAAGTTATATGAGAAGTACTATTATGAAGGTTCGAAATCTGTTTTCCAACAAAAATAACTCTTTTAAAGCAAAAATTGTATATATTAAATCACCGTCGGTAACTATTAATATATGTGTTGCTGTTATTTTACAATAACAACAGTGCCTAACCAAACAATAGTGTTGGTAGGATAAGTCGTACTAAACTTTGTGTTAAATGTTGTTTTTTTATTTTTAGTACCAAAAGGTACATAAAAATAAAATGTATTTATTCGGCCTTTATATATGTATATGGGGCATTCCATGCCAAATCACTCACTTTTAGGCCCGACCCCCTTCGATTAATTTTATTTTTGGATATGTTTTAGTACGTATTAAATGCAACTTGCAGCCAAATTTTCAGCTTTTTATACCAAGGTGGTGTTGAGTAATCAATTTTTCAAAATGGCGATTTTTTCCAAAAAATTAAAAAATTTAAATTTTCAATCAATTTTGACCAGTAAAAAATATAGATATTTTAAAAAAAGTTGGACAACGTTTTGTTGGTATTTAAATGTAGTTTTAGAAAAAAAATGTGAAAAAATTATTCAAAGTAATTATCACTTATTTTTTGACGTTTAAAAATTAAAGTCGACTTTTTGAAAAAGTCCGAAACCTTCGATTTTTTTGTAAAAAACTATAAGAATTCTACTCTAAATTATGCAACTTTTAAGCCATAACTCGAGATGTGATCACAATTCTTTCTATTTTTTTTTTAATTTTTAAAATTGCACCTTTTATGTTTTGGCTCTGATTTATTTTATATGGAGCTCCAAAAAAAAAAAATGGTAGATACTGACCCTAACTTACCCTAAATATATTCATTTGGAGGTAAATATACGTCTCACAAAAATTTGGGACGATCGGACATGTGTAAGGCGCTTAGCATGGTCCTTGAAGTTTAAAAAACGGATTACAAGGAAAAATATGAATTTTTTTCTGTTTTCGCAATTTCTTTGGTATTTTAAGTTAAGTTTTAATTCAAGTGATTACAAAATTATGATGTGGAGTAAAATGCCTTTCTAATAAGGTACTAAAAACTAAAATCGGTTGAAAATCAGCCAAGTTATTACAACTTCCCCAGGCATCTAGCGTGTGCCATACAACTTGATTAAAAAATACGAGGCCCTTTTTTTAAATTTATTGAAATTTTCTACTGTAATAACATTTTTTCATTATTCATGTTTCAGTGTAATATTTTTTTGACTTTTCCAAATTTAAAAAACAAAAAAAATATTTTTTTTTTTAAAATAGAGATTTCAAAAGGGTGTGGAAAATGCAGGCATTTTTAGCACTAATTTAAAAAATGTTAGCAAAACACAATATGAAAAATACTTGTCATCTAATAACATTTGAACTTGAAGAATAAAAAAATGTTATTACAGTAGAAAATTTCAATGAATTTCAAAATCGGATTGTATTGATTAATCAAGTTGTCTGCCACACGTTAGATGCCTGGGGAAGTTGTAATAACTTGGCTGATTTTAAACCGATTTCGGTTTTTATGACCTTAATAGAGAGACATTTTACTCTACATTTCAATTCTGTAACCATTTGAATTCAAAATTAACTTAAAATACCAAAAAAATTAAGAAAACAGAAAAAAATGCATATTTTCCCTTGTAATCCGATTTTCAAACTTCAAAGCCGATGCGGCACGCCTTACCCATGTCCGATCATCCTAAAATTTTCTGAGACGTATTTTTACACCCAAGTTAATATATCTAGGGGAAGTTACGGTCAATATTTACCAAATTATTTTTTTTGGAGCACCATATAAAATAAACCAGAGTCAAAAAAAAAAAAAGTGCAATTTTCAAAATTTGAATAAAAATAGAACGAATTACGATCACATCTCGAATTATGACTTAAAAGTTGCGTAATTTAGAGTAGAATTTTTTGACATTTTTAAAAAAAAATCGAAGGTTTCGGACTTTTTCAAAAAGTCGATTTTAATTTTTATACGATAAAAAACAAGTGATAATTACTTCGAATAATTTTTCATATTTTTTTTTCTAAAACTACATTTAACTACCAACAAAATGTTGTCCATCTTTTTTTAATATATCTATATTTTTTACTGGTCAAAATTGATTGAAAATTTAAATTTTTTCATTTTTTGGGAAAAATCGCCATTTTGAAAAATTGATTACTCAACACCACCTTGGTATAAAAGGCTGAAAATTTGGCTGGAAGTTGAATTTAATACGTACTAAAACATATCCAAAAATAAAATTAATCGAAGGGGGTCGGGCCTAAAAGTGAGTGATTTGGCATGGAATGCCCCATATATATTCGATTAGAGTTTTATTCTAGTTCGAGGCCCAAAAATATTTCTATTTATGATATTGTCATAATAGAGTATTTTTAATTTATTGCTTTAAAAAAGTTACTATCTCATAGTATGTCTGTACTGATCAGTTTCATCCCCACTAAAGGAATCTTCAGCAGACTTTAGAGAATCATCGTTGGTCAATCAAACATCAAACCAGACATAATATTTGATATATTTCCCAAGTTATATGAGAAGTACTATTATGAAGGTTCGAAATCTGTTTTCCAACAAAAATAACTCTTTTAAAGCAAAAATTGTATATATTAAATCACCGTCGGTAACTATTAATATATGTGTTGCTGTTATTTTACAATAACAACAGTGCCTAACCAAACAATAGTGTTGGTAGGATAAGTCGTACTAAACTTTGTGTTAAATGTTGTTTTTTTATTTTTAGTACCAAAAGGTACATAAAAATAAAATGTATTTATTCGGCCTTTATATATGTATATATATTCGATTAGAGTTTTATTCTAGTTCGAGGCCCAAAAATATTTCTATTTATGATATTGTCATAATAGAGTATTTTTAATTTATCAGTACAGACATACTATGAGATAGTAACTTTTTTAAAGCAATAAATTAAAAATACTCTATTATGACAATATCATAAATAGAAATATTTTTGGGCCTCGAACTAGAATAAAACTCTAATCGAATATATATACATATATAAAGGCCGAATAAATACATTTTATTTTTATGTACCTTTTGGTACTAAAAATAAAAAAACAACATTTAACACAAAGTTTAGTACGACTTATCCTACCAACACTATTGTTTGGTTAGGCACTGTTGTTATTGTAAAATAACAGCAACACATATATTAATAGTTACCGACGGTGATTTAATATATACAATTTTTGCTTTAAAAGAGTTATTTTTGTTGGAAAACAGATTTCGAACCTTCATAATAGTACTTCTCATATAACTTGGGAAATATATCAAATATTATGTCTGGTTTGATGTTTGATTGACCAACGATGATTCTCTAAAGTCTGCTGAAGATTCCTTTAGTGGGGATGAAACTGATCAGTACAGACATACTATGAGATAGTAACTTTTTTAAAGCAATAAATTAAAAATACTCTATTATGACAATATCATAAATAGAAATATTTTTGGGCCTCGAACTAGAATAAAACTCTAATCGAATATATATACATATATAAAGGCCGAATAAATACATTTTATTTTTATGTACCTTTTGGTACTAAAAATAAAAAAACAACATTTAACACAAAGTTTAGTACGACTTATCCTACCAACACTATTGTTTGGTTAGGCACTGTTGTTATTGTAAAATAACAGCAACACATATATTAATAGTTACCGACGGTGATTTAATATATACAATTTTTGCTTTAAAAGAGTTATTTTTGTTGGAAAACAGATTTCGAACCTTCATAATAGTACTTCTCATATAACTTGGGAAATATATCAAATATTATGTCTGGTTTGATGTTTGATTGACCAACGATGATTCTCTAAAGTCTGCTGAAGATTCCTTTAGTGGGGATGAAACTGATCAGTACAGACATACTATGAGATAGTAACTTTTTTAAAGCAATAAATTAAAAATACTCTATTATGACAATATCATAAATAGAAATATTTTTGGGCCTCGAACTAGAATAAAACTCTAATCGAATATATATACATATATAAAGGCCGAATAAATACATTTTATTTTTATGTACCTTTTGGTACTAAAAATAAAAAAACAACATTTAACACAAAGTTTAGTACGACTTATCCTACCAACACTATTGTTTGGTTAGGCACTGTTGTTATTGTAAAATAACAGCAACACATATATTAATAGTTACCGACGGTGATTTAATATATACAATTTTTGCTTTAAAAGAGTTATTTTTGTTGGAAAACAGATTTCGAACCTTCATAATAGTACTTCTCATATAACTTGGGAAATATATCAAATATTATGTCTGGTTTGATGTTTGATTGACCAACGATGATTCTCTAAAGTCTGCTGAAGATTCCTTTAGTGGGGATGAAACTGATCAGTACAGACATACTATGAGATAGTAACTTTTTTAAAGCAATAAATTAAAAATACTCTATTATGACAATATCATAAATAGAAATATTTTTTTTTTTTTTTCCTTAAAGCATTTTTATTTATATTTTTTTACTCCAATTCGCAAAAAAAAATTAAAATAAAATTGTGTCTGGGACTTAGAGAACTTTGATATGTCCTATTTTTTGTTCAAAAAGTACTTTGATAGTACTGTATTTTTTGGTTTTAAAGCAGTTTAAAACACAACGGCACACCATTTAACGTGTTTATCATTTTGGACCCTGGGAGTTACTTAACTGCTTTCCCTGCACGTTAGCAATCATATTAAGTACTTTGCCAGCACTATCCCGTACGTATTTTTCTACCTGGGATATTTTTTTTTTAAAAATTGTTCTTATTCCCCCACAAAAAAATGTAGGAAATATTTGTTGCGTTCCAGTCAAGTTATTTTTTTTTTATTTTGTTTACTTGACGTAATTAGTATAAATTGTTTTTTCAAATATTTTTTTTAGGTCGTGCGGAATTTTTATACATTTGTTTATTTGTATTATTGTTTTTTTTTTACAAAACTAAAGTGGGAAATTTGGAAATGTTTTATATGTATTAATTATATTAATCATAGAAAAAGGAAATATTTACAATATTGCCTACACAATTATTTTTACAAAATTCTTAATATGCAGGTTCTTGAAAAATAAAAATCAATTATGGAATTAATGTCGTCTAACAGTTGCTAAGATACCAGATACAGTGGCTTAAACATATAAATAAAAAAGTATATCAGCAATTGTCATTAATTTTTTATACTTGTGATATTATCATAATTTTGCAATAATTTTTTTATATTAAAACTTTACGGTTGAGTATAATTTTTTTTTTTTTTTTGCAATTTGCGAAAAATATTTGCACTACGCAAATATATTTTTTCACGTTGTCTGATATCTAAGGGTGATGATCTTTTCAACCATGTGCAAAACTTATAAAAAAAACTTAGTGGTTAAGTATGCGAATTCGGTTTTTTTACAATTTGGGAAAAAAATTGCTTTACGCAAATATATTTGTTCAGATTTCTGATTTCTGATGTCTGTATCTGATTCTCTTTTCAACCATGTACAGAACTTATTAAAAAATTTAGCGGTTGAGCATGCGAACTCAATTTTTGGCGATTTGCGAAAAATATTTGCACTACGCAAATATCTTTTTTCACGTTTCTGATATCTTGAAGTAATCCTCTTTTCAACCATGTGCATAACTTGTATAAAAACTTAGCAGTTTAATTGATGCCGCAAAATGTACTAGGCCCACCCCACTGTGCAATGTTTATTTAAGGGGGTAAAATGTATAAAAAGTCAACTTTTTGTAATTTTTTGGTTTCCTGAAATTTTGATCAAAGAAACATTAAATTTGGAGTGTAGGATCCTTTGTTGAAAAAATAGTCTGCAAAAGGTACTTTTTGAAATACCAAAGGAGTACTTTTTTTGATACTTTTTAAATTTCTAATATATGTAATGGTTGTACAAACTTGATATTTGGAATATGGAATCGCTCCCTTTGGCGAAAAAAACGTTTCAGAAAAAATACTTTTGGAAATTTCATTTCAAAGTCGGGTAAAAGGGGTAAAAAATATACTATCGGTACCTATTATATTTCCTGACATAATGATTCTGGAAAAGTACTTTTTCGAAACCGTTTTTTCGCTGGGCAAAAAATTGTACATTTTGTACCCCAGCAAAAAAAGTGCGGAGTACTTCTCAGTGGAGTGCTTTAAAACTACAACAAATGTAATGAAATACAACAAAAATAACAAAAAACACAAGAAAAAAACACACAAACAGTTTTTTCTACTCCATAAAAAGTTGTTATTCAGCACTTAACTCATTACCTTCCGCGACACACCCATACAAAAGTAAGTAGATATTCAGTAGATAAGAAGTACTCCGAGCTTTCAACAACTTCCAACTACTTCCACGGAGTAGTTCTTATCTACTGAATATCTACTTACATTTGTATGGAGGTGTCGCGATAGGTAATGAGTTAAGTGCTGAATATCTATGTATTCTGGAGTAGAAAAAACTGTTTGAGTGTTTTTGTCTTGTGTTTTTTGTTATTTTTGTTGTATTTCATTACATTTGTTGTAGTTTTAAAGCACTCCACTGAGAAGTGGTAATGACTTTTTTTGCAGGGACTTCTTAGATTTCCAAAAAAATTGTCCTAAACACTTTAAATTTGAAATGTAGTATCCTTCGGTAAAAAAAACATTCTGGAAAAAGTATGTACGATTTGAAAATTCTGTTTCCTAGCGGGGTTAAAAATTTTACTTTTGATATATCCTAAAATAAAAATACAACACCATTTACAGATGTAATTCGTAAAATATCAATTGTAATTCGAAGATTCTGCTTGTAATTCAAAGATTCTACTTGTAATTCGAAGATTCAACTTGTAATTCGAATATACTACTTTAAAGATTTAATTTGTAATTCGAAGATTCTACTTATAATTCAAAGATTCTATTTGTTATTTGAAGATAATAATTGTAATTCGAAAAATATCAACTGAATATCCATTGATCTTTTTCGAATTACAATTAGAATCTTCCAAAGTCTTTGAATCTGAAACTTTTTCTATAAGAAAATGGTATCTTTCTCTAGGAGAAAAGCCTAGAATCTGAAACCTTTTCTATTGGAAAAAGTTCTCAGAATCTGAGACTTTTTCTATAGGAAAAGGTCTCAAAATTTGAGACTTTTTCTATGTGTGTGAAGATAAATTGAAATTGAAATAGCAAAGACACAACCCTTTTTTTTTAACGCCGGTCATTTACATCGCATGTAAACAATGTATTGCATATTCCACGAGCTACAAAAGACAAATGAAAATAGTTGGGTAGACTACACCACATACGTTTTTTAGTCTAAGGGGTCTAGTTTCCAAATTGAATAGAGGGATACCCCAAATGATTTTCATATTCCCAAAATATTCAATTTTACCCATTAAATTTCTGGAGAGGATTTGTGGCCACAAAAGACAAATGGAAATAGTTGGGTGGACTACACTATATACGTTTTTTAGTCTAAGGGGTCTAGTTTCCAAATTTGATAGTGGGATACCCCAAATGATTTTCAAATTCCCATAATATTCAATTTCACCCATAAAATTTCTGGAGAGGATTTGTGGCCACAAAAGACAAATGGAAATAGTTGGGTGGACTACACTGTATACGTTTTTTAGCCTAGGGGGTCTAGTTTCCAAATTTAATAGTGGGATACCCCAAATGATTTTCATATTCCCAAAATATTCCATTTTACCCATGAAATTCCTGGAGAAGATTTGTGGCCACAAAAGACAAATGGAAATAGTTGGGTGGACCACACTATATACGTTTTTTAGTCTAAGGGGTCTAGTTTCCAAATCTAATAGTGGGATATCCCAAATGATTTTCATATTCCCAAAATATTCAATATTACACATAAAATTCCTGGAGAAGATTTGTGGCCACAAAAGACAAATGGAAATAGTTGGGTGGACTACACTGTATACGTTTTTTAGTCTAAGGGGTCTAGTTTCCAAATTTAATAGTGGGATACCCCAAATGATTTTCATATTCCCAAAATATTCAATTTTACCCATAAAATTTCTGGAGAAGATTTGTGGCCAAAAAAGACAAATGAAAATAGTTGGGTGGACTACACTATATACGTTTTTTATTCTAAGGGGTCTAGATCCCAAATTTAATAGTAGGATACCCCAAATGATTTTCAGGCTCCCATAATATTAAATTTCTGGAGAAGATTTGTGGCCACAAAAGACAAATTGAAATAGTTGGGTGGACTACACTATATACGTTTTTTAGTCTAAGGGGTCTAGTTTCCAAATTTAAAAGTGGGATATCCCAAATGATTTTCATATTCCCAAAATATTCAATTTTACCCATAAAATTTCTGAAGAGGATTTGTGGCTACAAAAGACAAATGGAAATAGTTGGGTGGACTACACTATATACGTTTTTTAGTCCAGGAGGTCTAGTTTCCAAATTTAATAGTGGGATACCGCAAATGATTTTCATATTCCCAAAATATTCAATTTTACCCATAAAATTTCTGAAGAAGATTTGTGGTCACAAAAGACAAATGAAAATAGTTGGGTGGACTACACTATATACGTTTTTTAGTCTAAGAGGTTTAGTTTCCAAATTTAATAGTGGGATACCCCAAATGATTTTCATATTCCCAAAATATTCAATTTTACCCATAAAATTTCTGAAGAAGATTTGTGGCCACAAAAGACAAATGAAAATAGTTGGGTGGACTACACTATATACGTTTTTTAGTCTAAGGGGTCTAGTTTCCAAATTTAATAGTGGGATACCCCAAATGATTTTCAGATTCCCATAATATTCAATTTTACCTATAAATTTCTGGAGAGGATTTGTGGCCACAAAAGACAAATGGAAATAGTTGGGTGGACTACACTATATACGTTTTTTATTCTAAGGGGTCTAGTTTCCAAACTTAATAGTGGGATACCCCAAATAATTTTCAAATTCCCATAATATTCAATTTTACCTATAAATTTCTGGAGAGGATTTGTGGCCACAAAAGACAAATGGAAATAGTTGGGTGGACTACACTATATACGTTTTTTAGTCTAAGGGGTCTAGTTTCCAAATTTAATAGTGGGATACCCCAAATGATTTTCATATTACCAAAATATTCAATTTTACCCATAAAATTTCTGGAGAAGATTTGTGGCCACAAAAGACAAATGGAAATAGTTGGGTGGACCACACTATATACGTTTTTTAGTCTAAGGGGTCTAGTTTCCAAATTTAATAGTGGGATATCCCAAATGATTTTCATATTCCCAAAATTTTCAATTTTACCCATAAAATTTCTGGAGAAGATTTGTGGCAAAAAAAGACAAATGAAAATAGTTGGGTGGACTACACTATATACGTTTTTTAGTCTAAGGGGTCTAGTTTCCAAATTTAATAGTGGGATATCCCAAATGATTTTCATATTCCCAAAATATTCAATTTTACCCATAAAATTTCTGGAGAAGATTTGTGGCCAAAAAAGACAAATGAAAATAGTTGGGTGGACTACACTATATACGTTTTTTATTCTAAGGGGTCTAGATCCCAAATTTAATAGTGGGATACCCCAAATGATTTTCAGACTCCCATAATATTAAATTTCACCTATAAATTTCTGGAGAAGATTTGTGGCCACAAAAGCCAAATTGAAATAGTTGGGTGGACTACACTATATACGTTTTTTAGTCTAAGGGGTCTAGTTTCCAAATTTAATAGTGGGATATCCCAAATGATTTTCATATTCCCAAAATATTCAATTTTACCTATAAAATTTCTGGAGAGGATTTGTGGCTACAAAAGACAAATGGAAATAGTTGGGTGGACTACATTATATACGTTTTTTAGTCTAGGGGGTCTAGTTTCCAAATTTAATAGTGGGATACCCCAATTGATTTTCATATTCCCAAAATATTCAATTTTATCCATAAAATTTCTGGAGAAGATTTGTGGCCACAAAAGACAAATGGAAATAGTTGGGTGGACCACACTATATACGTTTTTTAGTCTCAGGGGTCTAGTTTCCAAATTTAATAGTGGGATATCCCAAATGATTTTCATATTCCCAAAATATTCAATATTACACATAAAATTTCTGGAGAGGATTTGTGGCTACAAAAGACAAATGGAAATAGTTGGGTGGACTACACTATATACGTTTTTTAGTCTAGGGGGTCTAGTTTCCAAATTTAATAGTGGGATACCGCAAATGATTTTCATATTCCCAAAATATTCAATTTTATCCATAAAATTTCTGGAGAGGATTTGTGGCCACAAAAGACAAATGGAAATAGTTGGGTGGACTACACCATATACGTTTTTTTAGTCTAAGGGGTCTAGTTTCCAAATTTAATAGTGGATACCCCAAATGATTTTCATATTCCCAAAATATTCAATTTTACCCATAAAATTTCTGGAGAGGATTTGTGGCTACAAAAGATAATGGAAATAGTTGGGTGGACTACACTATATACGTTTTTTAGTCTAGGGGGTCTAGTTTCCAAATTTAATAGTGGGATACCCCAAATGATTTTCATATTCCCAAAATATTCAATTTTACCCATAAAATTCCTGGAGAAGATTTGTGGCTACAAAAGACAAATGGAAATAGTTGGGTGGACTACACTATATACGTTTTTTAGTCCAGGAGGTCTAGTTTCCAAATTTAATAGTGGGATACCGCAAATGATTTTCATATTCCCAAAATATTCAATTTTACCCATAAAATTTCTGAAGAAGATTTGTGGCCACAAAAGACAAATGAAAATAGTTGGGTGGACTACACTATATACGTTTTTTAGTCTAAGAGGTTTAGTTTCCAAATTGAATAGTGGGATACCCCAAATGATTTTCATATTCCCAAAATATTCAATTTTACCCATAAAATTTCTGGAGAGGATTTGTGGCTACAAAAGATAATGGAAATAGTTGGGTGGACTACACTATATACGTTTTTTAGTCTAGGGGGTCTAGTTTCCAAATTTAATAGTGGGATACCCCAAATGATTTTCATATTCCCAAAATATTCAATTTTACCCATAAAATTCCTGGAGAAGATTTGTGGCCACACAAGACAAATGGAAATAGTTGGGTTTGTAAAATCTTTTGTGGCCACAAATCCTCTCCAGAAATTTTATGTGTAAAATTGAATATTTTGGGAATATGAAAATCATTTGGGGTATCCCACTATTAAATTTGGAAACTAGCCCCCCTAGACTAAAAAACTTATATAGTGTAGTCCACCCAACTATTTCCATTTGTCTTTTGTGGCCACAAATCCCCTCCAGAAATTTTATGTGTAAAATTGAATATTTTGGGAATATGAAAATCATTTGGGATATCCCACTATTAAATTTGGAAACTATACCGCTTAGACTAAAAACGAATATAGTGTAGTCCACCCAACTATTTCCATTTGTCTTTTGTGGCCACAAATCCTCTCCAGAAATTTCATGTGTAAAATTGAATATTTTGGGAATTAAAAATTCATTTGGGATATCCCACTATTAAATTTGGAAACTAGACCCCTTAGACTAAAAAACGAATATAGTGTGGTTCACCCAACTATTTCCATTTGTCATTTGTGGCCACAAATCTTCTCCAGGAATTTTAAGGGTAAAATTGAATATTTTGGGAATATGAAAATCATTTGGGATATCCCACTATTCAATTTGGAAACTAGACCCCTGAGACTAAAAAAACGTGTATAGTGTAGTCCACTCAACTATTTCCATTTGTCTTTTGTGGCCACAAATCTTCTCCAGAAGTTTTATGGGTAAAATTGAATATTTTGGGAATATGAAAATCATTTGGGGTATCCCACTATTAAATTTGGAAACTAGACCCCCTAGACTAAAAAACGTATATAGTGTAGTCCACCCAACTATTTCCATTTGTCTTTTGTAGCCACAAATTCTCTCCAGAAATTTTATGTGTAATATTGAATATTTTGGGAATATGAAAATCATTTGGGATATCCCACTATTAAATTTGGAATCTAGACCCCTGAGACTAAAAAACGTATATAGTGTGGTCCACCCAACTATTTCCATTTGTCTTTTGTGGCCACAAATCTTCTCCAGAAATTTTATGGATAAAATTGAATATTTTGGGAATATGAAAATCATTTGGGGTATCCCACTATTAAATTTGGAAACTAGACCCCCTAGACTAAAAAACATATATAGTGTAGTCCACCCAACTATTTCCATTTGTCTTTTGTAGCCACAAATCCTCTCCAGAAATTTTATAGGTAAAATTGAATATTTTGGGAATATGAAAATCATTTGGGATATCCCACTATTTAAATTAGACTAAAAAACGTATATAGTGTAGTCCACCCAACTATTTCCATTTGTCTTTTGTGGCCACAAATCCTCTCCAGAAATTTATAGGTAAAATTGAATATTATGGGAATTTGAAAATCATTTGGGGTATCCCACTATTAAATTTGGAAACTAGACCCCTTAGACTAAAAAACGTATATAGTGTAGTCCACCCAACTATTTTCATTTGTCTTTTGTGGCCACAAATCTTCTTCAGAAATTTTATGGGTAAAATTGAATATTTTGGGAATATGAAAATCATTTGGGGTATCCCACTATTAAATTTGGAAACTAAACCTCTTAGACTAAAAAACGTATATAGTGTAGTCCACCCAACTATTTTCATTTGTCTTTTGTGGCCACAAATCTTCTTCAGAAATTTTATGGGTAAAATTGAATATTTTGGGAATATGAAAATCATTTGCGGTATCCCACTATTAAATTTGGAAACTAGACCTCCTGGACTAAAAAACGTATATAGTGTAGTCCACCCAACTATTTCCATTTGTCTTTTGTAGCCACAAATCCTCTTCAGAAATTTTATGGGTAAAATTGAATATTTTGGGAATATGAAAATCATTTGGGATATCCCACTATTAAATTTGGAAACTAGACCTCTTAGACTAAAAAACGTATATAGTGTAGTCCACCCAACTATTTCAATTTGTCTTTTGTGGCCACAAATCTTCTCCAGAAATTTAATATTATGGGAGTCTGAAAATCATTTGGGGTATCCTACTATTAAATTTGGGATCTAGACCCCTTAGAATAAAAAACGTATATAGTGTAGTCCACCCAACTATTTTCATTTGTCTTTTTTGGCCACAAATCTTCTCCAGAAATTTTATGGGTAAAATTGAATATTTTGGGAATATGAAAATCATTTGGGGTATCCCACTATTAAATTTGGAAACTAGACCCCTTAGACTAAAAAACGTATATAATGTAGTCCACCCAACTATTTCCATTTGTCTTTTGTGGCCACAAATCTTCTCCAGAAATTTTATGGGTAAAATTGAATATTTTGGGAATATGAAAATCATTTGGGATATCCCACTATTAAATTTGGAAACTAGACCCCTTAGAGTCCCCGCACAACAATGTCGGAGCGGTTGACGGTTTCGGTCATAAGAGAGTATAGGCGCAAAACAAAGGCGGCAGCGGGAAATTCAGTCAGGCGTTGATATTTACACTATTTTGCACTTTTCGACACTTTTTTATTTAATTTTATTGTTCTTTTTTTATACCCTCCACTTAGTGATAGAGGGTATATATAAGTTTGTCATTCCGTTTGTAACTCATCGAAATATCGGTCTGGGCCCCCATAAAGTATATATATTCATGATGCCCGATCGATTTTAAGACATTCTAGCGATGTCCGTCTGTCCGTCTGTCCATCTGTCTGTGGAAAATGCTCTCGCGGACAAAATATTGCACAGAGATGACTGAAACTTAACATATATATTGGAAGTTCTCCCGAGAAGGTATTGGTATTGCATTTGAGCGATATCGGTTCAGCGGTTCAAAAGTTATGAACGAAAATATAAGCACACCTCAAAAATTTCAGTACATTCAACATAACCTAAAAATACAAAATGCTTTAATTCGGCTTCTGGTTGACATATGTTAACATAATTGGACACCAAATGGTATTTAAACAAGTACGAACATATTTTTTGACAAAAAAAGAAAAAAATCGCGGATTTTTTTTTTACCAAAATTTTTTTTCGCGGAAATTTTTTTTCAATTTTTTTTTTTCAAAAGCAATTTCCTTTAAATAAAGTTGTTTGCAATAATCTTTTTGAGATTGTGGAGGGTATCACTACATTCGGCAAGGCCGAATTTAACTTTTTTACTTGTTTCATATAAATTTGATTTTCTTATATTCAATAGTTTTTTGTGTTTTTTTTTTAGAATTTTAAATATTTTTTTTAGAGATCTCATTTTTTTGTTTACTTTATCGAAAATAATCGAAATATTTATAAAAATGTGGTAACATTTTCATATCAAAAATTCAAAGAGAGAGAGAAACCGACACAAAAATAAAATTGATTTTATTCAAGCGGGTTTCGGTCGACCGTTTTTTATTGCCAAATTTGTATGAAAAAAACGTCTCCGACATTGTTGTGCGGGGACTCTTAGACTAAAAAACGTATATAGTGTAGTCCACCCAACTATTTCCATTTGTCTTTTGTGGCCACAAATCTTCTCCAGAAATTTTATGGGTAAAATTGAATATTTTGGGAATATGAAAATCATTTGGGGTATCCCACTATTAAATTTGGAAACTAGACCCCTTAGACTAAAAAACGTATACAGTGTAGTCCACCCAACTATTTCCATTTGTCTTTTGTGGCCACAAATCTTCTCCAGGAATTTTATGTGTAATATTGAATATTTTGGGAATATGAAAATCATTTGGGATATCCCACTATTAAATTTGGAAACTAGACCCCTTAGACTAAAAAACGTATATAGTGTGGTCCACCCAACTATTTCCATTTGTCTTTTGTGACCACAAATCTTCTCCAGGAATTTCATGGGTAAAATTGAATATTTTGGGAATATGAAAATCATTTGGGGTATCCCACTATTAAATTTGGAAACTAGACCCCCTAGACTAAAAAACGTATACAGTGTAGTCCACCCAACTATTTCCATTTGTCTTTTGTGGCCACAAATCCTCTCCAGAAATTTTATGGGTGAAATTGAATATTATGGGAATTTGAAAATCATTTGGGGTATCCCACTATCAAATTTGGAAACTAGACCCCTTAGACTAAAAAACGTATATAGTGTAGTCCACCCAACTATTTCCATTTGTCTTTTGTGGCCACAAATCCTCTCCAGAAATTTAATGGGTAAAATTGAATATTTTGGGAATATGAAAATCATTTGGGGTATCCCTCTATTCAATTTGGAAACTAGACCCCTTAGACTAAAAAACGTATGTGGTGTAGTCCACCCAACTATTTCCATTTGTCTTTTGTAGCTCGTGGAATATGCAATACATTGTTTACATGCGATGTAAATGACCGTCGTTAAGAAAAAGGTTTGTGTCTTTGCTATTTCAATTTCAATTTATCTTCACACACATACTTTTTCTATAAGAAAATTCGAAAAATCTGAGTCATTTTCTAAAAAGGTCTCAGAATCTGAGTGTTTTTCTATGAAAGAAAGGCTCAGAACCTGAGACCTTTTCTTATAATCTGAGACTTTTTCTAAAAGAAAAAGGTCTCAAATTTAGAGTCTTTTTCTGAAGAAAAAGATCTCAGAATCAAATACTCTTTCTAATATGAAGTCTCAGAATCTGAGACTTTTTAGAAAGGAAAAAGGTCTCAGAATATGAGACTTTTCTATTAAAAAATGTTATTTTTCTATGAGAAAAGGTTCTGAGAATCTGATTCTTTTTTAATAAGAAAAAGGTCTAAATCTGGGACTTTTTCTATACCAAAAAATGTTTCAGAACCTGAGACCCTTTATGTAGGAAAATGAGTTTGAGAGCTTCTCCTATAAAAAAATTCTCATTTAGAATCAGAAATTGTATACGAAAAGTTTTAATTTACATACTTTGAAGACCAAATTAAAAAAATATTTTTTGCTTTAAAAATCATTTATGCTCTTATACCAAATTCGCATTAATGTTTTTAAACATGTTTAAACACTTAAACATGTTTAAATTTAAACTTGTTAAGGTACATGTTCAAGTTCTTAAACTAGTTTAAAAATATGTATGTGAATATGGCATTAAAAACAGATGTATAAAGTGGAAAAATTATCATACTTTGTTTGGCCTTTAGGGCCCCTGTGAGGTCGGGACCCTGGGCACGTGCCCACTGTGCCCTAATGGTTAATACGGTACTGTTTGCTAATGAAAAAATAGTTTTAGAAACATGAAATTTTGAATGTAGGAAGATCCAGCAAAAAAAACGCTTTTGGGAGAAAGGGGGAAATGGTTCTTTTTATAACTATTGAGCTAAAAACCCCAAAATTTAAAGGATCCTCCAGCAGAAATAACACCAAGATAAGAAAATTTTATGGTAAAAAGAAGTATTATAAAAGTACAAAATTCGGAGGCATTTTTTTTTTTTAAGTCTTGCATAAAGAATTCTTATAAATAAATTTGACTAAAAAGGGTCTTGTTTATGATGTAAATCGGTCCGGCAGGATTCCTTACAATTAGTGAAAACATATTATGAGAAAAAAAATGTTTTCTCCCTTAATCCATAAGCTGGATATCCGCGCCTAGGTAAATTAGTGGTGTTTCGTTTTAAAAAATACAACTTTTATATGTTCATCAAGGACACAAACCTTGCAAATGTGTATTGAACTTGAACAAGTTCATTTTCATTTCTCTTCTACTTGTATAATTGTATTTTTTTTTTAACATAATGAAATGCATGTAATATAATATACAAATATAAAAAGAAATAGGTAAAATATATAAAAAAAAATTATTAATACTTACGGATAAAAGAAGAAAAGAAATGTGGTGGTTAGTAATAAAATCCAAGCGAAAGTCGCAGGAATGTAACGTGTCTTAACATCGCACTTGGGCATGTTGTGGCTGAAGCTGCTGCTGCTGCTGGGACTACTGCTGTTGCTGCTACTTTTACGGCTTGATTTATGTGTGAATAATGCGGAGGGCGATGATGACGATGAAGTTGGTGATGTATGGACAGGATGGGTGATGATGATGAAAAAGTGTTTTTTAAATGATTATAATCCAAGGTTGTTATTGGTTGTTTAAAAGCTTGTGAAAAAAACGACAGCGTTGTTGGATTGGGAAACAGGTGCATTAACTGCCAAATAAGGAAATGGCATAAGAAGTGGACGTAGATAGCAACACCACAATAGAAACGAAGACACAGAAGTTGTCTGAACAACAGCTAATTTTTCTTTTTTTTTTGCTTTTTTTATGGCAGACACAATGGAGCTCAAACCATTAATGGTTTCAAATGAAAAAAAGGAAGAATCGCGACACTAGACGGTAAAATATATTAAATACATGTTTAACGTTTATGGTGTTAAGAATGGATGTAAAGGAATTAAAAGACGAATAAAAAGAAAAGAAGACTAAGTAAGGATGACTAGAAAATACTGGTTGTATTAGAAGAAAAAATGTATAAGCAACTAAAGGTTGCGGAGTATCTTCTTTTCTTTAACACCAGACAAGACGTTTTTTTCTGCTCTTTTTAAGTAGATTTTGCTGTATTTTTTAAAGAAATTTTACTTTTTTATCACACAAATTTTAAAAAAAATAACCAAGATATTTGCACACACATTAATTTCCAATTTCTGTTATCTTGTTCTATGTCTTCTTTTATTATAATTCCTGCATTCCACCTTATTGTTCCTTTAAATGCCCGTAAGAAAAAAACATTTTTCTTTTTTTCTTATTGTTTTGTTTTCTTTTCCATTCTCTTTCTTTACAATTTAATTAAACATTTTTATTATTTTTTTTAATTATGCAAAAAAAATTGTATACACTATTTGTAAAATTTTATAAAAACCATGCATTTTTTTCTAAATTAAACATTTTAAAACAATTAAATTTATTTTTTTTTAATTTTTTTTGCATCGTGTTTCTACTTTGCCTACTACTTTGCTTTGGACAACGAAAAAGCAAAAACAAAAAAATGGTTAATTGAATTTTTTTTATTTTTCTTCTTTGCTTTGCTATAATTTTAAAAAATCAATTGAATTTTCACACTTTTTTATATTAATTAAGCTTAATTTTTGCAAAATTATTGTATAAATTTTATACTGAATTCCATTTACTTAATTTTTTTTTTATTTGCTTTTAGCTATTTTTTTTTTCCTTTTCTCTTTTACACACCACCTTTTTTATTACACACACCGAAGAAATTTTTTCCTTTTGAAGGGCCCCGACTTTTTTAACTTTTTATTATATTTCTTCTTTTATTATTTCACTATTTTCAACTAATTTTTCGTAATACATTTCTTTTTAATTTTATTAATAAATAAAATTCACTATTTCTTAATTATTTTATGAATTTTTTTAATAAAATTTTAATATTTTATCCGCGATCTCCATGTTTCGTTCGTTCTCGGCCAATTTTTTTTGTGTTTTGAATTTGTTTTGCTTTTTGGCTTTGAATTTGTTTTACTTTTTGTGTTTGTGATTTGTTGTTGTTTAATTAATTTATATTTTTGTTTCTTTTCCACACAGGAAAAGTTGCCAGCATAGAATATTCCGAAAGAGATAACTAATAAAAGTGTTTTTCTTAATTTTCCTTCTAGAGTTGTTTCTTTCTAACCCACACAAACAAGGCAAAAAAATTAGTGCGAAAGAAACGGAAAGCCGAAAAAATTAATTGTAATAGATTGTAGAACAGGGCGTTTCATAATATTGTTATCACATATGCTCACTTTCAGCTACCCTGTTATAATGTCTCTTCACAATACAGCAGCAAGCAGCAGACAGCAAATTTTTTACATGTATTTTGTTGTTGGCGCAACAAATTTTAGTTTTCGCAATTTAGCCAAAACGCTTATGTAAAAAATTTTAAAGAAAATGCTAATGCTATTTAAGCAAAAACTTTGTAAAATATACCAAAAGTAATATGGTGAAATATACCAAAATGAAAATTACCACATTTATGCTAAAATAATTTTTTTATTTAATTTTTGTAAAAAATTGTATATTTGTTGAATTAAAAATTTTCACACAATAAATTCATATTAATATAATAAATATTGTGTAGGATTTTATTTACACTGAAAAAAATAACCTTCCTGATATTAATGAAGCGGATTCATTATTTTGTTTTCATTACTTAAATGAAGGAATTCATAAGCTGATTGAAATTTCATTCATATTATGAACAAATTTTATGAAACTTGTTTCATTGGATTTCATAATTTCATTAAAAAATATCATAAGATTTTTTAGAACTAAATACAACTCTGCGTTGCGAATAAGAGAAAGAAAACAGAACAAAAACATACGACGTTTTATTACCACGCGTGTTTAGTCTAATTGTAATTTTTACATGTGTGTTAACTTTTTTCTAATAAAATAAAATAATTTATGTTTTTTTTATTATTGAAACTTGTGTGTGTGTTATGCTGGTTATATCTACATAATTGAAATTACAAGTGAAAAGTTCCGTATAAGTGTTTCTTTTGACTTTTTCTTATAAAATATAATATAATTTGCAACAGAAAAATAGTTTTTTAAGTCATTAAAATTTTATGATGAAATGCAGGGTAATTTGTGTTGTTCCATTGCTTCGTTGTTGCTACGTTTTGGCAGCACGTGTTTTTAAAGTCATCGCGTTTTTGTCTTTTATAGTTTACCTTATATGGCAATTCAGACCAATTTAAGTTTGGAGTAAAATTTTGTTGTGTGTAAAAACACATAAAAAGTGTGCAATTAAGGGTCATGTCACAGACTCAATTCCGTTCGGAAGTGGAATAAGTGGTTCACTCGTAAAACGCAAAGCAAATATTTTTTTTCGGAATGAAACCACTTTTAGCAATTCGATTCCACTTTGATTTTTGAAAGTGATTTCATTCCGAAAAAAAAATTGTTTTGCGTTTTACTAGTAACAACTTTTTTTCAAATCCGATCGGAATTGAGTCTGTGACATGCCCCTAAATAAAATTTCAGTGACGGTTACAGTGATGGTTACATGTGACTTACCAAAATTGTTATTAATGCAAATTTTCACTTATGGGTGTATGATACGTGCTGTTTTTAGGTAACTTGTTCCTAACTTGATTAGGGGCTTTCTATGGAAATTTTGATAACTTTAACCAACATGAATTTATCGTAATTCCCATATCAAAACCTTAATAAAGTTAGCAACTAGTTACTTGTAAAAAGCAATTATCATACGCTCATTACCAACTACTATTCCACATTTAATCAATGGATATTTTCATACATTTTATGAAAAACTTCATAAAACATTTCAAACAAGTTCTACGAATATTTTCATTATTTATATGCAAGTTTTCATGGAAAGGAACTTTAATGACACCAGTTTCATTAATCAAGTGAAACCTGTCTTCGGTTGAAAACGTGAGTCATTTTTCATTAAAGTTAAGTCAATTTTCATTAATTTCACGAAGCTATTTTTTTCAGTGTACCACCGACCAACTGACCCTTTTTGTACAAATTTCTCCAGTGACTGCTGCCTACACACAAAAAAAATATAAAAAACTGTGGCCGTTTTGGGGATAATACAACCTATAAAGTGGTTTTGGATAATTTACCTAAGTTTATTAGAGCAAAAACTTTGTTAAGTTATCCAAAACCACTTCATAGGTTGTAATTAAACCAAAAACTGGCACAATATTTTTAATTTTTTTTGTGTGTACGCTTTTTCTTGAAGTGGAGGCTCCGCTATAGCTTCACGAATTTATTTAAAAGCATCCTGTAAAAATAGAAAGTTATAACCAAGGAGAGGACTTTCATGCAAATGCATGTTTTTTCCCTTTGGTCATAGAATAGCATAAACAAGATATCTTTGCGAATCAAAGAATTTGCTTTAAAATGGCATCGATTCGTTAGTGCATATTTTTGCATATTTTGCTTAAAATGCATATTTTGCTATTTTTTTCGCTATAAATGCATATTTTTAGGTCATATTTTGTATAAATTTTAGTTTTTTAGCTACTTTTTAGTATTTTTTAGCTATTTTTAAGATTTTTTTTGATAATTTTTTTTTTTTTTGCATTGAAGCAATTATTAAATTTTTTAGATAATTTTTATTTTTTAAATAACATTTTATACATACTGTATATGTGCTTAAAATGCCAGACTAAATTCAAATTTTATGTTTTTTTTTTTAGTAAAAGTAAAAAACAAGTGGATATTTATGATTTTTAGTGCATATTTTAAGATTTTTAGTGCATATTTCAACACTTTTTAGTGCATATTTTAGGCGCCTAAAACATAGTTTTTTAGTGCATGAAGGTCCTGTCCCTGGTTATAACAAAACACAAATTTTTAATTTAAAAAACTAGTTAACCCCACACCGAACCAAATACGGCAGTAATATTTACGAAAAAGCATGTTGATTTGACGAAAGAACAATCATTATACAGCTAACAAAACAGGGGTGTTGATTTGAATAAAATTTTCGTTAATTTATATTTGAGATAAATTTGACGAAAGTTCGTCAAATTAACAGAATTATTTTCGTCAATTTGAATAAAATAGTTTATTCAATTTGAATAAATATCATCAATTCAACTAAATAATTTTCGTAGATTCCACGATATTTTATTAATTTTACTAAATTTTTCTACCCTTACAAAAATAAAATATCCATAAATATTATTTTTGTTATTATTTTAATTTTTTTATTGAATAGAATATTTTAATATTTAGAATTTAAAAAATTTTAACTATAATAAACAAAAAAAAAAAATACCAAATAATTAATAATTGAACTAATTTAAATATAAACTTACACAAAGGGGAAAACGAATGACTTTTTACAGCAAATGACGAAGAAAATGTACATATTTCCAAAATCCAGACGGAAACTTGTTTATCTTTGGACCCTTGTCAATATAATATGTATGTAGAATACCTAAAAACATTAATAAAAATTAGTTGTTTGTAAATTTAATTTTTATATAATCATTACTTACATGAAGTTTCTCAAAATTTAAAGATGTTTTCACATGAAATTTTGCAGCATTTGAAGACGCATTTTACCATGCCAAAAATGGCATAAAAACTAATAGCTTTAGGCAATTGGATAAAATTTCATTAAAAAATAAATTAATTTTCACAAAAAATACACTTTTTTCATGACGCTGCACATTGAAAAAATAATGGCGTCCAAACTAATAATATGAGTCAATTTGACGAAATTTTGTCAATTTTACTTCTTCAGAGGATGTAAACTTGACGAAATTTCGTTGATTTGAATAAAATTTGTTGAATATTAAAAAAAAAATTGACAAAATTTTGTTAAAGATCTACGAAAATTTTTTGTTGATTTTACCTACGAGATTTGGTTCGGTGCATTGGTCTCTTCACCGAACCAAATACGGCAGTAATATTTACGAAAAAGCTTGTTAATTTGACGAAAGTACAATCATTATACAGCTAACAAAACAGGGGTTTTGATTTGAATAAAATTTCGTTAATTTATATTTGAGATAAATTTGACGAAATTTTGTCAAATTAACAGAATTATTTTCGTCAATTTGAATAAAATAGTTTATTCAATTTGAATAAATATCATCAATTTAACAAAATAGTTTTCGTCGATTCTACGATATTTCATCAATTTTACTAAATTTTTCTACCCTTTCAAAAAATAAAATATCCATAAATATTATTTTTGTTATTATTTTAATTTTTTTATTGAATAAATATATTAATATTTAAAGAACTTAAAAAAATGTTAACTATAATAAACAAAAAAAAAATACAAAGTAATTAATAATTGAACTAATTTAAATATAAACTTACACAGATGGGACAACGATTGACTTTTTACAGCAAATGACGAAATATACATATTTCCAAATTCCAGACGGAAACTTATTTATCTTTGAACCCTTGTCAATATAATATGTATGTAGAATACCTAAAAACATTAATAAAAATTAGTTGTTTGTAAATTTAATTTTTATATAATCATTACTTACATGAAGTTTCTCAAAATTTGAAGACGTTTTCACATGAAATTTTGCAGCATTTGAAGACGCATTGTACCATGCCAAAAAAAAAATGGCATAAAAACTAATAGCTTTAGGCAATTGGATAAAATTTCATTAAAAAATAAATAAATTTTCACAAAAAATACTTTTTTTTCATGACGCTGCACATTGAAAAAATAATGGCGTCCAAACTAATAATATGAGTCAATTTGACGAAATTTTGTCAATTTTACTTCTTCATAGGATGTAAACTTGACGAAATTTCGTTGACTTAAATAAAATTTGTTGAATCTTAAAAAAAAAATTGACAAAATTTTGTTAAAGATCTACGAAAATTTTTTGTTGATTTTACCTACGAGATTTGGTTCGGTGTTGGTATGGAGGAACACTTACTTTTTGTCATTCCATTTGTAACTCATCAAAACAGTTCTGGACTCCATTGCACACAAAAAAAAAAATTTACCAAGTACTTGGGAGGATATGCGTTTTTAAAGTTTTTTGCATATATTATGCAAAAAATAGCATAATTTTACCAAGTTTTTGCTTGTTTCTGATAAAAGTTTAGAAAATATTCATAAGAGTATTTAACCTTGTGTAATTTTACAAACCTTAACCAAAACTATGCAAAAACTTGGTAAAATGTTACAAAATTTTTCATAATTTATGTAAAAAACTTTAAAAACGCATATCCTCCCAAGTTATTGGTAAAATATTTTTTTGTGTGTGGCTTTGCTATACAAATGAGTTTTTAGATTTTAATTTTATAACTAAAGGCAGGACTGGTGTCCACGCTCTTTATTGTAGTGAAGGATTCGCCATGGCTTCAAAAATTTATTTACCAGAGGGCCAATTCTGTTTCTGTGATAAATTTATCACTGAAAAAATAATGTCACTTTGCCTATTAGTTTTCAATGAAACAAACTGACATATTTTTTCATTCATACATTTTTCACAGAACCAGAATCGACCCCCAGTACCATAGAGACGGTACAATGGACTATTTTAAGTCTGAGCGCCATGGACTTGCCTAAAAATTTACCTAATTTTTTAGGCTTGTACAACCCACCCTCAACTCAACTCAACCATAGAGAAACATAGAGGCGAAGGCGTCAAAAATTGAGTTGTCAAAGTACAACTTGTATACATGTATTTGTTGACAAAGTACGACTTGTAAACATGTATTGTGTGGTGAATTCACATCGACAACGTACGTATGAGAAATTAGAAAAAGATAGTGATATTATTTTTTCTTTCACCTTCGCCTCTATGTTTCTCTATGCCCAGTACCCTGTAAAAATAGAAAATTATTACCAAACACTAATTTTTAAATAAAAAATTATTAAACCTTATTGGTGTCTTCGGAATGGGGGTATACTCACTTTATCATTCCATTTGTAATTCATCGAAACATACGTCTGGTACCCTATTCACACTTACAGTTTTAAATCGTTTTTAGCAATTATTTTTAGCATTTTCTGTCAATATACTGTAATAGCATAAAGAAAGTGCTAAAAATATTGCTGCTAAAAACGGTTTAAAACTGTACGTGTGAATAGGGTATGGGACTCCATTGATTTTGATAAATGAATGGTGTTTTAAGTTATGACAGCAAAATTAACTTTAGCATTTTTTTATCATACATTTATTTATCTTTTAAATAACTAATTATTTATTTTTATTTATTAATTTAACCCTATTCACACTTACAGTTTTGAACCGTTTTTAGCAATTATTTTTAGCAATTTCCGTCAATATACTGTAATAGAATAAAGAAAGTGCTAAAAATATTGCTGCTTAAAACGATTTAAAACTGTACGTGTGAATAGGGTATTAATTTTATTTATCAATTTAATTTTTACGTTTTTATGACACAAAAAATAAACGAACAACGCACACAAAAGTACAAAATGAAAATGGCGGTCTGTATTTGTTTTTTTTTTTTGTTTTCTTTCGATAAATTTTTGTGCAAGTAATTTGCGTTATTGTGCAAGCTACTTGGTTATTTTATAACCTATTCACAAGTACAGTTTTAAATCGTTTTTAGCAGCAATATTTTTAGCACTTTCTTTATGCTATTACAGCAAACCTGTGAAGTACTTAAGTATTTATTTACTTATATTAATTTTTTTCAAGTATTTTTGTATTTATACTTGAACATTTCAAGTATAAGTATTTTTAACTTACTTGAAAATTTATTTAAGTAAGTAAAAAAATACTTGTACTTGAAATGTTCAAGTACAAATATTTTGTATTTACTTGACGAAAAGTTCAAGTAAGTAAGTATATTTTTACTTGCAACAATATTTGTTGAAATAAAATACTTAAACAAAAATTTGTTTAAGTAGGTTAGGTTAGGTTAGGTTAGGTTGTAAGTGGCTGCTGACGTTTTACGTCAACACACGTAGACTCTGAGGTCCATTGTGATACCACGGGATCGTAATAGGTTTCCCTACTAGTCCCTGTCGTTAAACCAGTTTGAGCTTCTTATGAAACTCCTTAGATGTTGAATTTTGACATCCGACAAATCTGAAAGATCGTACAGCTCCCTAGATCCCAGTGAAGCAAGTCGCTGACCAGAAAGTGCCGGGCAATGGCAAATAAAGTGTTCGATAGTTTCCAACTCCTCTTCATCCATGCAACTTCGGCAAAAGTCATTCGACGGCACATTTAACCGCTCTGCGTGCTTCCCTATAAGACAGTGTCCGGTAATTATAGAAACCACCGTTGAAATCTCTCCTCTTGGAAGCGATATCAGCTCACTTGTGCGCCCCTGATTAAGAGAAGGCCAAATCAGTCGTGTTGTCTCACACGTCCATCCATTTGCCCATCTTTGATTAGTCTCCGTCGCAGAACAAAGCCGTAGGTTTTGCTTGCAAGTTTCTAGAGGCGTACCAACACATTCCAATTCTGTTGGAACCTGTAAGGTAGTTCCTAGTCTTGCAAGCTCATCGGCTTTGCAATTCCCTGGAATGTCTCTGTGCCCTGGGACCCATATGAGTCGTATGTTAAACTGCTTGGCCATCTCATTTAAAGACGTGCGGCAGTTAAGGGCAGATCTTGTTTTCAGAAACATTGAATCCAGGGACTTGACCGCGGCTTGACTGTCAGTATAGATGTTGACTGCGGTTGTAGACAAGACATTGCAGCTCAACCAGTCAGCCACTTCTTTTATTGCCAGCATCTCTGCCTGGTAAACACTGCAATGATCTGGCAATCTACGAGCCAGGCTCAACCCAAGCTCTTCCGAATAGACTCCAAAGCCCACTTGTTCGTGCAGCCTCGATCCATCTGTGTAAAAATTTATGGTAGCTCCACTACCCGGAGTATCCCCCATCCAAGACTCCCTGGATGGTATCATAGTGGTAAAGTGGCGCTCAAAGAGGCTCAAAGAGGGAGCACAGTCCACATTTTGTGGTATTGTTATCTTTTTCAAGATTGCGCTATGGCCACAATCACTGCTCCTCCATTGCAGCGTGCTATTAAGTCGAATTGCCGATGCAGCCGCATACTGCCTACCCAATATGTCCAAGGGTATCAGGTGAAGGAGGATTTCTAATGCAGCCGTAGGTGTAGTACGAAGAGCACCAGTGATGCACATTGACGCCATTCTCTGTACCTTCGTGATAAAGACAAAGTTCGCTTTTGTTTCCAAAGCAGGCCACCAGACAATGATTCCATACAGCAAAATTGGACGCACCACTGCTGTATAGATCCAATGAACGACTTGAGGGCTAAAACCCCATCGTTTTCCAATGGCCCTTTTACAGGAATACAAAGCAATCGTTGCTTTTCTCACCCGTTCCTCAATATTACGCCTGAAATTCAGCTTCCTATCTAGAAATACTCCAAGATACTTGGCTCCATCTGAGAAGGTGATTTCAGTACCGTCCAGAGAAATAGGATCAAAAGCAGGAATCTTATTTTTCCTTGTAAACAAAACAAGCTCTGTTTTACTAGGATTAACTCCTAGGCCACAGTCTCTTGCCCATTTAGACAGATCTTTCAGAGAACCCTGAAGAATGTCCCGCAATGTTGGCAGATGCTTCCCCTTTACCGCTATCGCGACATCGTCAGCATATGCGATAACATGACAACGTGCTTCTAGAGATAGTAGCATTGAATTCAGTGCCAGGTTCCAAAGAAGCGGCGAAAGAACACCTCCTTGTGGTGTGCCCCTATTGACAAATCGAGATATGACGGACGCTCCCAATTCAGACGTTATACGTCTATTGGCAAGTAGGTTTTCCACCATTAAAACGATTTCACGCTTTACTCCCAGACCAGACAATGCCAATATTATCGATTCTGGAATGACATTATTAAAAGCCCCCTCAATATCAAGAAAGGCCACCATAGTGTACTCCTTTACCGAAAGCGATCTCTCGATGGTACCAACGAGCTCATGAAGAGCTGTTTCCGTTGATCGTCCCTTGCTGTATGCATGTTGCTTTGTCGAAAGCAACCTCGGGTCAATCACTCTACGCAAATATGAGTCTATCATTCGTTCCATTGTCTTTAACAAAAAAGAAGACAGACTAATTGGTCTGAAATCCTTCGGAGCTGTGTGGGAACTTTTCCCAGCCTTCGGGATAAATACGACTCTGGTATCCCTCCATTTTAAAGGAATATACGACCAGTTGATGCATGCTGTGTATAGATTATACAGCAACGGGGCTATATAGTCCAACACTTGCTGCAACTCAGCCGGGATTATACCATCAGGTCCCGGAGATTTATAGGGCCTGAAGCTTTTTATCGCCCAGATTAATGTTGGCATATTTATTATTTCCGAAGCAATTTCAGATGCTTGGGCGTCAGAACGTTCCAAAGCTTGAAACGGCGTCATGGAATTGCCCGGAAAATGCGTGTTTAAAAGGAGATCCAGCGACTCTCCACTGGAGGAAGACCACACCCCATTAGGATCTTTCAGGTATCCTAGGGTGCAAGGAGAAGAAGCCAGAACCTTGCGCAGCCTGGATGCCTCAGAAACGTCTTCTATGTTTCCACAGAAGTTTTTCCAAGAATCACATTTGGCATTTCTGATCATCTTTTTATAACTCTTAAGTTGCAGCCTGTATGCAGACCAGTCCTCGTCCGCTCTTGAAAATTTAGCCTTATTAAAGAGCTTTCTGCAGGAATCTCTGCTCGTCTGCAACTCATTTGACCACCAAGGTGGCTTTTTTTTCCCTCTAGGCTTTGCAGAAGGGCAAGACGCATCCAGGCACCTATTACAAACATTTGTTATATGGTCAACCAGACAGTCAATTTCCGCTAAACTATGCGGTTCAGATAGGGGTACTTCATCCAAAAGCAAAGAAAAAGTCTCCCTATATTTCACCCAGTTTGTTCTTCTCAGATTTCTAGAGACTGTCTCAACCGGGGCACGCTCCCTGAGTAAAAACTCAATGTACCGATGATCTGAGAAAGAATGCTCTTCCAAAACTCTCCAGTCATCAATTCTATCAGACAATGTATCTGATACAAGTGTTACGTCAAGAACCTCTTGCCGCGTACTTGTAACGAAAGTTGGTTCACTACCCTTGTTACAAATATACAGGTTAGTGCTTAACAAAAACTCCAAAAGTGATTCGCCTCTATCATTTGTGTCTGTACTACCCCATATCGAATGATGTGCATTAGCATCACAGCACACTAGTAACTGGTGTCCCCTAGATTCAGACTCCCGAATCAGACCGCCAACCTTCTCCGGGGGTATTGGCCCCGGATTAGGAAAATACGCAGAGGCGAGCCAAATAGATTTCCCATGAAGCTCTAAGCTAGCCGCTGTAACATCCATATCACTAAAAGTTGATAAAAAGAATATATTTAAGCCATTTTTCGCCAAGATGCAGGCTCTTGGTGAGCCCTCACCTTTGGCAACCATCAACTTAAACCCAGGGGTCTTCAATCCGCAAACCCTGCCACCCCGCACCCAGGGCTCTTGGATAAAAACCAAGTCAACTGCTCCTGTCGTCAGGCGCAGCAATAGTGCAGCTGAGGCTGCCTTACAGTGATGGAGGTTTATTTGTAGGAACCGCAACATCTTGCTTTTTTTCCACCATCCTTTCCACCACCGTGTTATTGGCTTCATCCTCCGTGTTATCATAGAGGTCGCATTCGTCCCCAGATTCGGTTTCGAATAAGCCAGATATGTGTCCCATCTGTTCTGAATCGGAGGCAACAGAACTCTCCGAATTCCTCACTGCATGGGCCTCGTCCTGAATGTCACCCATAGTGGCATCAGCTTTATCCTCCGTGCCATCACAGAGGTCGCATTCGTTGCCAGATTCGGTTTCGAAAATGCCAGATGCATCTCCCATCAGCCTAGAATCGGTCAGCTGAATATCAACCTTTTCCAGATTCTCCTCCCCAGCCGACTCTGCCACTGGCTTGTCTGCTTCCAAAATAGGCTTCTGGTCGCCCTTGTAGACATTGACTCTTATATGAAAAAAGCCAAATCTAATAATGCCGTCAGTCCTGGCTAAAAGCGGAAGCGATTCCTCATTAACCAAGACCACTGCTTGACGACGAGCGCCCTCCATCTCACCCAATCTGGCAATTTGCCAATTCTGAGTTGGAAGGTCAGGATTGCAGACTTTTATCATCTTTAGAATCACCGCAGTGTCACTTGTAGCCATTGGGATCCATGCATGAGCTCTGGGTTGCGAGGGGATATCATGTTTTTCCACAACGTCCAGTCTGGCTCCAGGCCATAACTCTCCCACTTGGCTAATGGCAACCTTAAACACGGCTGCGGATCTTTCGTTTCCAAAAGCAACGAGTTTTACTCGCCCCTGATACCAACCTGCGTTGACAGTAGTAGGGAGAAAATCAGGCATACTCTCAAGAAGCCTATAGTAGATTTCATTTAGTTTAGTTTCAACTAAACTCCACTTGTCCCTTGGAATACTACAATCCCCATTTTGCCTGTTTATCACAGCCCTAACGAAGTTACCTTTCACCACTTCACTAAAAGACTGAGTCCAGACGTTGCCGGTCACCTTAGATCTTTTAGGTAAAGGTTTCTCGTCGGGCGAGCGCAACCTTTTACCAGACTTCGATGACGAGGCCGAAACAGCGCTCTGTTTGTCAGATGCGCGCATTGCCGAAAGTTTGTCCTGTTCTTCAATGACTCCTTTCGCCCATGATAGCGACGCCTTCTCACGTTCGGAGAGCTTCGTTCCATCGAGTTGGCTTAGTCTGTTAATTATTTTCAAACAAAGCCTTCTCTGGTTGTGCCTGACCTTTGATGGCTTAAGTTTCTTTTTCTTTTTACCACCAATATTAGGCTGAGCACCCCTACCAGAATCAAGGCCGGACTTCAAGGTCGCAACCCTAAGACCAGTGCTAGGACCAGCACCAGTCGGTGAGGCAGAGCCTCGAACTAAATCGGTATCATTTGTGTCCATATTTTCATTTTCCTTGATGTGGTAATGAAAATATCACAAAAATACCTATTACGAACAAACCTATTACGAACAATTTTAGTAATTCAATTTATAGCACGGAGTTAAAATAAAACACGTCCACACTCGTCAACAGTTGAACGATTTTTTTTTGTTTAAGTAAAATAAAAAGAAAATTTTCTTAAAGTGAAAAATAACTACAAAATGTTTTTAAATTAATTTTGTAAACAAAAATGTTTCCAAATTAAATATTTAAGCAACATGTTTACAAACAAAACTTTTTTGAAATTTAGAAATATGTTTCGTTTGTTCATCAACCACTAGTAGGCGGGAATAAAATGACACTATAACCAAAGGATTTTTCATTAAAGGATCTCATGAAAAGTCATTTTGTACAAACAGAAAACGAAAGATTCCGCAGCAGAATTAACATCCCAGCTAACCCCATCCAAAATTGACCCATTTTCGGGCCAACCATCAACTTAATCCCACTGGGAAAAAAAAGCACTCCCCGATAAGCCTATAAAAGCTGATGTAGATGATCAATCATTTTAGTAGTTAGACCATGCGTATTTTTTTATTAACGCTCTTTTTTAGACGTGGCAGTAAAAATTGTAAAAAAAATCATATTAGTGGAAATTTTTTAGCAAGGAATTGGGGTGGGTATGCTTTAGAAAAAAGTTGGTGGCAAAAATTAATGAAGGTATTACATTTTACCTCTCTAAAAAGCACCATGGAAGCGGTAGGAGCAAATCTAATAAGTTTACAAAAAACCAAAAAATTGACCGCCTTAAGTATTGAAAATAGAGGGTTGGTTTGTTGTGACCAACCCTCTAGAAATTGGGGATCGGTCATACAATCGTTTCGTCTGGGGGCATCCTTGAGACAGAGCGATGGAAGTAAATTTCATATTTTTTTTTGTTTTGGGAAACCTCTTAGGGAGTGGATATAGGGAGTAGGTTTGTTTAGTAAAAATGCTTTGATGTAACAAATAATGGAGGTTGGTCTTGCATTTCTCCCCTCTAGGAGCCACTCTGTGACAATTGAGGGATACATATTCGTGTTTTTTCCTTCTCCTTATTCTCCAATTAGATGTCATATGCATAATATATGCAGTAGTTGCAGGCTCTTTTAAAAACGCGATCGGAAATTAAAAAAAATTAAGAAAAACACACAGAAAACTAATATTATGTAAAAAATTGAATTTAAAAATATTTTTTTTTGACAATTTCATAAAAGCAATATTTATGTTTATTATTTCCAAAAATTGTTCCTCAATTTTTTTATTTGAACAAAATGTTTATCAAGTATTTTACTTGATGAAATTTTGTTTCAAATAAAAAATACTTGAAAATACTTGTACTTGAAAATTTCAAGTACAAGTATATTTTTACTTACTTGAAAAATTATTCAAGTAAGTAAAAAATATTTATACTTAAATATTTCAAGTACAAGTATTTGCGTACTTACTTGAAAATACTTTTATTTAAGTTTTTTACAGGTTTGTATTACAGTATATTGACAGAAAATGCTAAAAATAATTGCTAATACCCTATTCACACTTACAGTTTTAAACCGTTTTTAGCAATTATTTTTAGCATTTTCTGTCAATATACTGTAATAGAATAAAGAGAGTGCTAAAAATATTGCTGCTAAAAACGATTTAAAACTGTACGTGTGAATAGGGTATAAAAACGGTTTAAAACTGTAATACCCTATTCACACTTACAGTTTTAAACCGTTTTTAGCAGCAATATTTTTAGCACTTTCTTTATGCTATTACAGTATATTGACAGAAAATGCTAAAAATAATTGCTAAAAACGATTTAAAACTGTAAGTGTGAATAGGGTATAAGTGTGAATAGGGTATTACATAAAAAACTAATTATGTTACTTTAGCAAAAATTTGCTAAAAATTTTTTTTTGGTATGAAAAAATTTTTACCAAGTTGGATTGCTCAATCTGACACAGATTTTTTTTTTTGCGTGTAGTCTGTACTGTGCACTGTGGGCCAGCATCCAAGAATTTTGGCCAAAACTAGAATACAGAGGATAGAAGTCTTTATAATATGCCAAAAGAGGATTCAAAATGGCGGCCATAAATTTTAAAATTTGAATATATAATACTTAAAATATTTGTTTATAAAGGATATGACGACGCTGATTACGAATATGGAATCGAAAATTTAAAATTAAAAATAGCGGATTTAAAATGGCGGTAAAAAACTTTAAGATTTGTATACATTGAACTTTATTTATTTGTTTATGAAGGATATGACGTCGCTAATTACGAATTTGGAATTAGAAAATAGAAATTCGAAATGGCGGATTCAAAATGGCGGCCAAAAATTTTAAAATTTGTAAATATTAAACTTCAATTATTTGTTTATCAATGATATGGCGTCACTAATTACGAATATGAAATCGAAAATTTGAAATTCAAAATGGCGGGTTCAAAATGATGGCCTTTAATTTAAAAATTGGTAAATATTGAACTTAAATGATTTGTTTCGACTTTATATGGCTTCAATGTTTTCGAATATAGAATAAAAAACTGTAAATTCAACATGGTGGATTCAAAATGGCGGCCATACATTTTAAATTTAAATATAATGAACTTTAATTATTTGTTTATAAACGATATGGCTTCGCTGATTACGAATATGATAACGAAAATTTAATAATCAAAATGGTGTATCATGAAATGTTTATGAACATTTTCTAATTCAAACTAACATTTTCAGACAAGGCTTAGCAGCAAAGTGTTTTCGTGACCACATTTATATAAACAAAATCCAAAAAAGTCGTAATTAACCAGAAAAAATGCAGAAAAGTTTTGTTATTGTAAATTACATCCAAACTATTTTATGGAAATGCACTTAAATGAAGAGGTGTTAACTTTATTTTTATTTTACTTCTTTTTTTCTCACACAGAAATAATGTATTCAAACTAAAGACGAAATATTGTACCAAAATATACCCAGCAAAAATTTTGAATTCCAAAGAATCGGTTATGTGTTGCGAATCGAATATTTACCACTTTAACTGAACATGTCAACTTGTTGACGCTTTCAAACGAATAATTAATTTATGCTCAAACTCCGATAAAATCGCAAAGGCGCATTTTTACAAGACCGCATTTAAAAAACACGGATAAAAAGTTATTAAATTCTAATCCGGACCATTAAACTGCATTGAAATTTCAGCATAAATCTATCATTAAAAAGTAAAACTTGAGGACGCAGTTATACTGGATATATTCGATATGAATTTTACGATAATGTTGTTCTTAAAAAAACATCTCAAAAATGCTCATCAATTGCCACTATCGGCTAATTAAAGTGGTAACCCATAAATATCATCCGCTTAAATGCGTCACTGAATATGTGAGCATTAAGAATTTATAACAGTCCGAATAAAAGCCGAACAAGCAAAAATATTGGCAAAAGCAAAAACAAGTGTCGGCTTAATCATAATAGAGATTATTATACATGAATTTGGGGGTTCTATCTATGTATATAATATAACGTTTATATGTTAATAGTATAGTTTACAGATTTTTGACAATTACAACTTAATAAAACCGAATTTCGCCAAGTCCAATACACCATTTAATATGCCTTCAAAAAACCTTTCGATCTGTATGAAATGTTCATATAGCTCCTTTGAAACAGATATGAAAAAACGAAATAATAACGTTTTCCCCCTCCCATTTCCCCTCTTTAACCGATGAGATGGCACCTAAAAAAACAGGTTAGTCTTAGATTTTGACCTTCTATAACATACGTGAAATGCAGAACAATCGGCGTGCAAGTGATTTTATCTTCCGTGCTAGTGTAGAAGTGTAATCTGAACGCCATCTTTTAGTTCTAGGACAATATCTCGAAAGTTTATGAATGGTCGCAGACGGTCGCAAAATTCTAGTTAGGGGACATATTAAGGAACACATTGGCATTAAGGGTTTTCCAAAATCGTTTGGAGCTTTTTGGAGATCGATGTTGAAAAATGGCGATTTTCAAAAAAATCGTTATTTTTTTAGGGAAACTTAAATTTTATACCTTCTTTAGATAATTATTGAAGTGTTTTAGATTTTTATAAGTAAATAAGTACTTCTTTAGTGATTTCTGAATGAGTTTCAGTCAAAAATTCTTTAATTTACAAAGTTTTTTTAATATACTTAAAAAAAAAAAAAAATTGTCACAAAAATTCGAAATTTTGACTTTGACCTCATGCCAAAGAAAATCAGTTAGCCACAATATTACAATATTTTATTTACATAATATTGAACATTTCAAGATTTTGAATACATCAACAGAATTTGGATGCAGCGAAATGGACTTTTGGCCAAAAAACCGAGATCCTGGCCCACTGTGCTGTGGTGAGAACAGGGTATAAAAAACCAACGATCGTGAAAACCCCTATAGTTTTTCAAATAACTTTCTGTGAAGGGTGAAAAATTTTGCTATAAACAGCTGTCAAGATATCGGCCATTTTTTTACAATATTTTTTCTACAAAAAGTGTATGGTGGATGTTTACGAGAGTGTAAAATATAAATTAAAATATAAAAAAAATTGCGAAAAATATATAAATTAAAAATACAATTAAATTAAGAATTTCCGGAAAATAAAAGTACTACATTTATAATGTCACGTAGTGTTAGAGCTGAAACACGCAGTCGAGCCAAGGATGATATTAAACGTGTTATGCAGGCAGTGGATAAACCCAGGCATTGGGAGAAAAAATGGGTAACCATCAATGATACCACCATGAAGATTTTCAAATGGGTGCCTATATCAAATAATGATAAAAAGAAATTAAGTTCCTTGACCAAACAATCGGATAAAGAAAATTCTCAAAAGGGAACACCCACCCCACCACAAATAACACCCAGCTATGGTCTGACAGCCGAGGATTCTAATACTTGTGAGTGTGAAAAGAAGGATTAAAAATGTTGGATAATATAAATTAATTTTTAAAGTTTTTCATAAATTACATTTTACAGTTTTTTACAGTATTTTTAAAAACATTTTTCTGTTTTTCTTTTTTAGGTTTTTCGGTGGTCAGTGACTCACAGGGTGCTCAGGATTTCGTTAGTAGTATGCCATTTTCAGAAGATTCCAACTCACAGGGAAGTGATGGTCCAGTCAAACGTTTAAAGCAAAGTGATTAATTAAGTCTACCATTTTTTAAACTTTAAAAAAAAAAAAAAAAAAATCACTCCTCAAGAACTCACCTCAAAACATTCAAAATATATTCCTAAAACAACACAACCCATCTTCATTATATTTTCATTCAAATAGAAATTATAGCATCCTTTAATCACTTCTTACTTTCTTCCTGTCAAAACTTAAGCAATGTAATTTGTGTATTATTAAAAATAGTAAAAAAAAACAAATTGTCATGAAATATTTGCTCTATTTATTTTTTTTTAATAACTGCCATTGAAACTTGTACTTTAGTAATTTTTTTGTATACATTTTTTTGTAAAGATTTTTTCACCCCCCCAGCTCAAAAAAAAACTTAATATGACATATTTAGTTAATAAGTTTATATATTAATTATTATTTTATATTAGGTCTTTTCGATTACCCAAATTTCTTACTATTTTTTACTACAACTGGAAATTTTTGTTTACTTTTTGTATTGAAAATTTCCAGCTGTAGTAAAATGAGTAAAAAATAGTAGATTGTAGTAATGTAATCGAATAGACCTATTATTTCTTTCTTTTTTCCATTTCCTCCTCTATTTAAAATTTGTATGAAATTTAATATTTGTATAATTGTAGTTTCTAAGTTAATTCCTCTACATTTTTCTGTGTGTAAAATTTATCTTAACATCAAAACTAACATTGTAAATCTTTTTATTACATAAAAAAAGTAAGCAAATATAAGTTGAATTTATTTTTATTTATGTATGTATGTATGTAGTTTGAAATATTAATTTTAGGCCTCTGTTCTGTCTTTCACAACTTTTCAATTCACATGCAAATTTCCGAATCACATTAACAGGCCTATTCACAGTTATGACTGGTTATGACTAATTTTATTATTTTCAAACTTCATATTCCCTGTGTTTTTTGTAAACACAATCAAGTTTAGTTTTTTGTCGATCACGTTTTTATTTAAAGTTGAAATTAGTGCCTACGGTCAGTACCGTAGTACCAGGAATACCGGTATTCCCAGTTCTCGGTATTACCGGGAAATGGTACCGGTTTCCGGGTTCCGAATTCATTCCCGGGAATACCGGTATTCCCATTTCCGGTTCTGATGGTATTCCCGGGACTACCGGTATGTATATTTTGTAAAAATTTGTACAATTAAAATTTTTTCTTTGCTTTTACCAAAAAAATACAAAACATGTGAAAAACACCATTTCCATTTAATTTTTTTAATTTAAGAAAAAATAGTTACAAGATTTTTAAATAATTTTACAAACACAACTAAATATTACTGAAATACTGATTAAAGTGTAATTTAAATATTTTATGGTATAGTTTTTTTTTGGTTTTTGAGAACCGGTGCCAGGATCAGAACCGGGAATACCGGTATTCCCGGGAATACCGAGAACCGGGAAATGGGGGGCACTAGTTGAAATCATATTTCAACTAAAATTGATTATATCATTGGTTTTATTTTAAAACCATTAATGTTTACGAAAGAAAATACAACTTTTGATTCCGAATTTCTTTTATATTCCTAGATAGTATTTGGAACATTTGTAAGAGGATGTAGCAATAAATTCGCGAATTTCTCCATATTTTGATGTTTTTGCGAGATTAGCCCATAAAACTTTGCTTTTACCATCATGTTAAAAATCGCGAAAAACTTTTTTTTATATGCCAGCATCATTTTACGAGACAATTCAAGGGTCCGTCTTTTAGTATATTATATAATGTGATAACTTTAAAAAATTAACTGACCAAAAATTAACAAAACTATTATTTCAGTGTTTGCCTACAAAAATTACACCGTCCGGCAGCCAATATTAAACATGAACCGAATGATATACGTCTAAAAGTAGAGTCAAATGGAGTAAAACTGCATTTAAAGTTTTTCATTTCGTGATCCTGTTTCCTTTTTAAAGTACTTCAAAGTTTTAAAAGATAACCTTTTTTTAAAATATTTTTAAATATTTGATGGGAAATGAAATTGGAGAATCTTAGCTAATTTTTCCATTTTTTTATTTGTCCATATCAGCAAAAAGGATGTAAAAAATGTCCCTTCAAATATTATCAAAATATTTAGTTAAAAATTTTAAATGATATTTTAGGAAAAAATATGAAGGGACATTACCGCAATTTTTCCCGATATCTAATATATTTAAAAAATATTTTATAAAAATTTAATCCTCTACAACTTAGAAGTCCTTTTAAAAGGAAACCGGATCACGAAATGAAAAACTGTAAATGCAGTTTTACTTCGTTTAGTCGTAGTTTTTGTTAAGATAACTTTTGCAAATGAAAACTTTTTTGGACAAATTTTTGGTCAGTTAATTGCTTAAGGTTCCCCCATTATATACTTAAAAATGGACCCTCATCATTAAAATGATTCTGCTATATTAAAACAAATTGCGGTCCATATCATATAGATGTTTTTTGTTCACTATTCGTAGTGTTAGGGATGCCTTTATGATTCACTAAAAGCAAGTTTTTTATCAAAGACCAATTTAGAGATTAATTTCGCGAGAACCTTGAAAAATGAAGAAATTCGCGAATTTAAGGGCTTAATAGCACATTCAGACTGACCTTGAATCCTCGTTGAAAATACGTATTTTAATTATGAAAACTTAACCGTTCACAACCGAAAAATTTGACACTTATCACGTTTTCGAAATTTACCGAACAAAATTCGCGATTATATCGGCTTTTAAAACACTCAATTAATTAATTTACGATATATTTTAAAATAATTTATCGAAATTTTTTGTTAATAGTTGTTTTTATGTAAATATTTAAATATTTTTAATTTTTTTTATTTTTGACATTTTCTTTAATTTATTTTCTTCTATTATAACAGTTGTAAAAAAGAGTTGAACTATGGAATTTAAAAGGTTTCAATTGTACATTCGTTGAAACCTCAATACAAAAAGGTTTCAATTTGTGAGGAAAAATACGTATTTTCAAATGAGGTTTGGCTCGAAACCTCGTTAAACGGGGTTTCGAAGCCAATGTGAATGCACTATAAGATGAAAAGCTTTAAACCAAATTTTACAATTTTTTTTTGTTAAAAAAACAGGCTGGAAATAAGGTAATCTTTAATGACATATTGCAAGAAAACTGTATCATACCTCTTATTTTCTAAAAAAGTGGTCACTTTTGTCATGCTGTGTTAATATATAATTTATTTAAAATTAATAAATTAAAAAAAAGACTTCTAATGTACAAATTATTAAATAAAAAATAATACATTTTTAATTTTGTAATGGATTATTTTAGTTAAAAAGCTATTTAAAAAAAAATTTCCGATAATACTTTTCAAAGTACAGGGAAAGCGCTTTTAAAAGTACTTTGCCACTACTAAATGGTGTTATCATTTAGCATCTTAGCAAGTACTAAAAACCCAAACAAAAGGTACTTTGCCAGTATTAATACCATCCTATTAGGACTTTGCCAGATCTGGCCCGTATGTATTTTTCTGCCTGTTTAGCGTGATTCCTCCCACGCGTTTGGCAAACTATTTTTTTTGTGTCTACATTTGGGAGTTGTCGAAAATATAAGCGGTTTTGTTTGTCCACACTATGGAAATATTACACATATATTCTCTTCAGAGAATATATGTGTAATACTGGTGTTCCTCATTTGGGTACCGTACCAATATATCCTCGTGTTATTGCTTTAAAAAGTACAGCAATTTCGGTGTTAACAGAGTTACCGGAGACGAGCACGGCTGCCACTTTTTAACAATTGGTACGACAATTAACAGTAGGTATAACTTTGAATCTAGACTATTGTTTAATTACACAGGTTGACAAAAGTTGAACTTTTACAATTTGCCTGACCTTTGACAACTGATTTATATGGATTTTAGTGTGCTGATTCCGAATCTGTTATCAAATTTTCTCCATAAGCTCGCGTTCGTGAGCAAATCGCTGTTAAAGAGTCGAAAAAGTGCGTTATTTACCAACTTTGCTTGGCTATAATTTCCAAAACTAATTTTAGATCCTCAGTTTCAAACACGAACTTAACTATTGGATGCGAGGATTCCAAAACTGGTATTCGCTTTTTTCTGACAGCTTCAGTTTTCGAGTTATTAAAAAGGGCATAAATATTCAGACAAAGTTAATGAGGGAATAAATTTAAAAATTTTATTTTGCGATATATCCAAAACTAAAGAGAACTCAACAAAAGTAAGAGCATTTTTGGAATCAGCATATCCAACATACCTAAAATCGTCATTCACTTTTTGGATGTAAGACAAGTGTTGGTAAATATGGACTCACAAACATGCCAAAAATAGCCTATTTTAAAAGATTCCCTAGGCTATATCTCAAAAACTAGAGCTGACCCAAAAAAAAAAACGATAGCCAGATTTGAAACCAGCGTACCCTAATTACCCAAAGTTAACTATCAGAACCAGGGGAAAAAAAAGTGTTGCACTGTGTTATTAATTTAATATAATTTTTCGGATGTAAATAAAATAGTGCCCCCCATTTCCCGGTTCTCGGTATTCCCGGTTCTGGAACCGGTTTCCCGGTTCTAGATATATTCCCGGGAATACCGGTATTCCCGGTTCTGATCCTGGTACCGGTTCTCAAAAACCAAAAACATACCATACTATAAAATATTTAAATTACACTATTTAATCAGTATTTCAGTAATATTTAGTTGTGTTTGTAAAATTATTTAAAAATCATGTAACTATTTTTTCTTAAATTAAAAAAATAAAAGGGAAATGGTATTTTTCACATGTTTTGGATTTTTTTTGGTAAAAGCAATGAAAAAATTTTAAATGTACAAAATTTTACAAAATATACTTACCGGTAGTCCCGGGAATACCGTCAGAACCGGAACCGGGAATACCGGTATTCCTGGGAATACCGGAAATGAATCAAGAACCGGGAAACCGGTACCATTTCCCGGTAATACCGAGAACCGGGAATACCGGTATTCCCGGTATTTAAGGGCAGTTTACACGTTACCTACCCTTGACCACCCTTATCTCCTATTTCCCAGTATAAGTGATACGATTTGCCGGGTTTAAGTGATACGATTTGCCGGATTTATCAAGCTTTAAGATTGATTTACACGTTAACTACCCTTGACCACCCTTATCTACTATTTCCCAGTATTGGGGGATAAAAATTGTCAAATTCAAATAATTTTTCATACAAAATTATTTAAACCCAGCAAATCGTATCACTAATACTGGGAAATAGGTGATAAGGGTGGTCAAGGGTAGTTAACGTGTAAACTGCCCTTTACACGTTAACTACCCTTGACCACCCTTATCTACTATTTCCCAGTATTGGTGATACGGTTTGCCGGGTTTAAATAATTTTGTATGAAAAATTATTTGAATTTGACAATTGCTATCCTCCAATACTGGGAAAAAGTAGATAAGGGTAGTTAAAGGGCAGTTTACATGTTAACTACCCTTGACCACCCTTATCTACTATTTCCCAGTATTGGTGATACGGTTTGCCGGGTTTAAATAATTTTGTATGAAAAATTATTTGAATTTGACAATTGCTATCCTCCAATACTGGGAAATTGTAGATAAGGGTAGTCAAGGGTAGTTAACGTGTAAATCAAGCTTAACGTGTAAATCAAGCTTTATACTCATTTATTTATTCATAATTGAAAGTAAATGAAATAAAACGAAAAATACTATTAAAAAAATTTTGGCTTAAGTCAAGATTACATCCACCCCCCTATTTTTGCAGATCAGCTATTAAAATAGACTTACCCAGGCAGAAATTGATGATGGTACAAAAAATTAAGCACTTTAAAATTACTATTTTCCAAACGCTCTGAAGATGGTTTTTTTTACCAACTCAAAAGTGCTTTTACAGCAACATTTTTACGAATTAAAAAAATGTTTTATATCTTCCACAAATAAAGTAGGGCATGATTATTGTGCCATTCTGTTTAAGGGAATGTGGCATACATCCTCTCTTTAAAATAGAAAACACGGAATTTGCTGGAAAATATTAAAAAAACCTCTTGCTAAAACTAAATTATTTTTTAGTCGATTGTGGGAAAATATATCAAAAATATCAATTATAAAAATTTACAAATTCGAAAAAAATTCAGATAAAGCGTCCTTAAACCATTTTATTTTTAGTCCTCCGAATGCTTTTCGAGCGTTTTGAAAAACAATCATATGACCGTTTAAAGACGTTATCATTCGGACGTTTTAAAAGCACTCTTAACATAAAAACCATGACGTTCTGGAAACGCTTGTACCACCATCTATAGTACTTTTAAAACGCTTTGATGATTGTATTTTTCTGCCTGGGTACGTATCCTTGATCGTATCGATTTCTTGCAAAAGTTAGGTAATTATATTGGAAATTCGAATAAAAAAAAATATGAATAACTTTAACATACACTTTTCTAATAATAAAAAATTTAGTCCACCAAAAATAAAAATGCATATATTTCGAGAAGGCGATTTGATACAACTTTTCTGATGACAGATTCGTGTTTAGGACGCCAAAATTTTTAGAATATCTATTCAACATGTCTGTGCAAATACCGAGTAGAGTACTGTTATTACAGTCAGTTTTCGATCTCTATTCAAAACACAGCCCATAAAAAAGGTGCAGGACTCTTCTTGTAAGATTACAAGAAAACCCATCGATAAAATTCAATTCTGATGGCGAAAATGGATTCAAGACGTCAAAATAGATAAAGATTAGGGGGGGTCTAGTTTCTGGGTCAGACCTTTATATTTTTGTGGGGGTATGTAATCAATCAAAGTCTTTTTTGGATTTTTTTTAGTAACTGTCTTATGAATTTATAAAATTTCAAAAATGATATTTATCAAAGAAACTTTAATTTAAGAAGAAATGTTAGATATAAAACAAGTTTTTGTAAAGCAAGATAATCTGGTCAGAGTTGAGGTAAAAAATTTAAATCAATATATTTATAAATAAAATTTCTGTTACAAAATTACTCGACTAGTAGTTTATCTATATATAAAAAATCAAGTTTATCAAAGAAAATCAATAATTTTAAATTGGTACTCTTTCCTTTAAAGATTTCGCCAGCGCCCTAGTAAACCAAAATCAAATATTTTTATTTTAACTTAATTGCAAACTTTATTTTTATGTTTTTTTTTTTCTTTTTACATAAATCTCAAACAACACTTTTCATAAGAAATATAAATATGTATGTAATTTAGTTTTCACTTTTTTGCAATAATTTTTTAAACAAATAAATTATTGTCCACACTAATTAAATAATTTTACGACAAAGAACATTTAAACATTACAATGATATATTTTTGTTTTAATAAGTTCTAAGAAATTTCTAAATACAATAAGCCAATAATTAAAAAAAAAAAAAGTGTAATGAAAACGCAATATGAACAAAATTAAAATAATTAGAATACGAATCTCGTGCTCTACTAAAAACAAATTTAAAAAGTTTGATTCTAAACTTTTGCTCTTAAATTCTTAATGTTAACAAGAAAAATATGTATTTTTACGTTTATATATCATTATATAATATATATTTTATATATGTATGTATGCATGTAAATAACAAGATCTTTTTTTAAATGAAGTGCAAATTGGAACGAAAAAAAAAATATTTAAAATAAATAAAATTAAAAACACTTTTTTAGAAAAAGTATTTGAAAACCTCTCACAATCACATTAAACAAAAAATTTATTAACAATGTAGTAACGAAATTTATTTATATTTTCGCATAAATTCAGCATGGAATTTTTGGAATTTGTTCATCATATCTTTTAAGACCGGAGTTTGAGGTAAAATAGTGCTACGGAAATGATAAGTTCCAGGTTTTTGACCGAAACCACTGCCAGCAACAATGCAAATACCTTAAAAAGCAAAAAGATAGATTAATAAATTTTAATAATAGAATACTAATCCTTTTTAAAAAAAAAGATTAAATGCGATTTGTTTTGTTTATATACAGTCTTATCTCTGTTCATATCTAATTAAATGTAGTTGTATTTGATCAGAACTGTCAGATTCGGAATTTAGCTGCTATTATTTTAGGGATTAAAACACCGTCGGACTAAAATAAAATCGTTAAACACGAACTGGATAGTTTGCGATTGAACTAGCGACTAAATGTAGTAAAACTGCATTTACAGTTTTTCATTTTGTGACCCTGTTTCCTTTTAAAAGGACTTCAATGTCTTGTCTAAGTTTTTGTAAAATATTTTTTTTAAATATTTGTACTTGTCCTAGGATGCCTGTAGTGATGGCAAATTAAAGAGAAGGATCTCCGCTAATTTTTCCATTTTTATTAAATTCGAAAAAGGGGGTAAGTAATGTCCTTTCAAAACTCTACATTTTAAAATTTTTAACAATATTTTTGAGTAAGTTTTGAAAGGATATTATTCACATCCTATTTGCTGATATGGCCAAATTAGCGAAGTTCAAATATTAAAAAAATATTTTACAAAATGTCATCCTTTAAAACTTTAAAATCCCTTTAAAAGGAAACAGGATCACGAAATGAAAAACTTTAAAAGAGTTTTACTTCATTTGATCTCTACATTCAGACGTATATCATCCGGTTAGTGTTTAATATTGGCTGGTGAAATCACATCTAATCATTAACAGACCCAGAAAATGATAACCAAATTCAAAATCTGACAGATCTGATAAGAAACAACTATATTTAATAAGATATAAGCAGATCAAATAAGATATAAACGTAACCAAATTTAATCCTTTTTTTACACGGAAAATAATATTTACCAGTTGATTCTAACAATTCTGTAGCGTAAAATACATCAGCTGCCATATTTTTAGATTTGGCTACTTCAATAGCTTTTGCGGGAATTTCAATTTGTGGAAAAACATACATGGCGCCCTGCACCTTGTTTACTTTATAACCTTCAAAACTACTTAAAGTTTCATAAACCAATTCAGCGCGTTCTTTTAAAGTACCCAAAACACCTTCTTTTTCTTTAATGTATTGATTGTAAGAAGGTTCACCGGGTTTAGGAGGATTAACCTAAATAAAAAGAAAAAAAAATATGTTAAAAGTTTTTAAAATAAAATTTCTAAACAAAAAGATTAACTCATACAGCCTTACCACAAGAAAATTAAATGAATTTAAAATGAGCTTTTAATTTTATATCCATACAAATTGTTTTTGTTTTTAAAATCGACTTTCAAAAAATGTATAGAAAATTTTAAATTTAAAATAAAACTTTTGTTAAAATAGACTTTTTGTTTTCTTGTGGTAAGGGCCATAGCTTTTGAGATAGAAAAAATTCAGATAGAAAAAGATTTTGAGACATTTTTATACCCTACAGCACTCTGTGATACAGCTTGTGATGGTGTTTGTAACTACCCGATATTTTGGTCCTAGACCCACCTTCAAACGTACTGATCGACTTAGAATCAATTTTTTGACTCGGTTTAATGATTTTCGTTCATCCGTTTGTCGCAATTATCAATCGATTTGCGAAATTTAAAACTTAGGCCTATTTTGGCCAAGAACGAAGCCTATTCAAATTGAAAAAAATCGGTCCACGTTAGGACCTAGTCCCCATACAAACGTCCACTTTAAATTAGACTCTAATAACCGTATTATAATAGGTTTTAAAGAAAACGGTCCAGTTCTAGTTATAGTTTTCATACAAACCACCTCCCGATATTCACATAAATCCTCTCAAAATTTATAAACATAAGAAAATATTTGATATTTATTAAGTTAAATCGGTCTATTGACAACAAAAACATGCCTGTTTCACCAAAATTTGATTTTTGTGTGTGTTTTTTACACTAATTAAAGAAGAAACAGAAGCTAGATTTAATTTGTCCATGTTTGGACTTGGGATCCATTTTTCGGAAAAAACTGTTGTTGGGTATTAAATGGTGGGCCTTGACCGATTTTTTCATACTAAAACTGAATCTGAGAATCAAGAAGTGAGAGTGTTTAATTCCGCTTGTCTAACCTTTTAGGACCTCCAAAACGTGAAAATGCCTGCGAATTTTATACTCTTGCCCCAAACATTAAATCATGATAATGTTTTGTTGAAGATTTGGGTGTATGTACTTGCCAAAGCAACATTTTTTTAGAACAAATATATTATTGATCCATAATGGTTCTAAGACATTTTAGCGATATCCATCCGTTCGACTGTCTGTTAAAAGTAAAATGTAGTTCAAATCAAAAGAGCTGTGAAGCAGGTCATATTTATTTATTATTATTTAAGTCTATTTTTATTATTAATTTACATTTAACGTCAACTTTTCATTAATCTTTTAAATTTAACTTATCAAATACAACACTGCGTGTATATTTGAATTTAACGGTCATAATTTGAATATTCGATACTCATACTATTTTTTGCAACTATTATTCTTTTTATTTTAATACTTATTTTTTACAACCAAACACATTTTGGTGTACAGAATTGCTATAAAAGGCGCATCATTTGCAAATATAATTCAATAAGCTTTTTGGTCTTGCACAAGAAGGTTCTTCGTCTAGGCATATATACATGTCCAGACAAGCCCTTCATAAATCTAAAAAGTTTTGATAAATAAATGTATATTTTAAAATTGAAAATACGAAAGTGTTGTTTATTTTTTTAAATAATACATGAATTTTTATAATCTTCGAAATAAGATTATTACAGCTGTATGTTTGAAAAATGAACAACATCGAATCTAAGACATTCTAGGAAGGCTTTCAACAAACTAACCCAAGCTTTTTAAGTCAAACTGAGGTGGTGTCCTGCTTTGCATTTAAAATTTGACACCAGCCTAAAAACATCAGTAAAAAAAATTTTGTCAGTGGTGTTTGTTTTTGGCGCAGTCGGCAAAAGACATTGGGAACAATTTTTCAATCGCTACAATTTTGGACAAATTGATTTATTACGATTTTTGCACTTAATAAAATAAATATTATTATTCGAGCTCTTGTTTTTTAACCATGCCTACAAAAGGGGCGGGCCAAAAAATAATTAATTTATAAGTCGCCTGAGTCTAAGTGCATGACTTTAAATTTTTTCTGACATGAAAATGTTTTATTTGTTTAACAAAAGTACAAAAAATAGGAGTTTTCAGAGGTTGGTCAAGTTCCTTAAAGGGAACCCCCCTGATCCGATCATGCCCCATTCGGAACTTAACAATCCAGCTACAGGAGCCGAGCTCTTTTGTTCTGGACTGCACCGTACTTTTCACAGACGGACAGACATTCACAGAATGTCTTAGAATCGATTACAGAAGAGGTTATATATCCAAATAATGGAGTCCTAGATCGATAATTTGATGCGTTGCACACAAAATGATAAAGGGAGTATACTCCTATACTGTGGTTGAAAAATATACCAATTTTCATTCCTCTTTGGAAAGCAGCATTAAGTCGAAACTGAAAGATCTACCCCTGAAGTTTTATCACTCCTGAAGTTTATCAGTATTTTGGTCATATGCTGGTAAAGTTCGTAAATGGAAAAAATCTGATTTGGGAGGAAAAAGTTCATAATGCAAACAAAGTTAACAAAAATATAAGTTTTTAACGGTTTCCTGCGTTTTTATAGTGCCATGTGAGATTTTAAGAATAGTTTATTCGCCCTCTTTTGCATGAACTGTTCAAATGAAACATTTTTATGCCAGAAGAAATTCAGACTCCTGCACTTAGACCCTGGGGATTAGAAAATGTAATTTTCTATCGGTCCACCCCCTTTTGTGGGAGTGGATATAAAATATTAATTTAAATAATGCTAAAAATTGTATTACTAAGTTTAAAGAACATAAGAACGTAATTTTTTACCATTATTTTCAAACTTGAGAACAAAAAAAACGTCTCAAAATCCCATAAAACATGTTTTCACTTACCAAAGCACTAACAGCTACTTGACCAGCAGTAGTACCACATAATGAAGCGGTAATTGATTTTGTTAACATAGCCATAACTTGAGGACACATATTTACAATTTCCATATAACCACCACGGATGCCACATTCACCCAAATAACCCTTTGAGGTAGACATAAAGCTAGCCAATTCCATACCATTGTATGGAGCACCCATTTCGCTCATCACCTTTTTGAATGAAAAGAATTTCGAATCCTTATCGTAAATGTTATCCTGATACACTTCATCAGCCAAAACGACTAGTTTATTGTCATAGGCAAATTTAATGATCTCTTCGATATTTTTTCTAGTCAAAACTTGACCGGTGGGATTGCCAGGATTAATGACAACTATGGCACGTGGGTTACAATTCTTTTTGGCTTCATCATAAGAACGTTGTAGTTCCTTGCGGCTTAGACTCCAGCCGGTTTCTTCTTCCAAATAATAATCTACCTTTTGCATGCCATATTCAGCAATGGTGGCAGAATATAATGGGTATTGGGGTATAGGTACCATAATACCAGGAGCTTTGCCACCAACTTTGCATCTAAAAGAAAATACAAAAAAAAAAAGGTTAAGAAACATTTTCTTGAGATATTATTATTAAAAAACTCACTTGAGCAAAGCCAATACGCTTTTGATGCCTGGAGAAGCACCAGCTGTTAAAAATACATTATGCCAATCACAAGGTATACCGCCATCACGTTGTGTAATAAAATCGGCCACCTCCCGGCGAACTACTTCCAAACCGGCAGAGTCGGTATAAGAACCTACTGAACCACCTTGGCAGCATTCTAAAATAGCTCTAGCATGAGCCTTAACGTCTTCAGGATAGTTAGATGAGTTAAGAAGTTCAGGATCGAAAGTTAAATTTAAGAGCTGAAATAGATGAATTTATTAAAAAATATTTTTTGGAATTATAAAATTGTTTGTCCTATTGAAATTAATAAAAACATTTTTTTCTGTATGAAAAGGTGAAAAAAAACACAAGTAAAAATGCGATTCGTCTGTTGCCAAATCAAAAAATACCCTCCCCACTTTCCTTTTTTTTATATTTAAACCAGAGACCTGTTATGAGATTTATTGAAAAAGTCAAATATAACTGTTCAAAAATATTTTTCAAATAAAAATTAAAAATAACAATTTGAAATGATTTTGAATGATTTCTGTTCAAAATAACTGAAATAAAAAACTTTTATTTTTTATAACTGTTACTAAAAACTCTTTGAGCCTTAAAAAACTCGAGTTAATAAAATAAAACAACAATAAACGCAAGCAGAAGAATCCAATTGATATCTAATACTTCAATCATTGATTTAAAGATATAAACTTTGATTGATTTTTTTTAAAACAACTGTTGTAACAGTTATTTACTCAAATAAATATAAAATAAAAGTTATTTTAGATTGTTTGAACAAAAAGTTTTAATAACTGTTATTTTTTACCGTTATTGAAAAAATCAAAAAAATAAATGTTATTGCAAATTTTAACAAGGGAAATCTCTAGAAGTCTTTTCATATATAAAATACTAAGTTTGGACAACATTCGTTTCATGATTTTTTTAAAACAAATAGACACATATAACTGTTATATTTGGTCTCTGATTTAAACTTTCTTGAAATTTTCAATGTTTTTTTTCAAGTTTTTAAGTGTTCCTAAATTTATTTTATCCTATTCTGAATTTTCTAATATTTTTCAGAATTTTCCCATTATATGAGTTTTTTTAAGTTTTCCTGATTTATTTATAAAAATAAAATATTTGAGCTTAAGGCCTCAAATATTTTATTTTAATAATTAAATTGGCAAGGTCGAATAAAAAACAACTATAATTTCCTGATTTATTTTTAAGTTTTTTCTGACCTTTTTTCTTTTTTTTTTTTTTAATTTTCTAGAGCAGCGGTTACCAACCTTTTTGCCTCCCGTACCCCTAATTTTAAATTTTATCAGCCGCGTACCCCTAACGAGTTTTTGTTTTCGTTAAAAAACTTCACAAATATTAGAGTTAATTTTGAAATTTTTGATCTGCGGGTATTATGAAAGGATTTAGGAGTGATCAAAACAATGGTGGTATTTTTTTTGGAAAAATGTTTGCTATTTGGGGTAGTGAAAACGCGGATTTTGAGCTGATTTTTCTGCAGAGCAAAAAAGGCTGAAATGTTGCAAATCTGATTTCACCAGTCGATTCTACACGAAAAATTAAAACAACGGACGTTTTTTGAACTCTTAAAAAAAGTTCTAAAAACACAGGGAGCGGAAATATAATGTTTTAATTTTTTTTTTTTTAAATAATTTTTTTGTTTTTTTTTTTTAAATATTTTTTTTTTAAATAATTTTTTCTAATACGAGGGCAGATCAATAATTGCGTGACTTTTTGAAAGAAACACACTCGTATTTACAGCTTTGAGCTTAACAAATTGGTACCAAAATTTCCACTCTATCACAACCCGTCTCAAAAATGCCCAAAAACATGTTTTTGAGAACTTTGACGTACATTTTCTCAAAAACCTGACATCATAAAAAAATTTGGAAACCATATTCGGAATCAGCTTCGAAAAGTTAATCGAAAACAAGTGGTCAGATCTCAAAATATCATCCAAAAACATCGAAAAAAATGCTCTCTACATTGCATAAAAATAAGTTTTTTGTGAATTTTGACCTCAACTTTCTTAAAAACCTGACATCATGGAAAACTTTGGAAGCCAGATGCGGATATTAATCGCAATCGCATGATTTTTTTGTCGATTACGATTAATTGGTGCGATTAATCGCGATTACGATAACGATTTTAATCGTTTTGCAAACTCTAGTATGTTCTATTTAATACGTCATAAAGTGCATTTCATGCGCCTATATACTGCAATTACGTTCAATTGTTTTGATAAACTTAATTCAAGTGTGTTGTGTGTTTTTTATTTATTCCAATATTTATTTAAATTATATTGTCAGGGTTCGTTAACTTTACGTGAATACTACCTTCATAATTTTGTTAAAGTACATCCTAAGTTTTAATGAAAATTTCAAAATTAAATCCCCTATAGGGCGTAGTAAGGGGTGCTAGGGAGTGAGGGAGGGGTATTATACATTTTTTGTAGTCATATTCGGTTTTAGCGGTCCAAAAAAAATAGAAATCCATATACATCTTGATTTTGTATAAACACTCAAAATTAATCCGCCTTCAGAGGGGTTGTAAGGGCGTGCTAGGGGTTAAGGGAAGGGTCACATAAATTTTTTGTTGTCATTTTTGGTTTCAGCTGCCACAAAAATATAAAAACACATTAATTTTAAGTTTCTATGAGAATTAAAAGTCAATCCTCCGGGGGGTTATAGGGGGGTAGGGAAAAACTGGCAATTGAAATGATTTTTTATGGTCATATTCGGATTCAGCGACCCCAAAAACCTAGAAATAACTGGGTCTACCTTCTGGGACTGGCCACTCTTTCTTTTTGTGTGCCTGTGTTATCTTTCCGAATCAAGAAACTTTCTTTAAAATGGCATCGATTTGTTTTTGCATATTTTGGTGAAAATGCATATTTTTTGCATATTTACACTCAAAATAATAACTCTGTTAAAAACTCTGTAAAATGACTGTAATCTCAATTCGACAGTTATTTGACAAAGTTATCTGTCGAAATACAGATTTAATAATATACTTTGTATTTTCTTGTAACCGAAAAACAAAATTTTATCTGTAATTTTACTTTTTACTTTGTAATCTCTATTTTAGAGATAATAAACAGAGTTTTTTGTTAAAATACAGATTTTATAAAATACTTATGTTTTTTCTCGTAACCAAAATACAAAATTTCAACTGTATTTTTATTTATTGCTCTGTAATTATAAACCCTGGAAAATTTTACGAGGATGTCGTGTAAAATTGGAGGTACTCGTAAAAAACTTTCACAAAAATAAAAAAAAGTAAATTTACAATTTTTAAGCATTAAAGCGGGCAAATTTACTCGATGGCATTTTTCAATTGTCAACACCAGATTGGCTATTTGACCAGAAATCAAATAGTAAATAAAATAGTCAAATTCTGGTCGCTTTTATCAATATTTTACAGATAATTCTGTAAATTTACAGTTTTTTTTATCGAAATCATTTTACAGAGTTTTCTTTGTAAAATAACAAAAAATCTTGCTGGTTGGAAATCTATGGTATTTTCTGCTTTTGTAATTTTGGCCAAGAAAAGTGATGACCGGAACCATAGTGCAATGTAAATATTTAAAAAACAAAAAAAATATATTTTATTAGTATGTATGAAAATTATATAAAAGCAACCACGTGTATGACACATCCCAGGCAGAAATTGATGATGGTACAAAAAATAAAGCACTTTTAAAGTACTGCATTCAAAACGCTCTGAAGACAGTTTGTTTTACAAACTCAAAAGTGCTTTTACATCATCTTTTTTCGAATTAAAAAACGATATCTTCAACAAATAAAGTAGGGGACATAATTAATTCCGTTCAGGGGAATAAACATAGAAAGGGTTCTATAGTCGAAAAATGGGGGTCCCCGTAGGCTAGTTGGTAGCGTGCTAGCCTTTCAACGTGGGGGTCGTGGGTTCGATTCCCACCAGAGCCCTTAGTTTTTTCGCTACAACGAGACGACGGTTATTGTTACCAGTTCTCGGTTAGGTTGAATTTATAAAAAATGTGTTGTAAATAAATAAAAAAAAAAAAAAAAAAAAAAAAAACTATAGTCGAAAAATGGGAAAAATATCTTTCTTCTGGGAAAAAAACAAAAAACTCAAATGCCAGCGGAGATTAACAGCAACTGAAGCTATGGCCGTTTCGTTTTTACCATGTATTTTGTAGTGTCCGACCGAATACACATTTTTTGGCCGAAGCCGAATATTCGGCCAAATTTTCACTATTCGGCCAAATCGAAGCCGAATATTAAAAAATATTTATGTAGTAAAAACAAGAAACAAATAATAGTCGACTCGGCGGGCTCAAATGCATGAGAATGTTGTCTAGAATGATTTTATTTTAAGCAAAAAATTTTTTGGACATTTTTGTAAAAAAACACTTTTGCAGCAACACTAAAATGTTTTCGTGGCTTACTAATGTGATTCAAAGTTAGTTTAGTGCGTTTTTCAACACGTGAGCACAAATATTATACAATTATTCGGTATTCGGCCAAAATTGTGGCCGAAGCCGAATAGTGGCCAAATAGTGCTTTTATGCCGAAGCCGAATATTCGGTCGGATTTTACAAATTGACAAAAATCGAATAGTAGAATTTTTGTTGCGAATATGTAACCCTATGTGAATATGGCACATTTTAAAAAAGAAAACACGGGATTTTCTGGAAAATATTAAGAAGTTTTGTTATAAACTAATTATTTTTTAGTCTATTGTCTAAAAATGTATCAAAAATATCAATTAAAAAAATTTATGAATTCAAATAAAATCTACATAAAGCGTCTTTAAACCACTTTATTTTTGTCCTCCAAATGCTTTTCGAGTGTTTTGAAAAACAATCATATGAGCGTTTAACGACGTTATTATTCGGACGTTTTAAAAGCACTCTAAATAGAAAAACCTGACGTTCTGGAAACGCTTGTACCACCATCTAGAGTACTTTTAAAACGTTTTGATGATTGTATTTTTCTGACTGGGATACTACGTATTTTTTACTTCTATTGATACAAATAACAACTAACAAGCCAAATAAGCATCAACAAGTACAAAATGGCGCGCAGCCACGTCATATCATGGAGGTTTATATTGAAACTCATCTCAATTGCTCATAGCTTCTTAACCCCTTGACCGATTTTGCCGTAATTGGTACCAAAATAACCAGAAAAACGTTGAGAACAATAAAATATGAACATACCCAGGCAGAAAAATACAATCATCAAAGCGTTTTAAAAGTACTATAGATGGTGGTACAAGCGTTTCCAGAACGTCATGGTTTTTATGTTAAGAGTGCTTTTAAAAAGTCCAAATGATAACGTAGTTCAACGGTCATATGATTGTTTTTCAAAACGCTCGAAAAGCATTCAGAGGACTAAAAATAAAATGGTTTAAGGACGCTTTATCTGGATTTTTTTCGAATTTGTAAAGTTTTATAATTGATATTTTTGATATATTTTCCCACAATCGACAAAAAAATAATTAAGTTTTATCAAGAGGTTTTTTTTATACATATTTTCCAGCAAATTCCGTGTTTTCTTTTTTAATAGAGAGGATGTGTGCCGCATTCCCCTAAACAGAATGTCACAATTATCATGCCCTACTTTATTTGTGGGAGATGTAAAATATTTTTTTAATTCGTAAAAATGTTGCTGTAAAAGCACTTTTGAGTTGGTAAAACAAACCGTCTTCAGAGCGTTTGGAAAATAGTACTTTTAAAGTGCTTAATTTTTTGTACCATCATCAATTTCTGCCTGGGTATTTAACATTTTATTTGAATATGTCAACCATGAGCCAAGATAAATCATTTTAAAATGTTGGGTTAAATTTCTGGTGCCCCTCCCCATTGTGCGATTCCGCCCAAATTTTGTGAGTGTTAGGAATGATAAAATTACATTAAATTCCAAGTTTTGTTCTCATTCATTCAACAGGTGTCAAGTTATAGCATTTTTTTGTGTAAAATTCACCATTATTTTTGAGGTACCTTTACATTTTCACTCATATCATTAAAAAATACTTAACCGATTTAAAAAAAAAAATACATTAGTTTCTGCCTAGGAGAATTACGCAACTTTTGGTACCCCAAGCGTTTAAATCGGTTCCGGATTATTGCCAAAAACGTGATTTCAACAGACAGATAGACAGACAGACGGACGGACTGATAGACAGACGGACATCGCTAGATCGACTTAAAATCGATCAAGGATCATGAATATATATACTTTATGCGGTCCTAAACCAATATTTCGATGTGTTACATACGGAATGACAAACTTATACTATATACCCTCTATCACTAGAGTGGAGGGTATAAAAATACAGATACAAAGCCAAAATGATAACACCAAAAAGCGCCTTGGCCAATATGTTTTTCTAATGTTGGCCCACTGTTGGCAAAACAAAAAATATTGTACATTCCCAGTATTTAATTTTTATGTTATACTATGCAATGCCAAAGCCAGAATGATAACACCAAATAAGGCTTGGCCGATATGATTTTCTGATGTATGCAAAAGAATATAGATTTTTTCCGTGCTTAATCATCACTTTTCTGTAACTTGCAAAAATGTCGTAGAATGTAGAATCGAATGGTAAAATTAACAATAAGTTCAGCCGTTTTTGCTCCTCAGGAGAATGTGATCAAAACCATCTCATCCCTACTAATTACTGTACACTTAGGTGTACTAAAATTAATGAAAATAAAATCGTTTCTTTGTTTACAAAAAAATTGGTGGTCAAAAGAATTGGAGGTAAAAAAAATGCATATTTTTTACTGCATTTAAAAAAATTTGATGGTTTTGATGATTTGTTTGGATCGGTGGGAAAATGGATTACTATTGGACTACTTTTTAAAAAAACGTCTGTTAATAATTTAATTTTTCAGCACGGCCCTCGTATCTCATTTAATATTTGCTCAATCTGGACGCTATTAAGCTTTAATTAAAGCTTAAAAAATTTCCTATATTGGATTTTTTTTTTTAATAATATTTATATAATAAGGTTTTTATTGTCAATATCTACTCTAGACCTGCACACATTCTGTTGACGTTCACAGTACATTTTTAAATATTTTTTAAAAATCCGTTATTTCAGATACTTACTTGTCTAAGAAAAGTGATAGGTTTTTGTCCCATAGCATGACAATCACCAATATTGGCACGAATAACATAGTCGAATGGCTTTTTAACACCCTGAAAATAAATTAAAAAATAAAAGAATTATTTAACCATATAAAAAAAGTAGTTGTTTATTTATTTATACTTAAAATAAATGACGACAACAATTATAAAACCGCAAAAGTGAAAAAAAACAATAAGATTAGGTAATTATAACCTACTCATATTGCACTAATTTAAGATAATTGAAATGATGGGCTACATATATGTGAAATATTCTTATAAGTAACAAATTTTGTTTAAACAAATAACATTCAAATAACCTTTTATAAAATAGACAACAATTGAAAACAAGTAAAAAAAGTTAAATTCGACTTGGTCGAATCTAAAATTACCCTCACAATTTAAAAACAATTAAAAATTAAAATTTAATTAAGTTGAAAATAAAAATTTCTGATTCGACTGTGTGAACTAAAAAAAATCCTCCCAAGTTCTTTAGAATTTCCGTTTTTAATTTCTTGAGTTTTATTATATTTTGCAGAATTTTAAAATTTTCAAGATTTTTTTTTTAATTTTACAGTTTTTTTCACTTAGAAAATTATTACAGTTACTACATGACGGTAGTTTGTGTAGTAAGTAGTAGTTGTTGTTTTCAACTACAATTTCAGTTGTTTTTTTTATGAAAAATCTAAAAAAAAACTTTTTTGTAGTTGTTTTAAAAAATAAATACATAAAATTACTACATTGTAGTAACAGTTGTTTTATGTATTTGTTTTTAGTCTATAAAAAAAATTGTATTTTTCTAGAAATGTTTAGAAAAACGGATTTGTTGAAGGAGTTGGAGGTGTGGGGTGCAGCAGGAACTATTACTAAATAAATAATACCTAAAATAATTTAATTACAATTTATATAATGTAATGAAATATTTGTTTGTTTAAACAATTTTACCGTTTTTTAACGTTTTAAAAGATTTCTTTTTGTTTATAAAAAAAATTCAGACAATTTGAGTTACAGTAAAAACAACTGTAATTTGAAGTTGTTTTTACCGTTTTCTGTAGTTGTTAATCAATAGTTAAAAACTATAACATTGTTTGGTTGATGTTACCATAAAATGTAGTAGATGTTTAAACAACAACAAATGTATACACAAAGAATTGAAAACGAAAGTCAATCATCAAAAACGCGGATTCAATTAATTTTTTAATTGAAACTCCTCCGATAAAGAAAATTGTTATATCAATCATCAAATTGTAGGTGATTAATTGATTTTTATTTCAATTAATCATTTTTTCGATTTTGAACAAAAATTTGATTGATTTTTGATTTAAAGTCAATTAAAATAATTATTGATTTAACAAATGAATTTCACGCTTATGGAAAAATTATGAAGAAATTCATATTTTTTGCTTTCCAATATGTTGCCGACAATAAAAAAAGTAAAACCGTAGTAAAAAGTATATTTTTGAATTAATGTATTCAAATAAATTGAAGCGAAAAAAAATCTGGTATGCTGAAAATTTGTAATTTGATAGTTAAAGAAAATAACAAAAATGTTGATCAAAACAATAATTGACTCATTTAAATTTTGTTGATCAATAGATTTAATTTAAATTTTTTAGCCAATAATTATTTGTCTGTAGTTTTTATACCCTACACCAGCGGTTACCAACCTTTTTGGCTCGCGTACCCCTAATTTTAAATTTTGTCAGCCGCGTACCCCCTAACGAGTTTTTTGTTTTCGTTAAAAAAACTTCTCACTTAAATATTAGAGTTAATTTTGAAAATTTTTTGGAAAAATTTTCGCTCCTTGGGGTGGCTCAATGCATCTGAAAACGCGGATTTTGAGCTGATTTTTCTGCAGAGCAAAAACAGCTGAATCTGATTTCAGCAGTCGTTTCTACACCAAAAATTTAAACAACGGACGTTTTTTGAACTCTTAAAAAGGTTCCAAAAACACATCACAGGGGGCGGAAATATAATGTTTTTTTTTTTAATTTTTTTTAAATGTTTTTTTTTAATACAAGGGCAGATCAACAATTCCGTGACTTTTCGAATGAAACTCCCTACAATGAAAGGGCATTTTAAGCTTAACAAAATGGTACCAAAATTTCCACTATATCACAACCCGTCTCAAAAATGCCCAAAAACACATTTTTTAAGAACTTTGACATACATTTTCTTAAGGTTACCATACGTACTCTTTTTTAGAGGACAATACTCTATTTTAACTAGCTGTACTCTATAAAATTTGTGTCCTCTTTCGGTCCTCTTTTTTCCAATTCTGTCCTCTTTGTCCTCTTTATTTTTAAAAGCATGATCAATATTTGTTTTTATTTCACCGGTTGTTACTGTCAAATCGTATGAATTTTCTTTTTGTAAAAGTGACCATACACTTGCAGTATCAAAGTAAAACTTGTTGGATGGACGTGTATAAGACTCACCTTACATGGGCAAAAAAAGGTTTAAGTTGTACCCCCTGAAAATTAACTTTGACAATTTTTATGATGATTCCCAAAATATTCTAGCGATAATCTATCGTGAGCTAAACAGCGTCAAAAAGGGTCCAAAACTTGTATTAGTTCATGAATACAAAATTCGATAAATTTTTAAACTTTTCCGTTTTTTTATATTTTCACTTCTAACACATCGTTAAAAAAGTGTTGACCTCCGCTTGGTGGTACTCGCGGTCATTTATGTGAATATAAATTTGTCTGTAAAATATGTAAAAATGTTGAATTTGAATAATTTTTTTACTTTTTTTTATGTCCTCTATTTTTATTTTCCAAATCTGATCGCCTTAATTTTCTCAAAAACATAGAAAAATCATAGAAAAATTTGGGAACCATATTCGGAATCAGAATTGAAAGGTTAATCGAAAACAAGTGTTCAGATCTCAAAATATCGAAAAAAATACTCTCTAAATTGCACAAAAATACGTTTTTGGTGAACTTTGACCTCAACTTTCTTAAAAACCTGACGTTATGGAAAACTTTGGAAGCCAGATGCGAAACCAGCATTGAAGGTTAATCTTAAACGAATATCCAAATTTCTAAAATTTTGCGTACCCCCGCGGACAGTTTCGCGTACCCCCTAGTGGTACGCGTACCATAGGTTGGTAACCGCTGCCCTACACCACTCTGTGGTACAGGGTATGAGTTTGTGCTGATGTTTGTAACTACCCGAAATATTGGTCCTAGACCTACCTTCAAGTATACCGATCGACTCAGAATGACTTTTTGAGTCGATTTAGCGATGTCCGTCCGTCTGTCCATCTATCGGTTTAAGCACGATACAGGTCGCAATTTTTAATCAATTGACTTGAAATTTAAAACTTGAGCATCTTTTGGCCCAAGGACGAAGCCTATTGAAATTGGAGAAAATCGGTCCATGTTAAGACCTAGCCCCCATACAAACGCCCCCTTTGAATTCGGCTTAAGTGACTAATAACCCTATTATAATATACTAGTCGAATAGCCTGTCCCTGCCAGGCGGAACACCAAATCACTTTTCTCAATAGTTCTAATATTTTACCAAACTTTATAAAAAATTATGTTTGTGCTTCAAAAATTTAATATTGCTAGATTGAGTTACATCAATATATTTCCCAAACTGGAAAAAAATTTAATGAGTATAAAAGGTTTTATTGATACAATTTTAGAACTAAATTTAGCACGCCCATTTCGTCTCTCCGTCCATAAACGGGATATCAAAAATCCATCGTGTGGATCTGTCCCATGGTCACTCCTATATACATGGCAATTTTTATCTTTCTTTTTATCATGAAGGGTTTTAAAATTAGTTAAAAAACACAAACATTTTTCCACTTAAATTTTTCCTTATAATTCTCCGTACACAGTTTAAATATTAAATCTGACTTCATAAGGATATGATCCATTGTCAATACTTTATGCTTTACAATTTTCAGCTTCCTTGGTCATTAGGGGTTTCAGAAATAGTTTAAATATTTAAAAACTAAATTTCGCCGTCTTTTTTTGTATTTCCGCCCCTTTCACTGGAGAGTTGATCTTTGCACACAGAAAACAAATTTGCTAATTTCCAACTGAAATTCAGTTGTTGCAACACAAAATCGGTGGATGCATTTGAATTAAGGTTGAAACAACTAAATATCGGTAGTTATAACAAAATGTTGTTATTACAACTGTCTTTTAATTAAAACAACTATAAAATTCGTTAGCCACATCAAAATGTAGTAGCAGCAACCGAATTTTGAGTTGAAACAACTGAAAAATTCAGTTGGAAATTTATTTTTCTCTGTGTGCCTTAGTCCGTACCATATGTATTCTAATTTTCATCTTTCAAGGTCATAAGGTGTCTTCAAAATTAGGTAAGATGTAAAAACATAATTTATCCACGCCCATTTCTTCTCTTAATTCTCCGTCCCTACACAGAAAGAACAGTTTAGTTGTGCCAGCCGAATTTAGAGCCAACTGCATAGTTTAATAACAACAACCGAAATTTTCGGTTGCCATAACCAAAATTTGTTTTGAAAATTTAACTTCTGTTGGTCCAAATAAATTTCGGTAATCGCAACCGAAAATTTCAGTTGTTGTAATTAAACCATGCAGTTGGCTCTTAATTCGGCTGGCACAATTAAACTGTTTTTTCTGTGTATTCGAACATTTTTAAATCTGACTACTTTATGATAAGCTCCATCGTTAGTACTATACTCGTATCCACGCCCCTTTTCCCTCTCAATTCTCCGTCCACAGTCCAAAAATTTTAAGTCTGACTACTTAAGGATATGCTCCAGTGTCAGGACAATATGCTTGCAATTTTCGGCTGCGTTGGTCATTAGGGCTTTAAAGTTAGTCAAATAAAAAAAACACAATATTGCCTTGCCCCTTTTTCCTCTCAACTCTCCATCTACATTCCAAAAATGTTAAATCAGACTACTTTAGAATATACTTCATAGTTAGGACTACATGTTAGGGATTTTCAGCTTCCGTATTCATTGGGCGGAGCTTAAAAATACTCTAAAATGTTAAAAAAAAAAAATAATTTTGCCAAGTCCCCTTTTTCTCGTAATTCGCCGCCCACAGGCAAAAAATTCGACCTCGTAAGAATCTGTCCCTGGTGTTATACTTATTATATACATGGCAATTTTAAGCTTTTAAGTCCATCAATGAGATTCAAAAGGCGCTGGATACACAAAAAATAAGAGAAACACAAAAAAATAAAATATATATTCAAAAAATAGATGGAAATAAATTTACCACGCCCTTTGCCTTTCTTATTTTCTACTCATACACTGGATATCAAAAATCCAGGCTCGTGTTGATCTTCCATATGAAACCTTCTATATACATTCCAATTCTGTGCATTTTCCGCTTCCTTTGGGGGCTTCAAAAGAAGTTAAAATGTTAAAAATCTCAATTTTGTCACTCCCCATTTTCCTTCAATTCTCCGCCCACAGTCCAAAAATTTAAAATTTGACTACTTCAGGATATGCTTCATCGATAGGACTATACGCTAGAAAATTTTCAGCTTCCTAAGTCATTAGAAGACTTTAAAATAAGCAAAAATGCCAATTTTCATCTTCACAGATCATTGGGGGTCTTCAAATTAAATATTAAAAAACACAATTTCGCGACGGGACCATTTTTCTCTTAATTCTCATTCCACAGTTTAAAAAATTTAAATCCGATAACTTCAGGATATGCTTCATTGTTAGAACTAAATGCTATGCAATTTTCCGCTTCCTAAGTCATTTGGAGTCTTCAAAAGAAGTAAAAATTTTAAAAAATCCCAATTTTGCCACGCCACTTTTCCCTCAATTCTCCGCCCACATTGCGAAAATTTTGAATCCGACTACTTGGGAATATGCGCCATCATTAGGAATATATTCTATGAAATCTTCAGCTTCCTAAGTCATTTGGGGGCTTCAAAAGAAGTAAAAATGTTAAAAAAATCTAAATTTTGCCACGCCACTTTTCCCTTCAATTCTCCGCCCACATTGCGAAAATTTTAAATCCGACTACTTGGAGATATGCGGCATCATTAGGACTATATTCTAGGAAATTTTCAGATTCCTAAGTCATTTGGGGGCTTTAAATTATGCAAAAACGTCAAAAAATTGCATTTTGCCACGCCCACTTTCCAGCTTATTTCTCCGCCCACAGGCAAAAAATCGAAAATCCGGCTACGTTAGGATCTGCCCCAGGTGTTTTACTATAAGCATGCCAATTTTCAGCTTTGTAGCTCATCAGTGGGCTTCAAAAAGCTCTGGATAGACAAAAAAAGAGGAACACACAAATAGGGAAATTATATATATAGATTTCGCTTTGAAATTTAGCAGGTAATCAAATTTTGTATGCACGAATCTTCATTCCAAGTTTCAAAGGAATCGGGTCTGTCCTTCTGGTAGTCCCCATACAAACCACCCTCCCGATATTCACATAAATCCCTCAAAATTCATGAAAATGGAAATAATTGATAAAAATTTTATTTTTAGGTCCCAGCAAAAAAAGAGCTTACCTTTCACTACAAAATTCACCACAACTTATGAACCAGATGTACTTCTTCTTCAACTGAAACATTGATAAATTTAATACGGGCGTGACACACAAAGTATGTTCTTTTTTTTCGCCACTTTTCAGTGGCGAAAGATTGACACTTAAGTATAACATATATCACTAGTGTTTATTATGTACATATACTTATATTAACATTTTAATCACAACTTCTGAAGTAGTGATCCGGATGTTAATATAACTTGACCTTTTGGAAGCGCTTTTTCATCACTTCTTTAGAAGTACATATTTCTTGGCATTTTGGGTGTGATTATGTTATTTTTATTTGGTGATTTAGAACTTCTAAATTTGAAGTGATTTTTTTTACTTCTTTTTGTAAGATTGATTGAAAGAGTATTTTTTTGTAATATTTACACTAACTGCTCCATATAGATTTTGGTCTCCTGCTTACAAATCTACCGTCCAAATTTTTATAGCACGTACCGTTTTTGAGATATTCGCTGTTAAAAAGTAAATAAAAACAATATTTTAGCACTTTTAGGGGTCCACTGTTACGTATTCTTTCGTTGATTCTACCAAATAGGACTTGATTTCATATAAAATGGACCTCCTGATTCCAAAACTGCAATCCAAATTTTTCAAGCATGTTCTGTTTTTGAGATATTCGCGTTTGAAAATTTTAGTGTGATTTATAATGAATATAAGTACGCAACACTGGAGTTTGAGTTTTTCAAACGCCAATATTTCAAAAAAAGTACGCGATAGATAAATTTGGATACCAGATTTGGAATAAAGATGTCTTATTTTTACTAAATTAAGTAGTAATTATAAAGATCACAAAACTATAAAAATTCACGGCGAATCGATTCACCAGTTTCTAAAAAGCTTAAACAATCTTTAATAATGTGATGCAGCAACATCTGCTTTAGTTCGTAAATGTATTTATTTAATTTAGGACCAACTTTTTTCGATATAAGAAATAGAATGGTACCCAAGCAGAAATTGACGACGGTTCTAAAAAAAGCGTTCTGAAAGCACTGTAACAAAAAAAAAGCATTCTCAAAACGCTATTTTAAAACGCTTTGCGAGCATTTTTAAAAAATGTTCTGAAAGCTCAAAAAAAAGCAATCTCAAAACGTTTTTTTGGAACGCTTTGCGAGCGTATTCGAAAAGCGTTTTAAAAGTTCTTTAGACTTTTTTTTTTAATTTCTTAGTTCCGAAACTATTTTTGAATAACAATTTTTTGTCCCTTATTTTTGTTTTTTAAGTAAAAAAAGTCATCACAAATGTTTGTAGTTTTTTTTTTTTTTAATTTCGAAAAATTTTTTTGAAAAATTTTCTAAGTTTCTTGGAGTACAAAAAATTTTTTTTTTTCGGATTTCACTTTGTATCGAACAAATTATTATAACCGAACTAAAACAGAAATTCTTTACTTTGGGTTCTTAAAGCGATTTGATAACTTTAAAAAAACGTTCTCAAACCACTTTTTAACATCGCTTTTAAAACGCTTTAAACCTAGCGTAGATCGATGTTATCATTCGGATCATCTGAAAGCGCTTTGAAGTTGATATACAGAACGCTCGTACAACCGTCCACAACGCTTTCGCGATTGTATTTTTCTGACTGGGTAGTTAAACGTCAAACTGCTTGTATGAAATTTGAAAAATTTATCAATAATCGATTTTTTTAGCTCTAAATAAAGAGAAATGAAATGCCATTACCAAAGTTTGTCACCATTTTTGCAAAACCTAAATCTATTCGAAGCTGGACGTAGAAAAAATTGCATACTTCGTGTATCACCCCCATTCTAAGTGTTTCAGTTGAAAAAGAAGTTCATGTGTTGTGGTGATTTGATTTAATTTGATCTAATACTTAAGTGCCAGAAATTTGCACTTTTTTATTTAATTCCTAAGAACATATGAAAGAGGTACTTTAAAATCATTAAGTAAAGAACTGGTGAAAGATGTTTTTATTGTTATTTTGTAGCATTTTTGGAAGTGATTATAAAAGTACTTCCTACGGACTATGAAGTTCGGCACCTATCGCTACTTTGTATGTAGTGAAACCACTAATTCTTTTTGAACCAATTCGTTTATTTTTTGCTGGGGTGTTAAACGTGTACTTTAGTAACCAAATCAAATCGGAATATAATTGTACCATTTTTGGTCTTAGTTCCCCATATAAAAATTTCGACCGATATTTAGTTAAATCGGTCTATTGGCAAAAAAATAAACCAATTCCACTAAAATTTGATCTGTGTGTGTTTTCTACACTAAATAAAGATCTAACAAAAGACAGATCCAATCGGTCCATGTTTGGCTTTGGGACCCATTTTCCGGAAAACACTGATGTAGGGTATCATATGGTCGGTCTTGACCGACTATAAGTTTCTTACTTGTTTTAGCTGTCTTTTGTAGTGGAATCTACTGTCATAATTTTTTGAATGTTGATACACACAAAAAAAAATTCCAATGAACGAATTTCATAGTATTTATGAACAAATTCATACAATTTATTAACTTTTTCATAATACTTATAAACTCTACTGTCATAATTTTTTGAAAGTTGATACACACAAAAAAAAATCCAATGAACAAATTCATACAATTTATTAACTTTTTTATAATACTTATAAACTTTTTTATAGTATTTATGAATAAATCATAATATGTGAAATTTTAAAACTATTAAACATTTTTCATAAATACTATAAAAAAGTTTATAAGTGTTATGAAAAAGTTAATAAATTGTATGAATTTGTTCATAAATACTATGAAAGTCGTTCATTGGAAAAAAAAAAATTTCTGTGTATGCTCGTAACGGAATAAGCAACTAATTGTTAAGTGTAGGGTATATATAAAAAAAAATATTAAATTACGTTCACAATAAAAGTTTTCGTAAAGTGAAAATAAATATTTTAAATTACACATCAATGCATTTTATAAATTGCAAGAACATTCATTCATTCATACGACCACTTTCATACAAACAAACAAATGATTTATTACGAAAAATAAACAGAAATAATCTCGATGACAATTGTAATTCAATTCTTCCATTAAATGTATTTAAACCGCTTATCATAGTAATTTATATGTTTGTTTGTAAATAAAACATTTTCTCGTATACTATTTTAATATTAATTTACTAACATTTCATTCAATAAAAATTAAATGTCATAAAACAAGTAAAAAAGTTATAGTCGGTCAACACTGACCCTTTAAAACCCTACAGTCTGCCAAAAAACTGATTCTCAGTCCAAGCTAAATCAACTTAAAAATGATTCTAACCCAGCAAAACTTTGGTAATGGGTAGTGATTATATAACACATTACCAGGTAATGTATATACCTTATTTGTAGCATTATTTAAGGATGTCTTACCAAACATTTGTTCCACAACGTATTATTTTAAAGTGAAAAATAATGCATTACTAATAATTTGCTACGTAATGCATGATTATTGGAAAAATGTATTTCATATTTATTATTTCTAAACATTATATCATGGATGATTTATATTTGGTTACATTATGTATTATTTAAAAGTTTGAAATAATGCATTATTTAGAATTAAATGCATAATGCATTACAATAACATAAAAAATAATTATTTTATAAAAAAATGCATAAGTTTAAACTAGAGATGGGCTCACGACAAGAAATTTCTAACGACACACACTCACTAGCATATTATATCTACTTACACTCACTTACAATCACGTGAGTAAATTTAATACAAAATTACTTTTTCACTACTCGTAACACCTTATATATTACGTTCTGGTATGCTATATTATATACCTTACTCGTAACCTATAAAATATCATATATTTTACACCTTACTGGTATTCTTCGTTATAAATTTATGACTTATTTTATACCTTACTGGTATTCTATGTGATAATGTGGATGCATTACTTTGAGTCTCATCGCCTGTTAAAATCATCAATGCTGCAATGTATAAAATAAGAGATCCTATACCTTATTTTATACCTTATTTGGTAATCTAAGTTTTGCTGGGAATTCCAATTATTCCAAAATCAATGATTTTTGTTTAAAATTGTCCCGAAAGCAATCGCTTTTTACAGCAAGTAGTTTTTATGAAAAATAATTTTACTTAGAATTTTTTTTGATAAATCGTCAGCTTATTATTGTTTAATAATAAAATAAAATAGGTTTACCACAAATTTTCTCGAAAAGTAATCGATGGATTTTGTTTTAATGTTTACCGTTTGTTGCTACATATATTGTAAACAAAGCTTTCAGTTTTCAGACTTTTACATACAATAGATCAAAAGATTTTAAACTTTTAAGAAAATAAGATTTTATGGTATTATGCTCCATATCCAATTTTGCTTACACATTTGGGACTTTTGTGTGACATGGAGCAAATGAGTTCTCACTGCCAAACAAAATAACAAGGAAACAAAAAGAGCTAGATCGATAAAACTGGGTATTTAGAACACTTATATAGTCAGGTTTCATGGTATTAAAAATGGGGATGATCGGTCAATGGACACGCCTACCTCCCACACAACCTAAATGGCAAATGTGACATTACTTGAAATGTTTAGAAGTTACGGTATTAAAATTTGGTACGTAGAATAGTACCAACATAATTAATCTTTGTTCCAAAAATATGCAAGATCTGTTAATTTTTAAATAATCTAGAGCATTTTCTATAACGCAAATTTTAAAAAAACGTCAAAATGGTGTGTTTTTTCTTAGGAAATGCTGGATGTCTCAAATTTGAAAAGAGGTTTAAAAAAACGGACTTCGGAATAAGAAAGAGGATATTTATATTATATATATTCAATTCATAACTAATTTTTTTCAAAAATGGCGTATGGAGCAAAACAATAATAAGGCGACGAAATGTTCTTTATTAAAATATAATTTTACAAAAAGTTGCTTAATGCTATTTAATATTTTTATCAATAAATTTAAAATTAATAAATATCAATTTTAAATTTAATATGACTACAATTTTAATTTGATTATGCACACTTTTGATCCAAACATAAAACATATTAAAATAAATGTTCTTTAATTTTTAAAATATTGTTTGTAATTCAAGTCATATTAAAAGTGACACACCCCAAAAGTTATGACGGTAGATTCCACTACAAATGACAGGGGGCCCCCGTAGGCTAGTTGGTAGCGTGCTAGCCTTTGAACGTGGGGGTCGTGGGTTCGATTCCCACTAGAACCCTTGGTTTTTTTTGCGGTCATTGTTACCAGTTCTCGGTTAGGTTGAATTTATTAAAAAAATGAGTTGTAAATAAATAGAAAAGAATAAATAAAAATAATTGATCATGTGATCGGAAACCGCACTATACGTGTTGTTATGGATGGGGTTTCATACGACGAGTTTCAGCTTAATTCAGGGGTACCTCAAGGCTCCGTTCTTTCTCCTACTCTTTTTCTTATTTTTCTTAATGACCTTAGTCAAACTTTCAATCCTATATATTCTTATGCAGATGACAGCAACATTTGTCATTCATTTTCTTTTAATCATAGGCCAAGCCTTATAGAGGTTGAAGTCATGAGACAGAATATGAATAACACACTTAATCATGACCTGTCTACAATCTCCGAGTGGGGTAAAGCGAACAAGGTCGATTTTAATGCTCGCAAGACCCAATGTTGTATGTTGACTAGGGCTTCCAATCGGGATTGGATTTTCTGAATCCCGGGATTCGGGATTGAAGAAAAATTTTCGGGATCCCGATTTCGGGATCCCGGGATTTTCGGGATATTTTGAATCCCGGGATTCACGGGATTTTTTGGAAATTTTCGGGATTTTTTAGATTTTTAAAAATTTCTAGTATTTTTTGTCACTTTGAAAAATACACGCGTTCGTAAAGATTAGCAAAGTTGATGTTGTGAACTTCAAAAAAAGTTTGGGATTCCTCCTGTAAAGAATATCCGTATTCGGTTATTTTTCTTATCTTTCGTCGTGGCTCATCGCTATCAACTTTTAGTGAGTGTGAGTTAAAAAAAAAAATGAATTTTCGAATTTTTGCATAAGTGATTCATTTTTTGCGTGATTTGATATTTTTTTTTAATTTATTTGATTATTTTTTTCATTTCTTGCAAAAAAAATATTTTTGTTTTTTTTTTGGTAAAAGATGTTTTTTTTTTTTGGTAAAAAATGTGTTAGCGATAGTGCGAGAGTAGATTTTGCATGACTCACGCGTAAGTCACAAGTGAGTGATTCCATTATTGTTTGCGTGAACGTGAGTCAAACCCCACTCACGTCTTTAAAAAATGTTTTAGTAAAACAAAAAATTGAAAAAGTTTACAACTTAAGGAATTAAGATGTGTCAAAAGCCATTTACGGTCCTATGCTCCTTGTAAGAGTAAAATTAATAAATATAAAAGCCCTTATGTCGAACCACCACTAGTTTTTAGAATTTCTTTACATTTCACAAACATTTCACCTTTTTCTATAACAAAAACAAAGTACCTGGCGGAACTTTTGTCGATTTTTTTTATTTTGTTCCACAAAATTTATACAAATTATACAAATTATTTAAAAGAATCTAAAAATATTGAAAAAAAAATAAAAAAATCGGGATCCCGAAAATCCCGGGATTAAAAATTAGAAATCCCGAGATTCGGGATTTGCCTAATCCCGAAAATCCGGGGATTTCCGGGATCGGGATATCCCGATTGGAAGCCCTAATGTTGACCCACAGACGATCTGTGGAATCAATGTCATCTATATCCATGGGTGGTATAGATATTGAAGAATCAGATACTCTTGATGTTCTGGGTATGAAAATACAATGTGATGTTCGTTGGAACCTACATGTTTTTCAAGTGTCGAAAGAAGCATTCAAGTGCCTTGGTTTCTTAAAACGGTGCAAGAACTACTTCACTCCGTCTGATCTTCTTACTATCTATACCGCCTATATCCGACCGAAGTTTGAATACAACTCCCATATCTGGGCAGGGGCTTCAAGGTCTATTTTGAAGCTTCTGGACCGGGTGCAAAGGAGTGCGTTGAAGCTTATCAATGACAGTAGGGTATCCAACTCTATTGATTCGTTGGAGCATCGTCGGAACGTGGGTTGTGCATCATTGTTCTACCGATATTATCATGGTAAGTGCTCTGCTGAATTGGGTGAACTTATTCCCGAGACTCGGGTGTACGTTCGTAACACTCGTCAATCCAGTAGATCACATCCGTTTGTTGTCGACTGTCCAATGAACCGCACAACGCATTACAGAGAAAATTCGTTTCTCAGTCGAACAAGTCGTATGTGGAATTCACTCCCCGCAGAAGTCTTTCCAGTCAGCTACGATCTGGAAAAAATTAAAATAAATGTCCATAAACACTACTCACTCTATCCTCCTCCCCATAACCTATTTTCCTAATACCAACACAATGCACTGCATTAGTAGGGGGCATCCCCTGAGTGTTGGCTCAAAGTAAAAAAAAAAAAAAAAAAAACGGTAAAAAAACTTCAACTTACAGTTGTTTTTACTGTAACTCAAATTGTTGAAATATTTTTATAACAAAAAAAAAAAAAAAAAACGACATAAAAATGGTTAAAATTGTTTGGTAATAATTCCTGCTGCATCTGACACTTCCAACTCGTTTTTTATAGACTAAAAACAACTACATAAATCAACTGTTACTACAATGTAGTAATTTTTTTTATTTATTTTTTAAAACGACTACAAAAAAATAGTTGTTTTAGATTTTCATACAAAAACAACCAAAATTGTAGTTGAAAACAACAACTACTACTTATTACACAAATGACCGTAATGTAGTAACTACAATAATTTTCTAAGTGCAATGAATATTTTCGAATTGAGAATAAAAAAAACAAACTTTGTTGACTTTTGTCACTGTTTAATTTTTAAAATGAAATTGTTTTTGCTTGATTTGATTTTTTTTCTTATTGTATGGAGAAATCTTTGCAAGGTTAAGTTTTTAATTTAAATTATTGTAGGATATAAAAACCGATAGTTCTAAACTACAACTGCGAAATAATGTAAGAGACAAAAAAGTTGAAAGAAAGTATGAGGTGAGGTTGAGATTGCTAGAAATAGAATTGTAGTGTTGGAAACTGCTAAAATTTATTTTGTAGAAACTATAAATATCCACAGATAAAAAAAAACAATTTTCATTAACAAGACAAACCGAGATTTAAAATCCTACTGATGATAACACTAACTGGAGTGTTGAAACCGATATGGGAATACCAGAAATGTCCCTAATTTTTAGAAATTCAATTTTTCTTCTGCATTTTTTTAACTTGAACCCTTTAAACAAATATAATTAGAGCCCGAGCTCGATCTGTACTTACAGAAAAAACACTAATAGTAGTGTATATTGTGTACCCATTTTCACCTAACAGGTATTTAATTTATAAAATACTAAATTAGCATTTAAGTTCATATTTGTTTTCAATTTATACTTTTATCAGTAATAATAATTTAATCAAGTGTTGTTTTGTTGATTTTTATTTATCAAACTACATTTCTTCAGAATGTTTTTAGTTAATTGATTAAAAGCTAGTACGTTATTATTCTAGTTACTATGAGGTCTCATTTGGAAGATATGAGGGTGTTTTAATGAAGGTATAACACCGTCCGACACACTTTTGTAAACATGGATCAGACCGATACATTCTAAAAGTAGGGCCGAAAATAAAAACACACGTGTCTCCCAGTTTTTCTAGATCAATTCGCTTTTCCGCGAAAAACTCTATTGGCGTTTTTTACAAAAAACTGGTGGTCAAAAGAATTGGAGGTCAAAAAATGTGGATTTTACTGTTTGTTTGGGTCGTTCGAAAAATTATTTGATCACTGAATAAAATTTTAAATGTAAATTTTTAATGTTTGAACTTGGAAAAAATCGATTTCGAAATATTAAAAAAAAAATGTTCTAAAAAATGTCTATAAAATAATGTCAATTTCCAGATCGACCCTCGTAGCACATTTATTATTTACTCAATCTGGACGCCATTAAGCTTAAATTAAAGCTTTATAAATTACCAACATAAAATTTTTTTAAATAATACTAATTTGATAATAATAACGTTTAGTATTGTTAACTTTATTTTAACAAATTACATCTACTATAAAGAAGTTTCCAATGTATTGTCGCCCACTGTATATCGATTCCCTGAAGCTGAAAATAGACATTATTTTTATACCCTACACCACTCTGTGGTACAGGGTATAATGAGTTTGTGCTGATGTTTGTAACTACCCGAAATATTGGTCCTAGACCTACTGTCAAGTATACCGATCGACTCAGAATTACTTTTTGAGTCGATTAAGCGATGTCCGTCCGTCAGTCTGTCCATCTATCGGTTTATGCACGATACAGGTCGCAATTTTCAATCAATTGACTTAAAATTTAAAACTTAAGCATTTGTTGGCCCGAGGACGATGAAAATTGAAAGAAAATCGATCCATGTTAAGACCTAGCCCCCATACAAACTCCCCCTTTGGATTCGGCTTAAATGACTCTAATAACCGTATTATAATAGATATCGCTTTGAAATTTTGTATGCACAAATCGTCATTTCAAATTTCAAAGGAATCGGGTCAGTCCTTCTGGTAGTCCCCATACAAACCACCCTCCCGATATTAATATAATTCCCTCAAAATTCAAAAAATGGAAATATTTGAAAAAAAATTGTATTTCTAGGTATTGAACGTGTACTTTAGTAACCTAATCAAATCGAAATATAATTGGACCACTTTTGGACTTACAATCAGTCCCCCATATAAAAATTTCGACCGATATTCAGTTAAATCGGTCTATTTACAAAAAATAAAAAATAAATAAAAATAAATAAAATCTGATGTTTTCTACACTAAATAAGTATCTAACAAAAAAACAGATCCAATCGGTCCATGTTTGGACTTGGGACCCATTTTCCGGAAAACTCTAGTGTAGGGTATCATATGGTCGGTCTTGACCGAATATAACACTCTTACTTGTTTTCATTCATATTTTGGTCATGTTAACAGGACTAAAAACCTTTGCATTCACCTGAAAAATATAGCCGCAATATTTGCTAAATTTTTTATTTTTCAAGTTTTGAACAAAAATCGTCTTGATTTTTTTCATTTAAGTGATTTTAAGTTTAAGCCTTAAGTACCAGATGTTACACACTTGTAACGATAATTTTTTTGAAATTCTTAAATATAGGAAAAACAAGACAATTTCAATTTTAATACCTGTATGATGTTTTCGTTTTGAAAATGCTTTCTTGTCTTTTTGTAGGGGTTTTAAACAAAAAGATTTAAAATTTGTTTGTACTAATTTTAACATTTTTTTGTAGAAAAATCCTACAAACAACAAAAAAAAAGAGACTAGCAACAATTATGTATATCTTCAAAAAAATTATAGTTTACCAACTTTTTTTTTTTACTTTCAAAACTGCCAAATAAAGCCAAGTTCATTAAACGACCTTGAAAATTTCAGTTTAAATTACAGTGTACATAAATATTTGCAAGATTTAAAAATGTGTTACCATAAAAGAGCTTAAAAATGGAATTATAAAATAAAAGTGTATACAATGCTACTTTAAAAGCACGTCACATTTGTTAAAACAACAAACAGATTAATTAAATCATAAATGTATGAGGAATTTCACAGAAAAACGTCGCCTTTAAAAATTGTGTTGGATAAAAGTCACAGTTCTTAAATTTGAAGGTTTTTTTTAGAGACTAAAAAATCTACCATAAATATTTGAGGACACATTTTTTTGGAGACTTAAAGTTTTTTTAACATTTTCGAATTGAAATTCAGAAAATTTTTGAATTTCAGAATTGCTCAATTGAAATTCGGAAATCATAATTGAAATTCAGAAATCACATAAGAAATTCAGAAAAGCCCAATTAAAATTCAGAAAATCACAATCGAAATTCAGAAAAGGCTAATTGAAATTCAAAAAAGCCCAATTGAAATTCATAAATCGTAACTAAAATTCCAACTGTAATTAAGAAAAGCCCAATTAAAATGCAGAAAATCACAATTAAAATTCAGAAAAGTACAATTGAAATTTAAACAAGAGTGTTAATTCGGCTGTGCCGAATCTTTTATACCCTTCAACATGAAAAAAATAAAATAATAAATTTCAGGGGCGTTTTATTTTTTTTGGGGGGAGGGGGTCAGTAGTGGTAATGGGGGTAGTGGTAATTCCTCTAAAATATGTGTTTAAACATTCATTCTTATACATTTTGCACTAAAGAAATAAAAATTAATCATAATTAAAAACTTTTTTTGTTCCACGCCCATAAAGGGGGGGCGGACCGAAAAAAACGACATTTTCTAATTCTCCGGGTCCAAATGCAGGACTTTGAACTTCTTGTAGCATAAAAATGTTGTATTTGTTAAACAAAAACACAAAAAAAAAATGTAAAAAAATTATATTTTTCAGAGGTTGGTTTAGTTCTTAAAGGGGGAACTTTTTTACCCCTGGTCCGATTTTGCTCATTTACGAACTTAACCTGCCTAGGAACGTAAAACATTCCTGCCAAATGTCGTGAGTCTAGCTCTTTTATTTTGGACTGCATCGTGTTAATTACAGACGGACGGACAGACGGACGGACGGACATCGCTAGAATGTCTTAGAATCGATCACTGATCATAAATATATATACTTTATGGGGTCCTAGACCGATATTTTGATGCGTTACACACGGATTGACAAAGTGTGTATACCCTCATACTGTAGTTGAAGGGTATAAAAAGCACAATTGAAATTCAGAAAAGCCCAATTGTGATTCAGAAAGCCCAATTGAAATTCAGAAAACCACAATCAAAATTCTGAAGAGCCCAATTGTAATTTAGAAAAGCCCAATTAAAATTCAGAAAATCGAAATTAAAATTCAGAAAAGCACAATTGAAATTCAGAAGAGCGTAATTGAAATTCAGAAAATCGCAACTGAAATTCGTAAAAGCACAATTAAAATTCAGAAAAGCTTTATAAAGATAGAGATTTAGAAAAGCTCAATTCAAATTCAGAAAAGCCCAATTGAAATTCAGAAAATAACAATAGAAATTCAATTGTCTTTTTCTGAATTTCCATTAGATTTTGTTGAATTCAACATTCAGAAAGAATTTCAATTGTAATTTTCTGAATTTCAATTAGGCTTTTTTAATTACAATTGGGCTTTACTGAGTTACAAATGAGCTTTACCGAATTTAAATTACGATTTCAGAATTTCAATTGAGCTTTTCGGAATTTCAATAAGGCTTTTAATTGTGCTTTTCTGAATTTCAATTCTTCTTTCAACTGTGCTTTTCTGAATTTCAAGTCTTCTTTTCTGAATTTCAATTTGGATTTTAATTTGGATTTCTGAATTTTGGGCTTTTTGAAATTCAATTAAGATTTCTGAATTTCAATTGGGCTTTCTAAATTTGAGTTAGGATTTCAGAATTTCAATTGTGGTTTCTGAATTACAATTGTTTTTTTCTGAATTTCAATTGAAATAGATTTCAATTTCATTTTTAAAAGATCTTATTAGATACAATTAATCTAATTAGCACACCCCTCTTCAAACAAGTTAAGGTTTTGCAAAAATGGTACCGAAATCGGGTAATGTCATTTCATTCCTCTTTATTTAGAACTTTAAAAATTTTTAACATGAAAATCTTAGCTGATTCTGTTTTCGAGTTATTGATAAATAATTACACTGCACAACAATAAAAACCTCCCAGTGAAATATCCAGCTGATTCTTGTAAATTTTGCTCTCCTAATCCCAAATCTAACATCCAAACTGCCATTAAAATTGTGAATACTAATATTTTAATTTCATCGTCTTGCAAAAATGCGAAATGGCAAATTGACAACTTGAAAAAATGCGAAATTGCAAATAATGTCTTACACTTTCGCGTAATTTTTAAACATTTGCAAAATTGCAAGATTTCATTATAACTCTAGCAAAAACATGGATAGTAATTTTAGAAATTTCCAATTTTAGGAACAGTGGTATGGAATACCTCATCTTTTTTTTTTACAATAACCATATGTTTTTATAAATTACTCTACATAATATAAAACATACATGAATACTGTAAGAAAAGTGCAATTTATATACACTTTTTTTTCATTATCATTCACAAATAAACAAATATATATAATTTTTCTCTAAAGAGCGTTTTAACATGCGCAAAAACTGAATAAAAATAAAAACTCATTCCAAAATGTTTGTATTTTAGTTACATCTGCTTCTTCTTATTTTCGATATTGCTTTTGTTGTTGTTAAATGCCGGGTAATCATTTGGGAGTATTTCCTGATATATATATTTTCCTTTGAACACACATTGTTTTTTGTTGTTATTCTGTAATTTTGTTTTTTCCAGTTTTATTTAAAGACGCAAAAATTTAAAGAATTGTTTTTCTTTTGTTATCTTTTAACATGTAATGATGCTTTTTTTTCCATGTGATAGATTTCTATTGTTTAAAACACGTTTATAGTTTTTTTTTTTTTAAGAGCAACGTAATATAGTTTAAAACTATATAATTAACCACCAATAGTTAATTTTCTATTCGATTTTATCAAGGAGATTTTAAGAACTTTTATTGAGAATCACTTTGTTAAAATTTTAACAATGACTGTCAAATCAATAGTGTTATATAATATATACACTCAGAAAAACTTAACTGTTACTAGTTTGTTAATTAAACGGCACTAGTTATTTTCGACTACAAATGTAGTTGTTTTTGTATCATCATCATCATCATTAGCGCTACAACCCGGGGTGGGTCTTGGCTGCCTCCAATCTTGCTCTGAACATCTCTCTATCTGCTGCTACTGTTCTCCAGTTGTTCGTGCCAGTTTTTCGAAAATCTTCATCGACTCCATCACTCCATCTTAGCTTGGGCCTGCCACGTTGTCTCTGTCCATCAGGTTGAAATTTCATAACTTTCTTTGTCGGGTTCGAGTCGTCAAGCCGTTGTACATGACCTGCCCATCGCATTCGATTAATCTTTATGCGTTTTACCACGTCAATATCTTGAAACAGTATATTTAGCTCACTATTGTATCTGCTTCTCCAAGAACCATTTTCATATACTGGACCATATATTTTTCGTAACACCATACGCTCAAAAGCTCCCAGCTTCGACTCATTTTTATCAGATATAGACCATGTTTCACTCGCATACATCAAAACAGGTAGAATCAGTGTTTTATAAAGCCTTATTTTTGTGGTCCTAGTAAGCGACTTTGACATAAAATGCTTTCTTAGGCCAAAGAAACTCCTATTGGCTGCGGCGATGCGCTTACCAATCTCTTCGTCAGACGACAAGGTATTATTTACTGAAGAGCCCAAATAAACAAAATTATCTGTTACCTTGTAACTTTCATCTCCTAATGTTATGTTAGGTCCGAGACGCTTTCTTCGCCTGTTGTTCGCGGTCACCAGCATGTAGTTCGTTTTTTCTACATTTATCTTTAAACCAATTTCCATGGCGTTATTTTTTATTTGTTGAACATTATTTTCCAATTCACTTACATTCAGTGTTGGCTACCGTTACCCTTTCAATACCGTTACCGATTAAAAACCCTTTAATTTTGAATACCGTTACCGTTACCAATACCGAAATAAAAATATTTAAATACCGTTACCGATAAAGAACCATTACCTTTATTCGCATTTTTACCGGTATTATATCGGTTTTGTTTCGGTTGTCATAAAATACGGATAAAAACAAAATAAAATATTTTTAATCTACTATTCGCATTGTTATATGGACAAAAAATAATTAGGAAATCGGCCCAACCAATGTCACATTCGCAATTAACTAAATCTTGACAAAGAATATGTGAAAATCGGTCCAACCAATTATCACATTCTCAATTTAAGAAAAGTGAGTGCCACGTAATGTAAACATTTTTTAGTAGGAAGATGAAAGAAGAGATAAACCTGAAGTGTACCAAATCGCTGAAGTCATAGATGGGAATTTTTCATTACCATTGAAATTTAATTACCATTGGTTGATATCAATGGTAATGAAAAAAATTTCATTACCATTTAATGGTAATTAAATTTTTTTAATTGAAAAAATAATTACTAATGGTTATGAAATGCACCAATTGTTGAAAAACACCAATTATAATTGGTTTCAAAACCATTGGTTTGCACATTTTTGTTTTTTATGAAAAGTTAAAAATTTAAACATCAAAGTATGTTTTTACAAAAAAAAAAATATGAAAATGTTAAAGACAAAAACGCAAATAAAAATTTTAAATATTGTGTTATACAAAGGCAAGCAACGTGTGTTTGGTTTATAAAATGTGAACAACTTAAACACCATATAACAAAAAAACAACAGATATTTCCAAATATTACCGATTTTGACAATATTGTGACGACTTTTACTAATGGTAATTATTTTTTTTAAGTGATGCCATACCAATGGTAATTATTTTTTTTTTTAAATTTTCATTACACAGAAAAAAAAAAAAAAAAATTTGAGTAAATTTTTAATACTATTGAGTAAAAAATTACTCAATTTTGCACCAGTAAACGATTTAATAGTATTGAGTAAACTTTTAATAAAAAATTATTAAATGCATAACAAAAAATTTGAGTAAATTATTAATTCACAGAATTAAAATTTTACTTAAAATTTTTCAATATTTTCAAGTAACTTTTTAATTGTGTCAAGTAAAAATTTACTCAAAATGTATCAATTTTTTTTTTTTAAAGTTTAAAAAGTTTCGAATTTTTTTTTTTTCAAAAAAATTGCTTTTTCAAACTTTACCAAATATACTTATGTCTTCAAGACAAAGGAAAATTTTATAAAGATGATTTCAAACTTTCATATACGTATACAAAAAACTATAAACTAAATGAGAATTCAAAACACCAAGAGAATAAAAAAAAATAAAAAAAAATATTAAATTTGTATTAAATTATTTACTCAAATTTTATTTTAAATTTTTGAGTAAATTTTTAATTGCGTCAATTAAAAAATTACTCAAATTTGTTTTAAAAATTTAAACAAGTGATTACTCAAATTGTTTTTCTCAATATTATTTTCTGTGTAGTAATTAAATTGATAAGTAATTTAATTGGTACAATTGATACAACCAATGGTAATGAAAAAAATTTCATTGCCAGCGACATCAATTAAATGGTAATTAAACCATCAATTAATTAGTCCCATCTATGGCTGAAGTGTTGTTGGCGGAGTTGTTTTCAAAATAACACAATTTTTTTTGAACTTTTACTGACTCTGGTTGCTAACTTCAAAATATTTTTTGTTCAAAACTTATTATTTTGTAATTTTACAAACATTTTTTTATGTCAATTTTTGTTTAGTTTTTGTCTAATTTAAACGATTAAAAGTTTTAATTTAAAACTAAAAAATTTTCAAATGATAAAAAATCTGATGATTATTTGGATAATTTTACATAAATATTTAGTTGTCAAGTTTTTAAGAAAAATTTCTTAAAAAAAATTTAAAAATTTTACTAAAAAAAAAATTTAGTTTTATTGAAAAACAAGCAGCATAACAACAAAATAATTGTCGCTTTAAAAAAATCGAAGATTTTCTTTCTGTAAAATTTTTGCGTTGCTAATTTGTTTTGCTCTGTTTTCCCCCTGACATTTTTGATAGCTCATAGCGGATGAAGCCGATGTGATAGCGACTTCAAAATAAGTCAAGGGTAAATCTTAAACATTGCTCTTAAGGATGCTGAACTCATTTGGACAGTCGCCTTAACACTTAGGGCACCAACTGTCAATCAATGATGTCTTAGTTCCAAAAACCATTTTTTCTGCTTCAAATCATACGAAAAAAAAAACTTTTATACGAATGGAACGTCACCTTATGCACATGATTGCAATTATTTTTTTGGCCACAAATCCGGTGGATAAGATTCCATTACATCACGTTTTTGAGAAATTTTAGATACAAAAAACCGCGTCTTCGGAATTATTTGACAACTCATAGCGGATGAACTCGATGTGCTGACGACTTAAAAATAAGTCAACGGTAAATCATAAACATTGCTCATTAAGATGTTTAACTCATTTGATCAATCGCTTTAACCGTTGGAGCACTAATTGTAAGGTTTTTTCCCGACGTCATTGAATGACAATTGGTGCCCAAAGGGTTAAGGCGACTGACCAAATGAGTTCTGAATCTTAAAGAGCTTCACCCTCGATTTTTTTTGAAGCCACCATCCCATCGGATTCATCCTCTATGACTTTCCAAAAATGACCCAAACCGCAATTTTTTTGAACTTTGACCTCTAATTTCTCAGAAACCTGAAGTGATGGAAAAGTTTGGAGAATGGATTTTGACAGCAAAACTATTGTTATTAAGTGTATAAGGTCGCGTCCCAGTCGAATTTTCGATGTTTGGTAGTGTAATTAATAGTTAGTATAGTTAAAAATGCACCTAATTTAACAGTTTTTTTTAATTTTATTAAATACATTTTTCATTTTTTACGTGTTTTTAACAAATTTGTGACTTTTTAACACTGGGTAAATTTTTTCATAATACCGGTACGTACCGGTATCGATGTTTCGGTAACGATTTATCGTTACCGAAATAATCGAAAATACCGTTACCTTTACCGTTACCGATATAAAAAATATGTAATACCAATACCGTTACCGATACCGTTATTCGTTTCGGTTGCCAACCCTGCTTACATTTCTCGTGATCACGTCGATGTCATCAGCATACGCAAGTATCTGCGTTGATTTATTGAATATGGTTCCCTCCGTACATACATCAGCTTGTCTTATGATCTTCTCTAGTGCCAGATTAAACAGTGTGCAAGCAAGCCCGTCTCCTTGCCTAAGTCCCGTGTTTGTAGAGAAAACTCTGGATGTATCATTTTGTATTTTAACTGCGCACTGCACCTTATCCATTGTCATTTTTATCAGTCTGATTAATTTTCCTGGAATTCCAAATTCACCCAGGGCACTATACAATTTCGCGCGGTTTATAGAGTCATAAGCCTGCTTGAAGTCTATAAAAAGGTGATGCGTTTCAGTTGACCATTCATACGTTTTTTTCAATATTTGTTTAAGCGTGAAAATTTGATCGGTGGTCGATTTTCCGCTCCTAAAACCGCACTGATAGTCACCAATAATTCTTTCTGCGTACACATTAAGTCTTCTATTCAATATGTTTGATAATATTTTGTAGCCAATGTTTAACAGTGTAATACCTCGGTAGTTACTACACTCAAGTTGGGCCCCTTTTTTGTGAAGCGGGCAGATCAATCCAACGTTCCACTGGTCTGGTATCTGTTCTTTGTTCCATATTTCTGTTAAGAGATCGTGAAAACCTAGTAGAAACCGGTCGCCTGCATGCTTTAACAGTTCCACTGTGATGCCGTCTGAACCAGGAGCCTTGTTGTTCTTCATATTAAAAATGGATTCCTTTACTTCTTCTAGGGAGGGGGGATTACACTCATCTTCATTTACAGGAGCACTGTTATTTTCAAATGACATTGTCGGTTGGGCTTCATTTAGCAGCTCTTCAAAATATTCAGACCATCTTCTAAGCACTTTGTCGCGTTCAATTAGTATTTCGCCATGTTTGTCTTTTATCATATTTGCACGGGGCTTAAACGGTTTACGTGTGGAGTTTACTTTTTTATAGAAGTAGCGGGATTCGTTCCTCAATCTATGTGTTTCAAGGCTATCAATTATACCATTTTCAAAATCTTTTTTCTTCCTCTTATGAATTTTCTTCTCTTCACTTCTTTTAGCACGGTATGCTTCCACGGACGCGTTGGTGTGATTTTCTTGGATCATAATTCTGTAGCATTCGTTTTTTTCATTTGTTATCTCTTCACATTCATCATCGAACCAGCCATTAGTTTTATGCTTATTTCGTTGTGGTTGTAGTGTTTCATCGGCAGCTGTTTTAATCGCCATAGTAAAATTCTTCCATTTTTCATCTATACTCTCAGAAGGGGAACAGATATCTTCCATGTAAGCGCTTACACTTCTCTGATAGACGTGCTCAGTTTGCCTGTTTTTGAGTAGATTTATATTATATTTGTTTGTTCGTGGCGTTCGCGTTTTCTTGGCATTCGATATAATGGACCTTATTTTTGCCATTACTAAGTAATGGTCAGAATCGATGTTTGCACTCCTGCGGCATCGAACATCCAAAAGGTTAGATGCGTGTCTTGTGTCAATTAGAATGTGATCTATTTGGTTGACAGTAGGATTTCCGTTTCTACTGTTAGGGTGTTTCCAAGTCCCCTTGTGTATATTTTTGTGCTCAAAAAGTGTTCCACCTATTACCATTCTTTTTGCCATACTAAAACCCACCATCTTGTTGCCATTTTTATTACACACATCATGAAGGCTGTGTCGACCGATGGTGCCTAAATAGTGACTCTCCTTTCCAACTTTTGCATTAAAGTCTCCAATACAAATTTTTATATCGTTTCTTGGGCATTGGTCATACGTTCTGTCAAGTAGATCATAGAAGCGATCTTTTTCTTCCTCCAGTTTATCTTCTGTTGGCGCATGCACGTTAATAATGCTAATATTGAAAAATTTCGATCTTATACGTAGAACACACATTCTTTCATTAATAGGTTTAAAATCCATTACAAGGTGTTCTGCTTTTTTGGCAACAATGAAACCAGTGCCGAAAGTATGGCTATCGGTATTGCAACTGTACATTATGTTCCAATCTTGTTTTTGTATTATGGCGGAACCTTTCCATCTCATCTCTTGTATGGCTGTGATGTCTGCTTTGTGCTCCTTTAGTTGATCTAAACATTTTCGGAGGTTACCGCACTTATGTAAGGTTCTAACATTCCAGGCAGACACCGGATTTTAAAAACCAAAAACACAAAATTTAAAGTTTTCGTCAAAATTAAAAAATTTTATTGTGTTCGAAATAATATATTTTTCTGTAATATTTTTTTTTATTTTCATCGCAAGTTCAAAATAAAACGTTTTCCAAAAAATTTAAAATGATATTTATCAAAAACAAAACAAAAAAAAAACATAAAACCCAAAAAAAAAACGTTTTTTTTTTGTAGAAAATAATAATTGGAAATATATGTATGTTTACTAAAATAAACTTTAAATATAGGTAAATTGAATCCTTCATACCTTTGGTCCAATAAATTGGAGTAGCATACCATTGGAAATGTATTTTCAGTCCATTACTTGACTTTTTTTTAATATTTCATAATCATAAAATAACGCCCGACTAAATAAAGCATGTTCTGAAAACGAAGCTGTTTAGCGAGGTATAATTTTAGAAATTAAGGGGGTTTTATTATTTTGGTATAATAATAATATGGGTGGGTAAATGTGATAAAAGATGAATTGTAGAGTGTTATGGCAACAAAATCCTAGTATTCAGTAAGTCTCTTTTTGGAACCACTTAACTACTTTAAATCCTCCAAGTTTGTGAACTAATCTTCATTTTAGAGACAGAAAGATCTTCACTTGTTAAGTGAAATTAGGGTCAAAAATTCGGCTTCGAGATCTAAATTCTTGAAGAATTAATATTAAAAAGTACATAATATCTAAATGGCTTTAGCCAAAAGTGTTAACCCATTGACGACCATAAATTTTTTTGCAAATCGAAAATAAATTAGACCCCTTAGACCCTTGTTGTTATTGGTTAATAAATTTGCGTCAATGGGATAACACTTTAACGACCAAGCATTTTTGACGATTATTTTTATTCACGTAAATGAAAGGGTAAATGTGCTTAAAGATAAATTGTAGAGTGTTAGGGCAACATCAGTCAATGGTCGGATTCCAATTTTTTGTTGGGAAATTATTAGTTCAGAGATCACGAAAATTAAAATAAAAGGCACTTCCAAAAATTTTGTTGTTATAAGCACATAAAAGATTCCACTTTAAAGCGATATAAATCGCTTTATACAAAGAATCGTAATCTCAATGAAAATGTATTTCAGCAACAAGCCAGACAACAAATTGAAATCCAAGCGCATCGCATGTAAAAGGATTTAAGTTGCGACATTATTAAAAAAGATTTTCGGAAAGCGATCCTCTTGGATGAAAATAAGGCATTACAGCTAAATAATACATGAAAGGAAGCTATAAAACAAAAGTTTTTGAATTAAATAAAGATACAATATTTTAACTATTAAAAAATATGTTGCATACATAACTAAATTCATACCAATGTTGTTTGAAGCATCCCTCATTTGTTGTACGCCGCAAACATCATTTTCCATTGAAATTTGCTTGGCAGATTCCAATTTCTTGCTGTTAGAAAAATTATTTTGAATTTTTAAAATAATAAAAATTCAAATAATAACAAAAGAATTTTTAAATATTGAACACAAACAAAAAAAAACGTTTTATTTTTTGAACATTTCATAAATATCTTTTTTGGAAAACGTTTTTTTTTGTTTGGTTTTTTATTTCGATCATGAGGAAAATATTTAAAATTTTTTTGAACTTCAACGATAAATAACTTTGATAAAAACCAAAAATAAAAAGTTTTCCGGTGTCTGATTCCAGGTGCATAAAATCAAATCATTGTCCATTTTTCGTTTGCTGGCTCCGTTATCATTTTTCCGATCGTTTAGAGGCAAGGTTTTTGGGTACTTAACCGAATATTTTTTTACGACTTAAGGGAGTTAACCTTAAGGTCAACCATAGTCTTGGTTTTCCCGCGCCAAGAGATCGCGTACGTCCTCTAGTAATAGAAGGGCTTCACTGGCATAACTGCTGATGTACTTTGCAGCTTAGTTTTCTCATATTTACAAGCCTTTAGGTCATGGTACAGAAAGACGATGAGTTGCCGATTACCAGTGCATATGTCTCAAGTAGTCCATCTTATTAGGACTGCGCCCGCCGCCGTTGGTTCGCTTTGAACTCCTCCGCCGCCGAAAAAACATCCTCCTATACCCTGAGAAATGTATAGGAGTCTTCCTTTGTTTGTTGTTGGAGTCTTCCTTTGTTTGTTGTTTTTGTATGATAAATTTTAATTAACTATTTCTGACAGTTGTTTTTGGAAACAACTAATACAAAAAATTGCAACAGGGTTGTTAAACGAACGGTTGTGTGACCGTTCTATATACCATCTTCAAAGTTCTTTCAGAAGATTTTTTTTAAGATTAAGATCAGAATGATAACATCGATCTACGCTAGCTGAACGCGTTTTAAAAGCAATGTAAAAATGCGCTTTGATAACGTTTTATTTAAAGTCAATAAAAACCCAAAACTAAAAAATTTTTTTTTCCTAAAAGTATTTTTAATGAATTTTTTACTTCAAAAGATTTTTGAGGCTGGTACATACAAAATTCTCAAAACTTTTTCGCAACGAAAACTTGTTAAATTTTTTATACCCTCTACTCTAATGATAGCGCACACCGCTTTTTAATTTGGAAAGAGGAATTTATTTAGAAATTTAAAAATCGTTAACACGAAAATCCTACACTCAAAAAAAAAAAAGCTATCCGCCGAAATACAGATTTTAAGAAAATACTTTATACCGAACAACAAAATTTCATCAGAATTTTTACTTTTTACTTTGTAGTCTTTATTTTACAGATAATAAACAAAGTTTTTTTTGCTAAAATATAGATTTTAGATTTAGACTTTTGCTATTTTTTTGTAACCAAAATACAAAATTTCATCTGTAATTTTATTTATTGCTCTGCAATACAGTTTTCAAATAAAAATCTCTGCAAAAAACTTTCAAATATTTTAACCCCTCTTTAAAAAGACTCTTAAATAACAATAAAATTTGGTAAATTTTACGAGGATGTCTTGTAAAAAGAAATAGAATTGTAGTGTTGGAAACTGTCAAAATTTATTCTGTAGAAACTATAAATATTCACATATATAAAAAACAGTTTTCATTAACAAGACAAACCGACATTTAAAATCCCACTGATGATAACACTAAAGGGTACTTTCCACTATCACATTTTTCCATTATACACATCAAAATTTACCAACTTCATAAAGATTTTTGAATTCTTTTTTGATTGAAACCTAGTCGTATCTAATAAGTGAACAATTTCTGGCCAAATTTTTTAAAAAAATATTTCGCTAACATGGTGAAATTACGCTTGTATAATGGAAATGTGTGATAGTGAAAAGTACCCTTAACTGGGGTGTTTGAAACCGGTATGGGAAATACCAGAAATGTCTATAGTTTTTAGAAATTAAATTTTTCTTCTGCATTTTTTCAACTTGAACCCTTATAAAAAATATAACACCGTCCTACACACTTTTGTACACAGGGACCAGACCGAAAAATTCTGAAAGTAGGGCTGAAAATAAAATACACGTATCTCCCAGTTTTTCTAGATCAATTCGCGTTTTCGCGAAAAACGCCAATAAAAAAAGTTGTGTTTTTCCAAAATAGTGTGAAATAAGTTGAAATATTTATTAAATCTACGTGTGAGCTAAATAATGTTTAAAACTGTATTAAGTGAAATTTAAAGACGGTTCTTTTCGTAGAATATATTAACCCTCTATCTCCCCTTTTTAAGGGTCATTTTTGTCCTCAATTCTAATGCACTCCTAGAAAACCAATAAATTGTGCATTTAAAGGGTTAAAACGATCTAAAAAAAATTCTGCGTAAAATTTCACTAGGAGTTGTCAAAGGCCAATAATTTGTGAGATGTTAGCAAAATGCTCAAAAAAGAAAAATTGTAAAGTATTTTTGGTGTAACACAATTTAATAAAATATGATACTTTACAACTTTACTTTTTTAAGCATTTTGGTAACATCTAACGAACTTTTGGCCTTTAACAACCCCTAGTAAAATTTGATGCAAAACCTTTTTGTGGAGCTTTTTAACCCTTTTAATGTACGATTTAATGGGTTTCTAGGAAAGTATTTGAAATAAGGACAAAAATTTACCCTAAAAATTGCAGATAGAGGGTTAATATATTCCAAGAAAGGAACCGCCATTAAATTTTACTGAACACATCTATTAACACTATTTTTCTTAGAAGTAAAATTTTTACATTTTTTCGACTTATTTCACACTTTTTTGTGAAACATAATTGAGTATTAAATTATGTTTTCATTTTTCGCAAAAAACGAGAATTGATTTAAAAAACATAAGAGACACGGGAATGTTATTAATATACCCACTTTCTGACTGGAGTGAACTTTTTCTTTAGTGCGAAAAAATTTTTTTTTTTGCATTTTTCGGAAAAACGCGAATTGATCTAGAAAAACTGGTAGACACGCGTATTTTATTTTCGGCCGTACTCTCAGAATGTTTTAGTCCGGTTCATGTGTACATCCAAAATTTGAAATTTGTCGGACGGTGTAATAAGAGCCCGTGCTCGATCTGTACTTACAGAAAAAGTAAAACAAAAAAAAGTAAATTTACAATTTGGAAGCATTAAAACGGGCAAATTTACACGATGGCATTTCCCATTTGTCAACACTACTTGCACATTAAGGAAGGAGAAATTGATCAGGAATCAACTAGTGACCGTTGTGTAAAAGACATATCAAGGGCATTAAAAGAATGTATATGAAAGTCAAGACATTCTTAAACGATTTTCCTTTAATTTTATAGAAGTGTTTATTGAAATGACCCCTCTCAAATGTGAAAATGAGAAGATTATGGGGGGAAAAACATGAAAACATCTACCGAGTTTATAAATAATTTCTACAAAGTTAAACATTCGCGTGCGAAACATTTAAGCGGGCGCATTTAAATGATGGCATTTGCCTTTCTTTTGTGTTAAGTTATAACTTATCCATTCTTATTGCACATTACAGTCTACAATCAAAAAAACCTTGTAAAATAACAAGAAAAACTTGTTTTTGCTACCTCCTATTTGACTAAAATTCCTAGTAATTTTACAAGCTTTTTTACAAATAATTTTGTAATTTTAAAAGGTTTTTACCAATAAAATTGTAAATTTACAAATTTTTTGACACGATAAAATTTAGAAGGAGGTTTCGTAACTTTACTAGATTTTTTGCTACCTTATATTTTACGAAAATTCCTGGTAATTTTACAAACTTTTTACCAAGAGTTTTGTAATTTTACAAGCTTTTTACCAATAAAATTGTAAATTCTCGTGAATTTACTAGATTTTGTTTGTAAAATTATCTTAGAAATTTGTAAAATTACAAAAAAAATTTAAAATCCCGGCTAAAAATATTGTATACAAGCTCATGTACGATCATATATGATAATTTATGTTAAGGGTGGGCCAATATATGATCGCATATTATCGTATGTTTTACCATATATGGTCATATATTGAATAAGCGCCAATTTTAATATATGTTCATATCTGATCATATATGTTTTCGAATTAATGATGTATGGTCAGATGTGTTCATATATGCTCATATACAATTCATTTTTAGCCGGGATTACAAAAAAATATGTAAATTTCGATCCAAATTGTGTTTGTAAAAAAACAAGGAAAACTGTCAAATATTGGTAAAATGGGATTACGAGACTTTTCCTAGTAATTTGACAAAGTTTTTTTTGTGTGTACTTGTTTAAATATCAAGCTCGTTCATCTATAGGCAATATTGTGTTTTAAATATGTGCCAATGTAATTAACAACAACACGCTATATATAACTAAAGCTATATTAGCAAAAGCGTAAACTGAATACAAATATAAATGAAAAGTCCCCTTTGTGTAGCAGTTTGTAATTTTAACAATGGAACAATTATGAAAAAAAAAAAAATTAAAAAAACTCAATTTAAACATTTCAAAATCTTAATTTGCAGTACTTTTACTAAAAGATAATGGGGTAGGTGCTTTTCTTTTAATAGCAACTTTTTAATAATCATAATGGTAAATAAATCGAATATCAATAATTTTGATATGTATTATCAACAATTTATGAGTGACTTTAGCCCTCTTAATAATAAACAAAAAATAAAAAAATAAAAAATTATAAAGTAATTCAGCACACAACACCATGCATAGTAAAATGGCATAAAAGACCATTAAACAAAATAAAAAAAATACACAATATTAAACCATAACAAAAAACAATACGTTAAACGAGTTTGGCCAAAACAGAGTCTTAAAAGTATTGGCCCAAATAAAAATAAAAAGTCTATTTTAACAAAAGTTTTATTTAAAATTTTAAATTTTCTATACATTTTTTGAAAATCGATTTTAAATACAAAATGTATATTTCATTTGAAACAACATACTTTTTCAGTTATTTTAAACGTTAATAAATGACTAGACAATCAGTAAAAACAAATGATATTTCAGTTATTTTAACTGTTTCAAATTTAAACATTTTTTGAATAACAAACTACAAAAACTGTATGCAGGTAAAATTATACAATATAATCAGTCACAAATCAGTAAATTCAGTAAATTTTGGAGTTTATTTTTTTTCAATAACTGTATAAATTACACTTAGAAAATTATTGCAGTTACTACATGACGGTAATTTGTGTAGTAAGTTGTAGTTGTTGTTTTCAACTACAATTTCAGTTGTTTTTGTATGAAAATCTCAAACAACGGTTTTTTGTAGTCGTTTTAAAAAAAAAAATAAAAAAATTACTACATTGTAGTAACAGTTGTTTTATGTAGTTGTTTTTAGTCTATAAAAAAACTTATAATTGTCTAGAAATTTTTAGAAAAACGGATGTGCAGGAATTATTTCCAAATAATTTTAACCGTTTTTGACGTTTAGATTTTTTTTGTTAATAAAAAAATTCAGACTAAACAACGACAAACGTAGTAGTTTTAACTGTCTTTTGTAGTGGAATCTACCGTCATAATTTTTTGGGTGTAGTCAAAATTATAGTTTCTTTGTAAACAAAAAGATAAAACATTTAAAACAACTTCAACTGGTTCTTATAGATTTTGGTCTTCTAATTTAAAATCTGCTCTTTTAGAGATATTACCTATTTAGAGATATTCGCTGCAATTTTGAGGGTCCAAGTCCATTTTTTTGTAAGCATCTTGAGAATACGTTACAGGGGAGATTCAAAAAGTGCTAAATTATAGATTTTTTCAATATTCAAATGCTAATATCTTACAAACGCTACGTGATAGAAAAGTTTGGAAGGCAGATTTGGTATCAGGAGGCCAAAATCAATTCATATAGGTTATGTAAGTGCAAATTTTTATAAACTTGTTTAACAGTGAAATAAAAATTAAACAAAAATCAAGAAATTTAAAAAAAAAAATATTGAACAAATTCTGAAGACTTCTTGAGGTCGGTTTGGCTCTCGTTTTGAATAAAAGCTGGATTTTTTTGCTAACGTGTATAAATTATCCCATACAAATTTGACGTTTTTTAACTATATACGGCAAATTTATGTCAAATTTGTATGGGATAATTTATACACGTTAGCAAAAAAATCCACCTAAAAATGTTAAAAATTGCAATGTCACTCAAAAGAATTAATTCTTTTAAATCTCTGCTATAAAATGTGTTCTAAAAAAGGCATTGAAAACGTAATTAAAACGACAATTAAAAACCACATATTTTTTGCATACATAGTATTTGAAATTCCTACCTGTTTCAATTCTTTTTCAATTTCACCAGCTCTTATAACTAATGGACCACGGACAGCATATTCCATAGTTATGAAATTTGGATTAATATTATCCAATTGCAAACATTTTTCATCTTTTCCAGGCATTTTGAGTTGTGGTGAAGAAGATGATGATGATGAATTAACTACGGCGGATGTTGTTAAAGCGCGACAATATTTCGGTATATACAAATTATTACTGACACGACTAGTGCGCGCGTTAAATGTTTGAGCCGGACTGAATGCTGATGTTGAGAGTTCGCGTTGTTTCTGTTGTTGATTCACATGAATCAACAACGATTTCCAACGACGAGCTACATGTTTTGATAGTACCGGTGATGGTGTTCTCACAGTACTACTACTGGCAGTGGAGGCAGAGAGGTTGCCAGTAGCAGCAGCAGTAGCACGCTGGATAACTGCATTGGAATTATTGAGTAAAAGACGACTCATTTTGTGTATTAAAAATATAAAAATTGTATATACTCGTCGTGTATTGTTGATTCTTAATAATGATGGTGGTAGTTTGGAAAGCTTTTATTTATTTTTTACACTTTAAGAAACTGTAAAGAGAGTAGAGAAAGAAATAAAAAAAAAACGAGAGTTAGTACAAAGTAATGATAACAGAGAGGCTATTGGAATATAGACAATAAATTCAATATAAATTATACAAATATTTAGAAATGTCTGTAAATGTTTAAGTTATTTTTTTGATAAAAAAAAACTTTGTTATCAGTATTTTTTTAAGATTATTTTCTCAAAGTGACCCCCTTTAGAAGTAGGCACATTTCAAACTGCTCACATATATAACGGTTTTTTTTGAAAAATCTATTTGGAAAACTTTTATTCAAAATTAATGTAAGCTTATATTGTTTTTAAATTGCAAAAGTTCTCAATATGAACTTTGTTGAGTATTTATTTAACATAGTGTTTTAGAAAATGTTAAACATTCCCAAGAATAACAAAAAAGCTTTGATGGTATTTTTTTAGTTAAGTAAAGACACAAACCTCTAACTAAGCACAATGGGGTACAGGTGGAACAGAATCAAAAAGTTTTATGAGAAAAAAGTGAGAGTGTTAAATTCGGCTGTGCAGAATCTTTTATACCCTCCAAAATGTTAAAAAACTTAAATACAAAAAAAAAAAACATGTAGACAAGTGTATTTTTTCAGAGGTTGGTTCAGTTCTTTAAGGGGAACTTTTTTCCCCCTAGTCCGATTTTGCCCATTTCCGAACTTAACCTGCCTAGGACCATAAGACAAATTCCAGGAGAATAGCTCTTTTATTTTGGACTGCATCGTGCCATCTACAGACAGACGGACGGACAGACGGACATTCACAGAATGTCTTAGAATCGATCGATCTTTATGGGGTCCCCGACCGATATTTTGATGCGTTACAAACGGAATGTGAGTATACCCCCATACTGTGGTGGCAGGGTATAAAAAGGGGAAAACAAATCGACTTTCGAAAAAAAAATAATTTTTACCAATTGTGATTTTCTGAATTTTAATTGTGTTTTTCTGAATTTCAATTGATTTTTTCTGAATTTTAAATGGGCTTTTCTGAATTTCAGCTGAGCTGTTATGAATTTTAATTGTGATTTTCTGAATTTTCACTTGGGCTTTTCTGAATTTCTATTAAACTTTTCTAAATTTTAATTGTGCTTTTATGAATTTCAGGTCTTTTCTGAATATAAATTGTGCTTTTCTGAATTTCAATTGTGCTTTTCTGAATTTCCATTGTGCTTTTCTGAATTTAAATTGTGCTTTTCTGAATTTTAATTGTGCTTTTATGAATTTGAATTGTGCTTTTCTGAATTTCAATCGGTATTTATTAATTTCATTTGCGCACTCAAAAAATTTCATGCATAAAAATACGAAGTATTATTTCGTAAAATTTTTTTCGTACATATTACGAAATTTTTGTACATATTACGAAATTTTTGTAATTTTACGAAAACTTGGAATTTCGTAAAAATACAAATTTCGTTTATTTTACGAAGTACATTTCGTAGCCAAAAAAATACGAAATACTTCGTATCTTAACGAAATATTTCGTAATTTAACAAAATATTTTTCGAAAAAAAAAAAATCACAAAATCAAGGGGTTTGATTTATTTATCTGAATTACTAGATTTAACAGATTAAACAATTAAAAAAATTGAATAACAAAAATTTGTTCCTTCTCTTTTTAATTTTTGTTTACGGTTTCTAATTTAAAATTATTTTCAGCATAACACAAAGTCAAATCACCCAAGATATATTTTTCATTGCAGTCTGTTAGGTGTTGCGACATTAGTGAAAAGTTATACGGGCATGTCACCGCGTCAATTCCGTTTAGAAATGGAATTGAATGTTTGCTCGGGAAAATATCGGGAAAACACAAATTTTATATTATAATTTTATTGTCATTCTGAATTTTGTTTTTAGTTACCAAAAAAAAACCTTTACTAAACAATTTTTAATTATATTAAAGAAAATTTTAAAACAAAATAAATTTGTAACCTATCATTTTTTATTTAATATGATATATAATTTTTTGAATATGTAATAAGCCAAAATATTTTGCAATTATACAAAATATTTCGTAATTATACAAAATATTTCGTAACTTTACGAAATATTTTCGTTAAAATAAACATAATTCGTATTTACAAAAAAAAAACTTCGTAATATGTACAAAAATATTTTGTATTTTTACGAAATATTTCGTAATTATACAAAATATTTCGTAGTTATACAAAATATTTCGTAACTTTACGAAATATTTTCGTAAAAATAAACATAATTCGTATTTACAAAAAAAAAAAACTTCGTAATATGTACGAAAATATTTAGTATTTTTACGAAATCGTTCAACTGTTGACGAGTGTGTTCAACTGTTGACGAGTGTGGACGTGTTTTATTTTAACTCCGTGCTATAAATTGAATTACTAAAATTGTTCGTAATAGGTTTGTTCGTAATAGGTATTTTTGTGATATTTTCATTACCACATCAAGGAAAATGAAAATATGGACACAAATGATACCGATTTAGTTCGAGGCTCTGCCTCACCGACTGGTGCTGGTCCTAGCACTGGTCTTAGGGTTGCGACCTTGAAGTCCGGCCTTGATTCTGGTAGGGGTGCTCAGCCTAATATTGGTGGTAAAAAGAAAAAGAAACTTAAGCCATCAAAGGTCAGGCACAACCAGAGAAGGCTTTGTTTGAAAATAATTAACAGACTAAGCCAACTCGATGGAACGAAGCTCTCCGAACGTGAGAAGGCGTCGCTATCATGGGCGAAAGGAGTCATTGAAGAACAGGACAAACTTTCGGCAATGCGCGCATCTGACAAACAGAGCGCTGTTTCGGCCTCGTCATCGAAGTCTGGTAAAAGGTTGCGCTCGCCCGACGAGAAACCTTTACCTAAAAGATCTAAGGTGACCGGCAACGTCTGGACTCAGTCTTTTAGTGAAGTGGTGAAAGGTAACTTCGTTAGGGCTGTGATAAACAGGCAAAATGGGGATTGTAGTATTCCAAGGGACAAGTGGAGTTTAGTTGAAACTAAACTAAATGAAATCTACTATAGGCTTCTTGAGAGTATGCCTGATTTTCTCCCTACTACTGTCAACGCAGGTTGGTATCAGGGGCGAGTAAAACTCGTTGCTTTTGGAAACGAAAGATCCGCAGCCGTGTTTAAGGTTGCCATTAGCCAAGTGGGAGAGTTATGGCCTGGAGCCAGACTGGACGTTGTGGAAAAACATGATATCCCCTCGCAACCCAGAGCTCATGCATGGATCCCAATGGCTACAAGTGACACTGCGGTGATTCTAAAGATGATAAAAGTCTGCAATCCTGACCTTCCAACTCAGAATTGGCAAATTGCCAGATTGGGTGAGATGGAGGGCGCTCGTCGTCAAGCAGTGGTCTTGGTTAATGAGGAATCGCTTCCGCTTTTAGCCAGGACTGACGGCATTATTAGATTTGGCTTTTTTCATATAAGAGTCAATGTCTACAAGGGCGACCAGAAGCCTATTTTGGAAGCAGACAAGCCAGTGGCAGAGTCGGCTGGGGAGGAGAATCTGGAAAAGGTTGATATTCAGCTGACCGATTCTAGGCTGATGGGAGATGCATCTGGCATTTTCGAAACCGAATCTGGCAACGAATGCGACCTCTGTGATGGCACGGAGGATAAAGCTGATGCCACTATGGGTGACATTCAGGACGAGGCCCATGCAGTGAGGAATTCGGAGAGTTCTGTTGCCTCCGATTCAGAACAGATGGGACACATATCTGGCTTATTCGAAACCGAATCTGGGGACGAATGCGACCTCTATGATAACACGGAGGATGAAGCCAATAACACGGTGGTGGAAAGGATGGTGGAAAAAAAGCAAGATGTTGCGGTTCCTACAAATAAACCTCCATCACTGTAAGGCAGCCTCAGCTGCACTATTGCTGCGCCTGACGACAGGAGCAGTTGACTTGGTTTTTATCCAAGAGCCCTGGGTGCGGGGTGGCAGGGTTTGCGGATTGAAGACCCCTGGGTTTAAGTTGATGGTTGCCAAAGGTGAGGGCTCACCAAGAGCCTGCATCTTGGCGAAAAATGGCTTAAATATATTCTTTTTATCAACTTTTAGTGATATGGATGTTACAGCGGCTAGCTTAGAGCTTCATGGGAAATCTATTTGGCTCGCCTCTGCGTATTTTCCTAATCCGGGGCCAATACCCCCGGAGAAGGTTGGCGGTCTGATTCGGGAGTCTGAATCTAGGGGACACCAGTTACTAGTGTGCTGTGATGCTAATGCACATCATTCGATATGGGGTAGTACAGACACAAATGATAGAGGCGAATCACTTTTGGAGTTTTTGTTAAGCACTAACCTGTATATTTGTAACAAGGGTAGTGAACCAACTTTCGTTACAAGTACGCGGCAAGAGGTTCTTGACGTAACACTTGTATCAGATACATTGTCTGATAGAATTGATGACTGGAGAGTTTTGGAAGAGCATTCTTTCTCAGATCATCGGTACATTGAGTTTTTACTCAGGGAGCGTGCCCCGGTTGAGACAGTCTCTAGAAATCTGAGAAGAACAAACTGGGTGAAATATAGGGAGACTTTTTCTTTGCTTTTGGATGAAGTACCCCTATCTGAACCGCATAGTTTAGCGGAAATTGACTGTCTGGTTGACCATATAACAAATGTTTGTAATAGGTGCCTGGATGCGTCTTGCCCTTCTGCAAAGCCTAGAGGGAAAAAAAAGCCACCTTGGTGGTCAAATGAGTTGCAGACGAGCAGAGATTCCTGCAGAAAGCTCTTTAATAAGGCTAAATTTTCAAGAGCGGACGAGGACTGGTCTGCATACAGGCTGCAACTTAAGAGTTATAAAAAGATGATCAGAAATGCCAAATGTGATTCTTGGAAAAACTTCTGTGGAAACATAGAAGACGTTTCTGAGGCATCCAGGCTGCGCAAGGTTCTGGCTTCTTCTCCTTGCACCCTAGGATACCTGAAAGATCCTAATGGGGTGTGGTCTTCCTCCAGTGGAGAGTCGCTGGATCTCCTTTTAAACACGCATTTTCCGGGCAATTCCATGACGCCGTTTCAAGCTTTGGAACGTTCTGACGCCCAAGCATCTGAAATTGCTTCGGAAATAATAAATATGCCAACATTAATCTGGGCGATAAAAAGCTTCAGGCCCTATAAATCTCCGGGACCTGATGGTATAATCCCGGCTGAGTTGCAGCAAGTGTTGGACTATATAGCCCCGTTGCTGTATAATCTATACACAGCATGCATCAACTGGTCGTATATTCCTTTAAAATGGAGGGATACCAGAGTCGTATTTATCCCGAAGGCTGGGAAAAGTTCCCACACAGCTCCGAAGGATTTCAGACCAATTAGTCTGTCTTCTTTTTTGTTAAAGACAATGGAACGAATGATAGACTCATATTTGCGTAGAGTGATTGACCCGAGGTTGCTTTCGACAAAGCAACATGCATACAGCAAGGGACGATCAACGGAAACAGCTCTTCATGAGCTCGTTGGTACCATCGAGAGATCGCTTTCGGTAAAGGAGTACACTATGGTGGCCTTTCTTGATATTGAGGGGGCTTTTAATAATGTCATTCCAGAATCGATAATATTGGCATTGTCTGGTCTGGGAGTAAAGCGTGAAATCGTTTTAATGGTGGAAAACCTACTTGCCAATAGACGTATAACGTCTGAATTGGGAGCGTCCGTCATATCTCGATTTGTCAATAGGGGCACACCACAAGGAGGTGTTCTTTCGCCGCTTCTTTGGAACCTGGCACTGAATTCAATGCTACTATCTCTAGAAGCACGTGGTTGTCATGTTATCGCATATGCTGACGATGTCGCGATAGCGGTAAAGGGGAAGCATCTGCCAACATTGCGGGACATTCTTCAGGGTTCTCTGAAAGATCTGTCTAAATGGGCAAGAGACTGTGGCCTAGGAGTTAATCCTGGTAAAACAGAGCTTGTTTTGTTTACAAGGAAAAATAAGATTCCTGCTTTTGATCCTATTTCTCTGGACGGTACTGAAATCACCTTCTCAGATGGAGCCAAGTATCTTGGAGTATTTCTAGATAGGAAGCTGAATTTCAGGCGTAATATTGAGGAACGGGTGAGAAAAGCAACGATTGCTTTGTATTCCTGTAAAAGGGCCATTGGAAAACGATGGGGTTTTAGCCCTCAAGTCGTTCATTGGATCTATACAGCAGTGGTGCGCCCAATTTTGCTGTATGGAATCATTGTCTGGTGGCCTGCTTTGGAAACAAAAGCGAACTTTGTCTTTATCACGAAGGTACAGAGAATGGCGTCAATGTGCATCACTGGTGCTCTTCGTACTACACCTACGGCTGCATTAGAAATCCTCCTTCACCTGATACCCTTGGACATATTGGGTAGGCAGTATGCGGCTGCGTCGGCAATTCGACTTAATAGCACGCTGCAATGGAGGAGCAGTGATTGTGGCCATAGCGCAATCTTGAAAAAGATAACAATACCACAAAATGTGGACTGTGCTCCCTCTTTGAGCCTCTTTGAGCGCCACTTTACCACTATGATACCATCCAGGGAGTCTTGGATGGGGGATACTCCGGGTAGTGGAGCTACCATAAATTTTTACACAGATGGATCGAGGCTGCACGAACAAGTGGGCTTTGGAGTCTATTCGGAAGAGCTTGGGTTGAGCCTGGCTCGTAGATTGCCAGATCATTGCAGTGTTTACCAGGCAGAGATGCTGGCAATAAAAGAAGTGGCTGACTGGTTGAGCTGCAATGTCTTGTCTACAACCGCAGTCAACATCTATACTGACAGTCAAGCCGCGGTCAAGTCCCTGGATTCAATGTTTCTGAAAACAAGATCTGCCCTTAACTGCCGCACGTCTTTAAATGAGATGGCCAAGCAGTTTAACATACGACTCATATGGGTCCCAGGGCACAGAGACATTCCAGGGAATTGCAAAGCCGATGAGCTTGCAAGACTAGGAACTACCTTACAGGTTCCAACAGAATTGGAATGTGTTGGTACGCCTCTAGAAACTTGCAAGCAAAACCTATGGCTTTGTTCTGCGACGGAGACTAATCAAAGATGGGCAAATGGATGGACGTGTGAGACAACACGACTGATTTGGCCTTCTCTTAATCAGGGGCGCACAAGTGAGCTGATATCGCTTCCAAGAGGAGAGATTTCAACGGTCGTTTCTATAATTACCGGACACTGTCTTATAGGGAAGCACGCAGAGCGGTTAAATGTGCCGTCGAATGACTTTTGCCGAAGTTGCATGGATGAAGAGGAGTTGGAAACTATCGAACACTTTATTTGCCATTGCCCGGCACTTTCTGGTCAGCGACTTGCTTCACTGGGATCTAGGGAGCTGTACGATCTTTCAGATTTGTCGGATGTCAAAATTCAACATCTAAGGAGTTTCATAAGAAGCTCAAACTGGTTTAACGACAGGGACTAGTAGGGAAACCTATTACGATCCCGTGGTATCACAATGGACCTCAGAGTCTACGTGTGTTGACGTAAAACGTCAGCAGCCACTTACAACCTAACCTAACCTAACCTACGAAATATTTCGTAATTATACTAAATATTTCGTAAATTTACGAAATATTTTCGTATTTATTTCGTAAATATCACTAAAAAAACTTCGTAATATTTACGAAATGCCATAGGTAAATATTACGAAATATTTCGTTCCGGCAAAACCACGAAATATTTCGTACAATGTACGAAGTATTTCGTACATATTACCTATGAAATTTTTTGAGTGCGGGTTTCTGAATTTCAATTGTGCTTTTTTGAATTTCAATTGGGCTCTTTTGAAATTTCATATGGTTTTTTAGAATTTTAATTGTGCTTTTTTGAATTTCAATTGTGCTTTTCTGAATTTTAATTGTGCTTTTCTGGATTTTCAAATGTGCTTTTGAATTTTCAATTGAACTTTTCTGAATTTCAATTGTGATTTCTAAATTTCAATTGGGGTTTTCTGAATTTCAAATATCATTTCTGAATTTCAATGAGCTTATCTAAACTTTAATTGTGCTTTTCTTAATAACACAGCAAAAAAAAAAAAAACATCGAAGTGTTTCGAAAAAAAAACATATAAGGGATGTCTCCCTAGTGTCATCCTCTGATTTTATTAAATATCGGGTAAATTTGTATATGTGTCTAAGTCCAAAAATGATCCAATTATATTCAAAATTGATAAGGCCACCAAAGTACACGTTAAACATCTACAAACAAAAATGTTGATCAAATATTTCCTATTTTTATAAATTTTGAGAGATTAATGTGAATATCGGGAGCGTGGTTTGTATGGGGAATATTTAGTATCACTACAAAATATTTCATGGAAAAAAATATTACGAAGTTTTTTTTTGTAAATACGAATTTAGTTTTCTTTTTACGAAACAAATTTCGTTAAGGTACGAAATTTCGATTTTTACTAAAAATATCTCCTTAAGTTACGGACTATTTTGTAATATAGCGAAATAGTTTTGTATATAATAATAAATTATTCTTATTTTTATGTATGAAATTATTTAGATTAATTGTATCATCTTAAGCACATTCCGTTCGGTAGTGAAATTGAGTATTTTTTTAAAAACGTAAAACAAAATATTTATTCGGAATGAAACCACTTCCAAATATTCACTGTAATTGAAAGTTTCATTCCGAAAAAAAAAAATGTTTTACATTTACCGAGCAAACATTAAATTCCACTTCCAAACGGAATTGACTCTGTAACATGCCCCTATAACTTCTAAACGATCTAGCGATGTCCGTCCGTCTGTCTGTCTGTCTGCCCGTAGAAAACACGCTATCTTTTGAAAGACTTTACAGAGGCTACTGAAGTTTGGCATATATGTTTGTCATTTACCTGTACCCGATTTCTGTAACTATGCGAGATGTTTCCGCATCGAAAAAAATAAATAAACATTATAGTCATCTTATACTTAACAGAGAATTTAAAAACAAAGCTTTGCATTTTTTTCGTATTCGATGTTTTTTACATTAGCAGCATTGTAGTCACCCTGTTAAAAACTTGATGACTACAATATTGTTTTATTTTTCTCGATGCGAAAAGTTTTCGCATAGTTACAGAAACTGGGCACTGGTCAGGTTGGTATTACAATCCAGCCAAATTGGTCCAGTGTTTCAAAAGTTATGAGCAAAAGAGTAAATTTCGGCAAGGGTGTTTCTCGAATTTACGAGATAAAAAACACGATAACTTTCGAAAGACAATAATAAGACTACTGAAGCTTGGCATGTATCTTTGCCGTTCCCCGGGTCTGTTTGGTATTAAATTTCAGCTCAATCGGTCCAGTGGTTCAAAAGTTATAAGCAAAACCCTGAATTTCAGATTAGTTTCATCTAAAATGCCACGTGTTTTAACAAGTTTTAAAGGCATTGGTGGTAACTAAACAATCCCAGCAAAACTTAGATTACCAAATAAGGTATAAAATAAGGTATAGGATCTCTTATTTTATACATTGCAGCATTGATGATTTTAACAGGCGATGAGACTCAAAGTAATGCATCCACATTATCACAAAGAATACCAGTAAGGTATAAAATAAGTCATAAATTTATAACGAAGAATAAGAGTAAGGTGTAAAATATATGATATTTTATAGGTTACGAGAAATGAAATAATATAGCATACCAGAAGATAATATATAAGGTGTTACGAGTAGTGAAAAAGTAATTTTGTATTAAATTTACTCACGTGATTGTAAGTGAGTGTAAGTAGATAAAATATGCTCGTGAGTGTGTGTCGTTAGAAATTTCCTGTCGTGAGCCCATCTCTAGTTTAAACTTATGAATTTTTTTATAAAATAATTATTTTTTTATGTTATTGTAATGCATTCAATTATAAATAATGCATTATTTCAAACTTTCAAATAATACATAATGTAACCAAATATAAGTCATCCATGATTTAATGTTTAGAAATAACAATTATGAAATACATTTTTTCCAATAATCATGCATTACGTAGCAAATTATTAGTAATGCATTATTTTTCACTTGAAAATAATACGTTGTGGAACAAATGTTTGGTAAGACATCCTAAAATAATGCTACAAATAAGGTATATACATTACCTGGTAATGTGTTATATAATCACTACCCATTACCAAAGTTTTGCTGGGTATGCTTTTCAAACTTGTTTAATTTTAAAGCAATGCTTTTTAAAAATGTTTAGTTTTAAAAGCATTGGTAACTTAAAAATTACACTGGAAAAAAATTTAAAAAAAAACATTACACTCGAAAAAAATTTTACACTCAAAAAAAAATTAGTATTTTTTCATTTTTTTTTTAAATGACAAAAAAAGAGTTTTTTACTCAAAATAAAATATTTCTAATCAAAATTGTTAATTTTTTCACGTTAAAAAATGTACTACCCTTTAAAAAAATGCATTGTGGAGGGTATTCATAGATTCGGCAAAGTCGAATTTAACTTTTCGACTTGTTAATTGTTTAATCTGTTTACTAAAAATATTTTGTTAAGTTACGAAATATCTCGTTAAGCTACAAAACATAATTCATAAAATAAACGAAATTTGTATTTTTACGAAATTCAAAGTTTTTGTAAAATTAAAAAAAATTTTGTGTACATATTACAAATTTTGTTTATTGTACAAAAACAATTTTGAGTGAACAAAAATTAAAAAAATAAATATTAATTATTCCCTTTTTTAATTGTTTAATCTGTATGCGAAAAATATTTTGTAATTCTTAAAAATACTTTGTAATTTACAAAATACTTTGGAATGTCACAAAATATATATCGTAATTCTACGAAATTTCTTGTTGTTAACTAAAAAAAAACTTCGTAATATGGGGGGGGGGGGGGGGGGGGAAGTTTGTGGAAGACGTTGGGACACCTATCCCCTTGCGATAGTTTTTATAAAATGGATTTATTATGATTCTTGAAATCTTTTGACACAAAAATGTTGCATTTGCTTAACAAAAGTACAAAAAACCATGCAGGTTGGTTTAGTTATCCAAGGGGGAACTTTTTTCCCCTTGATCCAGTTTTGGTCATTTCCAAACTTAACCAGCCTATGACCATAAGACATATTCATGCCAAACTTTGGAAGTCTAGCTCTCTTATTTTGGACTGTATCGTGTCCTCTACAGACGGATTGACGGACGGACGGACATCGGACAGACTATAATGTCTTAGAATCGATCAATGATCAATAATATATATACTTTATGGGGTGCTAGACCGATATTTTGATTGTTTTTTTTTTGTTTTTATAACAGGAATGACACCTACAAACAAAAATTTTCCGTGTGATTTATTATTTGTTTGTCTTTAACATTCGCCTTACAAAAACAGGCAGTCAGTAAGTTCAAATAGTATACACCATTTGAGTTCTTTCCATCTTCTGTATAGTAACAACAATTTGAGTTACGTCTTTTTAATATGACTTTTGTTAAGAAAGGTGCGAATTTCAAATATAAATATTTATAAAATTAACACAAACAAGAGTGGTAAATTCGGCTGTGCCGAATATTTTATACCCTCCAACAAAAAAATTAACAGAAAAAACTTTCTCAGGGGCGTTTTTTTTGGTAGGGGGTCGGTAGTGGTCATTGGGGGACACCTTTTTCCACACAGTAGATGTTTACAAATTCATTTATAATACTTTTTGAGCTTAAGTAATACAATTTTATCATTATTTAAATATATTTTTAATATCCACGCCCACAAAAGGGGGCGGAAAAAAAACATTTTTGTGTCCAAAACTTTAAACTTCTTCTGAAATAAAAATATTGCAATTAATTAGGAAAAATGGAAAAAAGTGTAATTTTAAGGAGGTTGGTTTAGTTCTTCAAGGGGGAACTTTTTTCACACTGCTCCGATTTGGCTCATCTCCGAACTTAGCCTGCCTATGACCATATTCGTAACAAAATTTAGGGGTATGGCTCTATTATTTTGGACTGTATTGTGTCCAACACAGACGGACGTAAAGACGGATATCGCTAGAATGTCTTGGAATCTATCATGGATCAATAATATATAGACTTTATGGAGTCCTAGACCGATATTTCGATGCGTAACACACGGAATGACAAAGTGAGTATACCCACATAATGTGGTTGGATGGTATAAAAATAAAAAATATACACAATAAAAAATTGGTTTAATACATATAAATATGTGCACCAAAGTATTTTTTGTTTGTTAAATAACATCAGTCTATAAAAAAAAAAAAAAACAACCCAGCAAAAAAAGAACATACTAAAATGTTAATAAAAAGTAGTTCAACTGCTGCTAAAGTAGTTCTAACTTTGCTGAAACTCTAGTGAATTTAACATGGCGGTGTCGCGCAAAATAAGTAGTTTTTTTTACATTTTTGAAGTACATATAAAATAGTACTCATACTGTTGTCGTAGTTTAAGTTTTTGTATGTAAAGTTTAATTACATCTTTAAGATCACTATTTAAGAGCATTTTTGCACTACTTAAAAAGTGTATTTTTAGAATTCATTAAGAAGTAGATTTAGTAAGCGATTCTGACGATGCCAATGTTCTAATAACATTACTAAACATCGAAAATACGACTGGGACGCGACCTTATACACTTGATTACATTAGTTCTGCTGGTCAAAAATCCGGTCTCCACACTTTTCCATCACATCTGGTTTTTGAGAAAATTGTGGTCAAAGTTCAAAAAAATCGCCGTTTTGGTCATTTTTGGAAACTCAGCGGATGAACCCGATGTGATGGCGACTTCCAACTAAGTCGAGGGTTAAGCAAGAACTTTCCTCTTTAAGATGCAGAACTCATTTGGTCAGTCGCCTTAACTTTTTGGGCACCAATTGTATTTCAATGCTGTCATATCAAAAAAAGTTTTTGGGGGAAAACACTTTATTTAAAGACAATTGGTGCTCCAAAGGTTGAAGCGACTGATGAATTGAGTTATACACTCAAAAAAGTATGTCGGTAAAATCTACTACAAAAGACAGTTGTTTTGACTACATTTTGTCGTTGAAAAGGCGTCCACTACATAAACGGTAAAAACAACTGAACATGTTGTTGTTTTTAACTATTGATTTTCAACTACAAAATGTAGTAAAAACTACTACAAAACTGTTTAATACAGTTGTTTTTTCTACAATTGCCTGAAATTTTATTTAAAAAATTTCTTAAACGTTTAAATGATTGATATTTATTTATTTAAAAAGCAATACATTTCAGTTGGTTGTATAGAATTTCGACATGATGACAATTTTTTGATGTATTTATCTGGAATTATAGAAGAAAAAAATTATATTAATAAAATGTTAAACAAAATAAATTGATTGTATTTACCTTTGTTTTTTTAATAGTTCATTTCAAATTTTCACCGCTACTGATCAAAATTTGTCTGGAATAAAAAAAAAACGAAATGCTTTGGCAAAATTGATTTATAAAAAAAAAGAATTAATTTGAAATGTTTCAAAAAAGTATGTACCTGCTCTGTTGTGTATACAAAGAAAAGAAAGATGGCGCGTTCATAAGACAACAAAACACTGCACACATTTTATTTTGTTTTTTTCCGATTGGTTTTTACGCACGCTTATGTGAGCGCTATATTATACACACTTGTTATCTCATTTATCCACTTATTTTCTTTCGCTCAAGAATATTTTTCCAAAAACATATTTTTTGTTATAATTAAATTTAATAAATTGTAATTTAATTTATTTAGATATTATTTATTTGGTATAAAAATAATTCCTTCCGCATCCCGCACGACCAACTCGCTCGACACATTCGTTTGCAATAAAAATTTCTAGAAAAAAACGAGTTTTAGAAAAAAAACTAAAAACAACTACATAAATCAACTATTGCTACAGTGTAGTATATTTTTTGTAGCTATTTTTTGAAACTACTACAAAAAAAGTTGTTTGAGATTTTTTCATACAAAAACGACCGAAATTGTAGTTAAAAACAACAGCTACTACTTACTACACAAACGACCGACATGTAGTAACTGCAATAATTTTCTGAGTGTACGTCTTTAAGAGCAATGTTTGAGCTTTACCCTTAAAAAGTATGGAGACCGGATTTGTGACCAGGAGAATAATTGTACTCATGTTTATAAGCCTTATACTATAAGGTGGAGTTCCATTCGAAAAAGGTTTTTATTTTCAAATGATTTGTAGCGGCAAAAATCGTTTTTTTGGGACCAAGACATCATTGAGAGACAATTAGTGCCCTAGGGGTTAAGGCGACTGACCAAAAGAGTTTAGAATCCATAAGAGCAATGTTTAAGCTTTAGTCTCGACTTATTTTTAAGTCGCTATCATATCGGGTTCATCCGCTATGATTTGGCAAAAATTAACAAAACGACGATTTTTTTTTTAACTTTGATATCAATTTTCCCAAAAACTTGATGTGATGGAAAAGTTTGGAGACCAGATTTGTGGTGAGAGAACAATTGCAAGTAACTGTGTAAGGTCGCGCCCCAGTCGCATCAATATTTTTTCAAAATGTTCAGTAGTGTATTTTTTAAATAATTATCATTTGAGGGTATAATATAAAAGTTAAAAAAAATATTCCTGGGGAAGTTTTAGAAATTGGAGCGTGAACTTTTTTTCACCAAAATGAACTAAAGAAAAGATTTTTATTATCTGTACAACATTGCCCATCGCGTGGTTGGATGAGCTTTTTTTTTGACATAAAAAAGTTATAACCCTATTATACATATTTACGCCCACAAAAGTGTTCGTACCTTAAAAAATTGGGTCCAAGTTAAGGACTTTATACTTCATCCGACATAAAATTGTTTCATTTGCTTGACAAAAAAACAATGATCGCTAAAAAATTGCGTTTTAAAGGTTGGTTCGCTTCTCCAAGGTGAAACTTTTTCCCTCCGGTCCGATTTTAACCTACCTAGGACTATAAAAAATATTTGTACCAAACGTCAGGTGGATAGCTGTTTTATTTTGGACTACATCGTGTTACATACAGACAAACGGAGGGATGTTCATAGAACTTCTCAGAATCGATCACTGCTCAATATAATATATCGTCACCAAAAATCCAACATATTTTGCTTTTTTGAAGTAGCAGCGAAAAACGTTGTGAAACATTTTTTTAATTTTGTTCATAAGTCCATCATTTTTCATCGGATAGGTCTGAATTTTTGGAAATGGTTTCAGTTAATGAATTGTATCACAACTAGCAAATCATATTTTGAGAATTTTATAGGGGGACAATGCATCACAATCAATAACTTGATTTTAAAAAAAGTGTTGTCACTTTGTTTTGCATTTTAGGCGACGATTCTCTTTATGGGGAATTACAAAGTGAGTGTACCCCCTATACTGTAGTTAAAAGGTATAAAAACAAAATCAGTTTACACCAAATTTAAGATTAAACAAATTAAAAATAAAAAATGTTTTTATTCCTGGAATTTTAACCTATCAAATATTTACTTTTTGCCTTTCAATTATATATAAAACTATAGTTTAGACTAAAACTCTATTAAATAAATTTAAATAAATATGTTCTTTTCATTACGCTTGAAAAATATTAAAAAAAACTCATTCCGACTATAGTGTTCTAAAGTAGTGGAATCCATATTATTTTCCTTCTTATTGACATATTTGGATGTTATTTTAAACTACTTTTTTTGCAACAAAAAATATTCACTAATTGCTACTTTTTATGTAGTTTAAGTCTACTTCGTTTTGAACTACTTCGAATTTTTTTTGCTGGGAATAAACAAAATTCTAAATAAAAAATGACGTTCAGTGTTGTTTGGTAATGAAAATAAAAATGAACATTGATACGGGAACAGTGTCAACAAAATGAAGATTAGCCTTTTACATCTGATGTTGATAAGAACAAATATAGAAATGTGGCTTAACCCTAGAACTGTAGACTATTTTCATTACAAAAACTAAACACTGAAAGTCGGATTTTTTTTAACAAAAAAAAAAAATTCACAAGGAAACTCTGCTGTACCGATTCATAGTCAAATTAATATATAGTAAGCTAATAACAAAATAAATTTAGGGTTTAAGGGTTAATACAAAAATCGACTTTCTTCTTTAAGCTTTTAGGTAAAATTTATATAAACTTCTTGTAATTATAAAAATTTACCTTTTCAAATTAATCAAGATTATTAAATTATCTGTTTAACATTGAATAATGTTATATGCCATTTACATATACCTCGAAATCCAGAAAAAATGGGATTTCAATGAAAATCCAAGTAAATCCCATTACTTTTTTTGATTTCAAATGTCAAATCCTATATAAAAATAAACTTGGATTTTGGGAAAATCGTAAAATCGCAATTCAAAATCCCAAAAAATTTCTACTACTTAATTGTACAACTATGGTTTTTCACAAAATAATCATCCCTTATGCCTTTTTGCAACGCTGCACACGATTTTTTTTATCAGCTGTTGTTGTTTTTTATAAAGTAAAAAAACAATTAAAATTTATTTTTTTAAAACTATTAAAAGATTAATAAAAACAATGTTTATCAATGTTTCATTTAAAATTTACCATTGCAAATGGTAAACGCACAATTTAGTTGACCAATTTGGTCATCCTAACAAAGAAAAACACTCAATGGTGGCGGCCCCAAACTTGGCAAAAATGTTAATTTTCTTGCATTTAAAGAAGCAGCTCTACATAAAAACACATTTTTTGATATTGTGGTCCCAACATATACTAGTGGGATTGAAAATATTGGCTCCGGCAAAGAAAAATCATTGTTTTTAGAAATATTTATAAAATTAGGTAATTTTCCCAATAACAACCCTGTACACAAATCAAAAGAAAATACAGAGTTAGTACAAACAAAATCCCGCTAAATGTCAAAAAAGCATATGTAAACGGTATAGATTTTAATTGGATTTGAAATCCAAATTTATATGGATTTCGGGGTATATGTAAATAGCATATAATATGCTATGGGATTTGACATTTGAAAACCAAAAAAGTAATGGGATTTACTTGGATTTTCATTGAAATCACATTTTTTCTGTATTTCGAGGTATATGTAAATGGCATATTAATAAATTACAGGAATTTCTATTGGGGTTTTCACAATGACGATAAAATTTGCCTTTTTCATGTGGTATTTTGCAAAAATGCCAAATACCCATGCGCGGGTACAAGGGAGGGGGAAAAGGGGAAATGTCCCCCCCACCCCCCAGACCAAATTTCGAAAAGAAAAAAAAAGAAAAAAAAAGAAAAAAAGAAAAAAAAAAGAAAAAAGGAAAGAAAAGGAAAGAAAAAGAAGAAAACAAGAAAGAAGGAAATTTTCTAAAAAAATCTCGAAGTTTAAAAATTTTTCATAGAAAAAAATCTGAAAATTTTAATAGGGAAAATTTTTTAAATTTTTAAGGGAAAAGTATATCTGTCAATCTTATTATGAATTTTGGCATAAACAAATTGCTTAGAATATGCATTTTTTGTACATAAAAATATTACAGGATCTTAATTTGGTTTATATAAAAAATTTTTGTCTTCTACATAGCAATAGAAAAAATATCTTAAAATCTTAAAAATGTTGATTGTCAAACTTACATATGTATGTAAAGTTATTTAAATTTTTTTTTTTCTAAAGAATAAACTTTTTCTAAAGAAAAAAATCTCAGAATCTGAGACTTTTTTTATGTGAAAAAGGTCTCAAAACTTATTTATAGGAAAAAAGTCGCAGAAGATTTCTTGTATTGGAAAAAAGTCTCAGAGTTTCTGAATTTGAGACTTATTTTAAGTAAAAAGGTCTCAGAATCTGAGTCTTTTTTTAAAAAGAAAAATGTCTCAAATTCTAATACTTTTTATTGTTGAAAAATAGTCTCAGAAGTTGAAACTTACTGAATTGGTAGAAGGTCGCAGAATCTGAGACTTTTTCAACGGGAAAAAGGTCTTAGAATCTAAGACTTTTTTATAGGAATAAGGTCTCAGAATCTCAGAAAAATGTCTCAGAATCTCAAACTTTTTTTATAGGAAACAGGTCTCAGAATCTATGACCTTTCTATAGGAAAAAGGTCTTAAAGTCTAAGACGTTTTCTATAGGAAAAGCATTTCGGAATCTGGGACTTTTTCTTTAGGAAAGGATCACAGAATCTTCGACGTTTTCTATAGGAAAAGTGTCTTATAATCGGAATAGATTTCAGAATCAGAAAAAGGTCTCAGAATCTGTCACTTTTTCTTTAGAGGAAAGGTGACAGAATTTTAAACTTTTTCTATATAAGAAAAAGCTCTCAGAATCTGAGTCTTTTTCTGAGAATCTGAGCCTTTTTCTTTTCGAATAAGATCTCAGAATTAGAAACTTTTTCTTTAGGAAAAAGTTCTCTTGAGACTTTATCTATTGGAAAAAGGTCGAAGAATCTAAGACTTTTTCTATAGAAAAAAGGTTTCAGAATCTAAAATTTTTTCAGTACGAAACAAATCTAATAATCAGAGACCTCTCTATAGGAAAAATGTCTCAATAATGCTTTTAAATATGAGACTTTTTCTATTGTAAAATACCTCAGAATCTGAGACTTTTTCTGTGAAAAAAAATTCTTAGAATCTAAAAATTTTTCTATACGAAAAAAGTCTCTGATTCTGAGACATTTTTCCTAAAGAAGAAGTATTATATCCTGAGACATTTTCCCTATAAAAAAAATCACGAAAAATGTCTCAAAATCTGATATTTTCTATAGGAAGAATTTCTTCTATTAAAAATTCTAAGATTTACAGGCCTATTCACAGTTATGACTGGTTATGACTGATTTTATTATTTTCAAACTTCATATTCCCTGTGTTTGTTGTAAACACAATCATAAAAAGTCTCAAAATTTAAAATTATTTGTCAATTTTGAGACGATGTGGGTAGCAGGTCTTTATTTTTTTGAAATTTTCAAACAAAATTTGAATTTTTTTATGATTGTTTACAACAACCACATGGAAAAAATTTAGTTATGATTGAGTTATGACTTTTTTTGCGAATAGGCCCCTTAGACTCTTTCTATGTATACGAAAAATATACAATTTTCTTTTAAATTTTTTTTAAAAATCTGAAAATTTTTCTATACGAAAATAGTCTCAGATTCTGAGACATTTTTCGTAAAGAAAAGTCTTATATTCTGAGACATTTTCCCTATAAAAAATTATTTTTTCACGAAAAATGTCTCAACCTCTGATGTTTTCTATCTAGGGAGAATTTCTTCTATTAAAAAATTCTCTTCTTATGTATACGAAAAATATACAATTTTCTTTTAAAACAAATTAAAAAAAAAATTTATCTAAACGAAATATGATCATGAAAAACAAACCTTCATCGGCAAAAACTAATAAATTTTATGATTTTATAGCTTTCCCGTCACTTTTTTTGTAAAAAAACGTATCCCTTTTTTGTGCTCGTCAACAAAGGTGAATTTTTGATTTTTTTTTTTCGAAGTAAAAGAAGTTCCCCCCCCCCCCCCCCCCCCCCCCAAACCCAAAAGCTGTACCCGCCACTGCAAATACCACACGACTTTAGGTTTACAAACGTCACAAAACTATTTACTAAACGTCAAAAAATTTGCCAATTTTAAGGCCTAGTTAGCCGAGAAAACGTAACCGTATCTTTACCCTAACCGTAGCGTATTTATTTAGTGCAATTATCGAAACTTAGTAACGTGTCATATGTTTTTGACGTAAAAAAAAACTCGTCGTTCATTTTTGTTATTTTATTTATGTTTTTTTATATGTAGACTTTAAATTAGTTTGTTTATTTAAATTGAATTAGTGTTTTTCTATTTGTTTTGCACTTTTAGTTTTGTATCACATTCTTTTTTTTTTTAAATAAACAAACCGAAAATCAGCTGTTTACAAATGTCACGTAGAAACGTTGTAAAATTCTATTTTAAACAGGTCGGAACGTTCCGCTTACGTGACAATTGAATTCAGTAATAGTTTTCACTAGTTTACGCATATCAAAAACAATCAGCTGACTTTTTACGTTAGGGTTACGGTTACGTTTTCTCGGCTAACTAGGCCTTTAGTCTAGCATATTTTTCTTGAAATTCCTAACTCAAACCTTGAGTAAAAAGAAAATACCAGAGTGCAAATAAAAAAATAACAAACAATTATAACAGCTGTGATTGAAAAAAGAAAAATACAGATAATTTGCGTTTAATTTTAAAATTGTGAATGAAAAAAAAAAAAAAAAATTGTGAATGCAAAAAAGTTAATTAAAGTTATTTTGGGCAAATTATTTACAAAAAGTGTGCTCACGATATGTACAAATAAAATGGTGGCAAATACTTCACGTTTAGTAAATTGGCAAATTTGCCATTTACCACATTAAAATGCCCGACACTGTGAAAACCACTTATACAATAGAAAAAATCGACATTAATCTTTATTGAAAATAAGTAAATATGAATTGTTGATAACCTGCCGGTTGTAAAAGTATAATTTTTGCACGTTTTAGGACTTTAGAGAGTTATTAAACGATTTTTTATTGAATTGTTTCCATTCCATCAAATGAAAACAGTATAGTACACTCATATCAAATATCCAAAAAAAAAAATTAATAATAAACAATAAACATATACCCCACTTCAACTAATACACCATTTCCATATAATTTGATTACTGTCTCTATTTTGAGCACGAACTTGACTATTTTTAGATGCGAGAGTTTCAAAACTGGGGGGTAACTATGTAAATTGATAGTCGTCAATCGTATCGTTTCCATCGTTATTCCATTACCATATAGTGTCATTTTATGGTAATAGAATAATGAGCTAACGATGACGATTGACGATTATCAAGTTACATAATTAGCCCCCTGAGGGCCAATTCTGTTTCTGTGATAAATTTATCACTGAAAAAATAATGTCACTTTGCCTATTAGTTTTCAATGAAGTAAACTGACATATTTTTTCATTCATACGTTTTTCACAGAACCAGAATCGACCCCCTGATAATAACTTTTTTCTGACAGCGTTATACCCTATTCACACTTACAGTTTTAAACCGTTTTTAGCAATTATTTTTAGCATTTTCTGTCAAAATACTGTAATAGAATAAAAAAAGTGCTAAAAATATTGCTGTTAAAAACGATTTAAAACTGTACGTGTGAATAGGGCATTATACCCTATTCACACTTATACCCTATTCACACGTACAGTTTTAAATCGTTTTTAGCAGCACTTTCTTTATTCTATTGCAGTTCATTGACAGAAAATGCTAAAAATAATTGCTGAAAACGTTTTAAAACTGTAAGGCCACGTTCACACTACAAGAACTTACCATGGTAAATTGAGATGATTTTGTGATTTTTCTTTATGCTAGTACAATTTAGAGTTGATTTTGTAAATCACTATGTGATTTTGTTCAAAGGAAAATCACATAGTGATTTTAAAATCACGCAAGTCTGTATACAGTATTAGTGTGAATAGGGTATTGAAGTTTTAACCCGTTTTTAGCAATTATTTTTAGCATTTTCTGTCAATATACTGTAATAGAATAAAGAAAGTGCTAAAAATATTGCTGCTAAAAACGATTTACAACTGTACGTGTGAATAGGGTATTAGTGTTCAGGTTATAACGATTGCAAAATTCGGAAATTCGTTTTGTTGTGACATTTCTTGTAAAATTGAGCTGACTCGGAAAAGTTAACAGCAATTCTAAAAACGGGTCTTGCTATAGGCCCTAAAGTGGCTAATACCCTATTCACTCTTACAGTTTTAAACCGTTTTTAGCAATTATTTTTAGCATTTTCTGTCAATATACTGTAATAGAATAAAGAAAGTGCTAAAAATATTGCTGCTAAAAACAATTTAAAACTTTACGTGGAACAGGGTATAAGCAAATGCTGATAAAAAGATAACATTATTCAATTTTATGATAGACAAATATATGTTATTTCGTTAATGTATAACTCTTATACCCTGCTCTAGCTGTACGTGAGAAACGGGTTTTAACAACAATATTTTTTAGCACTTTCTTTATTCTCTTACAGTATATTGGCAGAAAATGTTGCTACAAATAGTTTTTAGCAACAGTATTTTTTAGCACATTCTTTATTCTATTACAGTGTATTGACAGAAAATGTTGCTAAAACCGGTTTTTAGCTTTACGTGAGAACAGGGTATAAACTAATACCCTGTTCACACGTACAGCTGAAAACTGCACTTTCTTTATTCTATTACAGTATATTGACAGAAAATGTTGCTAAAAACAGTTTTAAGCTGTCCGTAAGAACAGGGTATAAAGGTAAATCGATAAAAATTGCATTTTTGAAATCTTCGTGCCTAATACTGTATACAGACTAGCGTGATTTTAAAATCACTATGTGATTTTCCTTTGAACAAAATCACATAGTGATTTACAAAATCATCTCAAATTGTAATAGCATAAAGAAAAATTGCAAAATCACCTCAACTTACCATGGCAAGTTCTTGTAGTGTGAACATGGCCTTATACCCTGTTCTCACGTACAGTTAAAAACCATTTTTAGCAACATTAAAACGAATGTCAATATACTGTAACAGAATAAAGAAAATGCTAAAAATATGTTCTTAAAAACTATTTTTAGCTGTAGGTTGAACAGGGAATTATTAAGTCTAATGCTGTATACAGACTAGCGTGATTTTAAAATCACTATGTGATTTTCCTTTGAACAAAATCACATAGTGATTTACAAAATCATCTCAAATTGTACTAGCATAAAGAAAAATTGCAAAATCATCTTAACTTACCATGGTAAGTTCTTGTAGTGTGAACATGGCCTAATACCCTATTCACACTTACAAATTTAAACCGTATTTTTAGCACTTTCTTTATGCTATTACAGTATATTGTCAGAAAATGCTAAAACTAATTGCTAAAAACGGTTTAAAACTGTAAGTGTGACATACCCGAAATCGTCTTTAAATTTTTTGTGTTGTTGGTAAATATGGACTCACAAACATGCCAAACATAGCCTATGTTCGAAGTTTCCTTAGTGTATATATTTTCTCAAGATTCCTGGGTTTAAATTGATGGTTGACAATGGTGAGGGCTCAGCAAGAGCCTGCATCTTGGCGAAAAAAAGATTATTTTTGTTAACTTTTAGTGATAAGGATGTTACAGCTGCTAGCTTGGAGCGTCCAGATTGAACAATTATTAACTGAGATACGAGGGTCGCGCTGAAAAATATTTTTTGTAATTTTTTTTTGAAAATATTTTTAAGTCGATTTTTTCCAAGTCCAAACATTAAAAATTTAAAAAATTATCCAGTAATTTTTATTCACTTATCAGCTAGATTTTCCAACAACCCAAAAAAAAAATTAAATTTTTAAATGCAGTTGAATAGATCCGGGTTTTTTGAGCTCCAACTTTTTGACCACCATTTTTTTGTAAACAAAAAAATGTATTATAAATATTATACACTAGACCGGGTCGAAAAAAAAAGTTCCCATTGTGCGGGCTTAATTTTAAAGCTTACCTCGAAAAAGTTCCATAGCCAAAATATAAGATTTTTAGGTCGCGATTTGGTACCGCCGAAATCGTTATTTGTTCATAACTTTGTCATTTGATGTCCGATCGTTTTAAAAAAAAATTTGTTTGAAAGTCCTCCGCGAGTACTAAATTTGACCCATATCTGGTTTTGACCTCTGAGCTCATCTTCGTGTCATGAGTGTTAGTTTCTCAGCTTTCTACCCACCTAAATGATTTTTATTTTTCCATTAAATTATAGCATTAAAAAATTCATGAAATTCTTCCCATAGAAGTATCCTCTTAAATTAATTAACAAAAAAGTTACATTCAATTTTAAATTTCCATAGAAAAAGATTTAAAACACTTGTTCGTATGTATTTAAATACAAACTAAAAAAAATAAATATAGTTTAAAGGCATAATAACAAGTGTTTTTTCTAATTTTCTTTATATTGTATATGAAAATCTTAAATCAAATGTAACTTTTTTGTTAATAAATTTAACTGGATACTTCCAAGGGAAGAATTTCATGAATTTTTTAGTGCTATAATTTAATGGAAAAATAAAAATCATTTAAGTGGGTAGAAAGATGAGAAACTAACAATCATAACAAGAAGATGACCTCTGAGGTTAAAACCAGATATGAGTCAACTTTAGTACTCGCTGAGGACTTTCTAACAATTTTTTTTTAAAACGATCGGACATCAACTGACAAAGCTATGAACAAAAAACCATTTCGGCGGTACCAAATCGCGACCTAAAAATCTAATATTTTGGCTATGGAACTTTTTCGAGATAAGCTTTAAAATTAAGCCCGCACAATGGGAACTTTTTTTTCTCCTTTATGGTCGACCCAGTCTATTATACACCTAGGTGTATAGTATTGAGATATTAAAATAATATTTTTTTTCTTTATTTAGAGCTACCCTCGTATCTCATTTAGTATTTCCTCAATCTGGACGCTATCAAGCTTAAATTAAAGCTTGAAAAATTTCCTATATAGCATTTTCTACAAAAATAGTCGATTGATAATAATATGGTTAAGGTCGGATTACTCCACACAAAAAATTATTGCCTACAAATTTTCAATTAAATCTATTGATCAACAAAATTTAAATGAGTCAATCAATGTTTTGATTGAAATTTTTGTTATTTTCTTTAACTGTTTCAACATAACAGATTTTTTCGCTTTAATTTATTTGAATGGATTAACTCAAAAATAACCGGGTTTTACTTCTTTTTTTGTTGGCAACATATTGGAAAGCATTCATTTGTTAAATCAATCATTATTTTAATTGACTATAAATAAAAAATTTATCAAGTTTTTAATCAAAATCAAAAAAATGGTTGATTGAAAAAATTTTCAATCACCTTCAATTTAATCAATTTATTTTAATTGACTATAAATAAAAAATTTATCAAGTTTTTAATCAAAATCAAAAAAATGGTTGATTGAACAAATTTTCAATCACCTTCAATTTAATGATTGGTATAACAATTTTTTTAATTGGAGGAATTTCAATCAAAAAATTGATTGAATCCGCGTTTTTGTTGATTGAAATTTGTTTCAAAATTTTTCTGTGTACTTTTTACTTTTTTTTATTGTCGGCAACATATTGGAAAGCAAAAAATATGAATTTCTGCATATTTTTTCCATAAGTTTGAAATTCATTTGTTAAATCAATCATTATTTTAATTGACTTTAAATAAAAAATTGATCAAATTTTTGATCAAAATCGAAAAAATGATTAATTGAAATAAAAATCAATTAATCACCTACAATTTGATGATTGATTTAACAATTTTCTTTATCGGAGGAGTTTCAATTAAAAAATTAATTGAATCCGTGTTTTTGTTGGTTGACTTTCGTTTTGAATTCTTTCTGTGTCAACGAAAAGTTAGCTGCTAACTGCCGATTTAACGGAGCCTTATGTCAAAATTTGTATGAAAAAGTTAAATTTAACGGAGAGTTATTTTATAACGGAGCATTGAGTAATCCAGCCTAAGAATTTACAACTTTTCCTTTAAAGAACTGCTATCAAATATATGCTGTTCCATTATTAGTTTGAGTCACTATAAAATGAAACCACTGAGGAAATGGTGTAGAAATCCAAATGAGTATACTACATATTCCTTAGTTAATGGCAAAGTATTTTACTATGTTGCTACTTCATATTTTTATGTGGCAAATAAAAAAAATATTTGATTAGATATCATAAAATATAAATTCATAATTGTGTTTGTTTTTCTGTGATAGTGTTTTCACCCTACCCTACACCACTTTGTGATACATGGTATAATAAGTTTGTGATGTTGTTTGTAACTACCCGGAAAATTAGTCCTCAACAAACCATCTATTATACCGACTCAGAATAAGAATTACTTTTTGAGTTGATGAGTTCACAACCATTTATCACTTTTTTTCCTAAAAATGTATGGTGCACTCAAAATAATTCTACAGTAAAAGGTTTAGTAAGTGATTTTGTACAAAAATCTACTAATTATTTACTAATTTTAGTATCTTCAAAGTACTAAAATTAGTAATTTTTACTGGTTTTCAATAACTTTAGTAAAAAATTTTAGTATTGGTTACCAATTTCTGCACTAGGTCCTTTTGGACTAAAATTTAGTTAAATTTTTAGTATTGAATACCCACGTTTTTTTTTGGGTGTGGTAATAATTTGTAGGGATGTGACTTATATGCAAATGTACACTGAGGGAAAAAAACATATTTATATCAAAAATGTTCATGTTTATTTTAAGTATCCTACATATTTTTGGAAAAATTTGAATTTTAATATTGTTTTTGATTGATTTTAACAAAATATGTTTGTTTTAAATTTGCATACAATTTTAATTTAAAATTGATCACTTTAAATTTAATATGCTGTCATTAAAAGTCGTTAAAAATTCGAAAAAATCTTATTCAAATATTTGTATTAAAAACAATATTTTTCGTGGTTATTTTAAAGTTGAACAATTTTGTTTTTTGACATTCGAAGTTTTTTTTAAATGTCAAATAGTAAAGTTGGGCAATTTTATTTTAAGTAGATACAATGTTAAAATATTGTTTCATTAAATAAAAGACGTCAATTTTTTCACATCTCTAAATGTGACGATTTTTAAGTGAAATTAATTAAATGAACTAAAGTAAAATTAAAAAACTAAAGTGAAAAAGTGAAAAACAAAATTATTAACAGCAAAAACAAAAATAAATCTGAAAAAGTAAAAAACCAAGTGAAAAAAAAACAAAGACAGGGAGAACGAGGAGAGGATGTATCTATGTAATTGGCAGAAAATGAAAACTTCTAACTTTAGTTTTTTATATAAATATGGTATATAAGTATTAATCTAAATGTGTTTGTTTTTTATTTTTGATATTTAATTACATTTGTTGTAATTAGATGTAGTGCTACAATAAGGGTAGAAGTACATCCAAGGCTTTGGCTTTAATTTTTTTTTATATAGCAAAAACCAAAGCCAACAACCAATATTTAAAGCCAAAGCCTTGGATGTAATTCTACCCTTAGATGTACAATTAGAGTAGTGTTAATTTTTTTGCTGTGTTATTAAAAAATATTGTAAAAACAATTTAAAAATAAAAAAACTAAAACAAAAATGTGTATTGTTTTATTTTAAATTTCATGGTTTTTAGGTAAGTAAAAAGCTGCAAAAGAAAAAAATGTCCCATCTTTAAATTAATATTGGTCAATTTTAAATTAAAATTTGTTGCATATTTAAAACAATATTGTTACATCTTAATTTTAAAATGTTGCCTACTAATCGTGTCATGTTAAAAACAACTAGAAACATATTTAAATTAAATAAAAACAAACTTTGTTCTATTTCGTCACTGTTTTATATTTAATTTAAAGTTGTTTCTGTTTGATTTTAATATTTTTTTTTCTTAGTGTATGTTCTTGGTCGATATTTTGGTGAAAAAGCTTATTTTTGCATATTTTGGTTTTAAATGCATATTTTGCGCATATTTCCAACTTAAGTGCATAATTTTTCATATTTTAACATAAATAAGCAAAACACATATTGAAATTTATTTGTTTCACAAAATATTTTAAATTTTAAAAATTTATTTTGAAAAAAGAAATTTTTTTGCTTTTTAAGAAGTTTTTCGTCATAGAGAAACATAGAGGCGAAGGTGAAAGAAAAAACAATATTGCTATCTTTTTCTAATTTCTCACACGTACGTTGTCGATGTGAATTCACCACACAATACATGTTTACAAGTCGTACTTTGTCAACAAATACATTTAAACAAGTTGTACTTTGACAACTCAATTTTTGACGCCTTCGCCTCTATGTTTCTCTATGTTTTTCGTATAAAAACAAGATTTTTATTGCACATATTTTATTTTTTAGTGCATACTTTTAGGGTCTTAGTGCATATTTTGAATTTTTTAGCGCATATTTTAAGCAATTATTTTCGATTTTTTTTTGTGCATAAAAATCTTAACCCTAGTAATAAGTAGTATTCACACTTATTCTCAGGTAATGCAAATGGGAATTAAAAAACGAAAAGTTTTTACTCATTCCCATTTGCATTCCAATTTTGGACTCGGTATCCACTTTCTGGCAAGCAATCCTATAGGGTATAATATGATCGGTCTTGAACGCCTATAATTTTCTTACTTGTTATGTTTGGTTTATAAAATGGCCTGGTGCTGTAGTGATTTCTTTGCCGAATTTGTTTTATAACCAATTATTGCTTATTTGAACAGAAATGTTGTAAAGAAATATGGCAGCAAAATTAATACCCTATTCACACGTACAGTTTTAAATCGTTTTTAGCAGCAATATTTTTAGCACTTTCTTTATTCTTTTACAGTATATTGACAGAAAATGCTAAAAATAATTGCTAAAAACGGTTTAAAACTGTAAGTGTGAATAGGGTATAAATGTATGCCAAACGTTTAATTAAAAGGTATCAAATTATAAACACTTGTTTCGAGATATGATGGATGAGTTGGTTATATTACATTTGTAAATGACTGCCATGAATTAGATCCACACCTTTTCTAATTAATAAACGACATGCAAAATATGGTTTGAATTGTTGAGGGACATATGAAGAGTACAAAGTTCATTTTTATTTTCATAAAAATACTGAGGAACAGCCAATACAGTACCACAGTTTCGAGCAGTATTTTATTTTACCAGTAGGCAAAAAAAAAAAAAATACTGCTGACATACTGCTGACAACTTTACACTGATTGCTGACAACTTTATACAATTTTTTCAAATGTCCTCTAGCACATGTCAACCGTTGGTCAGCGGTTATTTAAAATTATTGACTACCGATGCTGGTGGACACTGCTGACCAACTGCGGACTTGTCCTTGGGACATTTAGAAAAATAGTATGAAGATGTCAGCAATCTCGTAAAAGGAGGGTCAGCAGTATGTCAGAGGTGATATTTTTTGGCGACTGGATTGTTTAAGTTTTGCGATGTTTTTTTGTTGCATTAAAAATTTTATAAATTGCATTATAAGAATATCATTCAAAAAAGGTTTACACCCAGTTTCTGTAATACGAACGCCATTCGTCTGCGACGAATTTGCGTGTATTTTGTTATTGTAACAAAATACACACAAATTCGTCACGAACGAATGGCGTTCGTATTACAGAAACTGGGGGTCAATTTAAAATTTCACCTAACAAATTTTATTTTTACATTTTTTTTGAACAACAACTGAATTTTGTGGCGGAAAAGTGCAATAATGAATGCCTTTGTTGGAAAATCTTTTAATTGAAATAAACTAATTTTATCTGACATTTTGAAAATCCTTAGTTAAAGAAATTTTTTCATATCATTAAAGATTAACTTCAAGGTCATCTAGAAAAGCAATCACTTCTATACACAAGCTGTGGATATAAAACCTAGTAGCAACATTAGAAGCTGGGCCCGGTATTATGGTTAGGGATGTGATTTCCAAAAGCATGTTTTTTTGTCGATAGCTAAAAACGATATCGACCAATTATCTTTCCGAATTAAGAAATTTGCGTTAAAATGGCATCCATTTGCTTTTGCATATTTTGGTGAAAATGCATATTTTGGTTTAAATATATACATATTTTGTGCATATTTCCAAATTTTAAGTGCATATTTTGGCATAAATTGGCAAAAACACAAATTAAAATTTTTAAAAACTATTTTAATTTTTAAAAATTTATTTTTTAAATAAGAAAATTTATTTTTTTACTTTTAATATTGTTTATAGATTGTCTTAATTTCCAAAAAGATCTTGCTTACATAAAGTTTTTAATGTTACTATTCCAACCCGGCGCACAGTGGGTTCGATGGTACCCAAAATGGCGATTAATTCAGATAAGCAGTAATTTTAGAATATTATAACGCCGCGGCGTTATTTTTTTCCTTTTTAAGAAGTGTTTTATTGCACACATTTGATTTTTTATTGCATATTTTAAGGTTTTTTAGTGCATATATTTAGGTTTGGTAAATAATTTTGAAAAAGAAAACAAACGATCATTACTCCAAATTGTACTTCAACAGATTTTGATAGTAAAATTTTGATATCGAATGCCGTAATTCGGGCACATTATTTTCGAAACATTGATCAAATTGGTCGGACCTCATTTTCTCTTAAATAGTGTTAAAATTTGTCACACTGTGTAATTAATTATTGGCAAATTTTCAACATTTTATTTTTTGATATTTGAATACCATACACAATTCGTTTTTGTTTGTTAATAAGAATAATATACATAAGAGAAAATTAAAATTTGCAAATTTCTTTTAAGTGATCTTGACAATGAACTGAAAAGATTTGAAAAAATGTTTGTTAATGAATTTATATTTGCAATGGACGTTGCTTTAATATAGCCCAATGTCAAATTTGTCAAATACAATGTAATTACGGTGGGTTAATTAATTTAAAAAAATTATAAAGAAGTTACAAGAATTTGAAGCAAAAGAAAGTTATAATTTCAGACATAACACTGAAAAATACCAATTCTTCTTCAAATTCTTCTGTCATAAAAATGTTTAATTTTCTTAGAAAACTAAAAAAACTGTAAAAAATTTCGTTTTTCTAGAGGTTGGTTTAGTAACTTAAGGGGGAACTTTTTTCCCCCTGATCCGATTTTATCCTTTTCCAAACTTAACCAACCCAAGACCATGAGACATATTCATGCCAAATTCCAGGAGTCTAGCTCTTTAACTTTGGACTGTATCTTGACTTCCACAGACTGATAGGCGGACGGACAGACGGACATCGCTTAATAAGTCGAAAAATATTATCTTTTGTTAGCACCACTCAATATGTCTATATTTTGATAAAATCGTAGAAAACTGAAAAAGGTCAACTCCTCCCATACAAATCGACCACACCTTAAAATTAATTTGGGCCGCTAAAAAAATGCGTGTCTAATTAATTTTTGCTCTGAACAACATTTGAATTAGAGATTGGAAGGTGATACATACGACCAATATTTTTTTCTCCTATACAATTTGGTGGAACAACTCTATTTTACTGGCATTGCTCCAAATTATTTTTTTTTTTGAAAGGCTCGCACTGATCCGATTGGGATGTAATTCAATACCTATTGAACTATCCAAATTTAATTAAAATCGGGTAACCCTTTGCGAGCCAAATCAAGTTTTTCTAAAAAAATAAAAATCTATTTATCTTGAAACAACGCATATCACAAAATCCACCAGAAAACACATAAAAAGTGCTATTTTCTGACCTTAGGTCTTTCGATTTTCTTTATATTAACGGTATGCATTCTCAATAAAGCCAATAAAACATATCCATTTTCAGTTTTTTTAATTTTGAAAAAATCGCGATTTTTTCGCGAATTTAATTTTCTTCAAAAATTTTAAAAATCAAAAAAGTATGCTACTTTGAATAGCCATATCTTCGGAAGTATCTATCGGATTTCTACGATTCAAAAAGCATTTGATTCAAACGTTCGTCCTTTTTTATACCAATGCAATAAAAAAAAAAGTTTTTCCAAAAAAAGTGAATTTTTGATGCAAATGCAATTTTTGGATGCATTTTTCAAAACTTTCTCCCCCTTCAATTTTTTTGAAACCTGTATAATTCGAAAATATGGCATTTTTTACACAAAATTGAGTACCGTTTTTTTTGTGACAGCGTTTCAAAAAATTTTCGTGATTTTTTTAAAACTACTTATTTGATTTTTTCCATATAAAAAATCGATTTAATGTTTATTTTGCAATTTTATCAAAAAAGTATGTAACTTTAAAAAGCCATTTCTTCGAAAGTATCTATCGGATTTCTACGACTCAAAAAGCATTCGATTTAACTGATTATCCGTTTTTATACCAATGCACTAACAAAAAATATTTTTTAAAAAAAATGCATTTTTGATGCAAATGCAATTTTTGGATGCATTTTTTAAAACTTTCTCCCCCTTCAATTTGTTTGAAACCTGCATAAATCGAAAATATAGCACTTTTTACATAAAATTGGATACATTTTTTTTTGTGACGCCGTTTCACAAATTTTTCGTGATTTTTTTAAAAAATGCTTATTTAGTTTTTCCTTAGACTAAAATTTTTTTTTGTTATTTTATGAATTTTATGAAAAAATTGTATGGAAAAACCAATAAGGTATTTTTAAAAAAATTACAAAATTTTTACGAAACTCCGTCACAAAAAAAGCGGTACGCAATTTTGTGTAAAAAATGCTATATTTTCGATTTATGTAGGTTTAAAAAAAATTGAAGGGGGAGAAAGTTTTAAAAAATGCATCCAAAAAATGCATTGGCATCAAAAATGCACTTTTTTAAAAAAATATTTTTTTTTATTACATTAATATAAAGTAAGACTATCGTCTGAATCGAATGCTTTTTGAATTGAAGAAATCCGATAGATACTTCCGAAGATATGGCTATTCAAAATAGCATACTTTTTTGATTTTTTAAATTTTTGAAGAAAATTAAATTCGCGAAAAAATCGCGATTTTTTTTAAATATAAAAAAACTGAAAATGGATATGTTTAATTGGCTCTATAGAGCACATGTGTACAAAAAATTAGATAAATTTGAAGACCCTCGGTCAGATTTTATAAAATCTTTGCTGGATTTCATGATATATAATACCATAGTTTTTTACATTGTATTAATGTCAAGGAAACAATCTTTTATTTTAAACCAGTATATAGCTCTTCTAGGAACGAAGTTATTTAGGTTCAAAATTAAGCCAACTTTTTTTTATGTATTTTGGTTATATCTTTGCTATTTGTTACTATTTTAATAAACATTTGAATAGTTCAATAGGTATTGAAATTACCTTTCCAACGGTACCCTATTTATCCTGATCGGATCAATAAAAACCGAGATATAAGCGATTTCGCATTTAACTTTAAAGCGATATATCTAGCGAAATATTTTTCGCCGATCCTTGATTTTGGTTTCGTTGGAATCTGCTTGATGAGATCTATCAATGATATTAATATTTAGAAGTTTGAAGTTATGCCAGTAAACTAGAGTATAGCCGAATCGTTCTTCATGGGAACTCATTTCCTGCGTCTTTCCCCAACCCGCTAAAAGATTGGTCTTTTATTAGACGATTATGAATTTGCCTATAAAATAGCTAAATTGTAAACGCTTATAATTTCAGCGATTTCTAGCTATTTTTTAACACCATTTAACGGTTTTTTGTAAAATAAAAGTTAGCATCACTATAAACAAAAAATTGGAGTTATTGGAAATTTGGAACCTTTTTCGATCAGCCATTTAATTTTTGTATTTGTGTCTTATTTTTTTAGTAATTTGCTAACGGCATTTTTATCGGGTTCGGTTTCGCGTGGGTCATTTATAAAATTAAAAAAATAATCACAAAAAGTGTTTAAAAATTTACAAAATCTTAATAAAATTAAAACTATATGTGTTGTAAATAAAGTGCAAGTGTTTTTTTAAATAAAAAGTAAAAAAATAGTTTAAAAATCCAATAAGAAAAATGCATCGTTTGGTAAAACGGATGTAGCGAAAAAAAAATTGCAGTTTTTTAAATGTAAAATGGTTTAAAGAAAAAAAAAAAAAAGTAATTAAGCTTGTAAAAATATGTTTTGTTTTTGTGTGAAAATGTTTATTTTTGTGTAAAAGTCATAAAAAATTATTAAAATTAATCCCATTGCAAATGATCGTTCGGTAACGTCGAAATATAAAAAAAATCATATAGAATTAAGTTTTTATTCAGTTTGGTTTGTATTGGTTTGTCGAAAAAGCCCATACAAAAATTATTGTTTTAAAGGTAAGTCTGATATACATATTGTTAATCCATTTCAACTTAGTTGATCCAATCCACTCACTGACCCACAGTTGACTTAATGTGCCGGTAACATTATTTGTCACACATTTCACATGATCCTTTAAATTGAGAAATCTACTTTTCCGAATCAGGTCTGGAACAAATCAAGCTAAACCAACGTTTTCCCTAAAATATGTTAAGCTTAACATTTTTGACATAAGTCAAGACTACGTACATCCCTACAGATATAAAACAATTTGCATTGATTAAGAACTTTTTCCGAAGGCGAACGGTACATAACTTTACGGGTACGGTTATACACACTAGGGATGCCAAACGGGAAATCCCGGAATTTTTCGGAATTCATAAATCCCGAAAAATATTATATTCAATCCAGGGATTTCGGAATTTTTTGTCAAATTTTAAAATCAAAATTTACTTTTTCTTATGTATTTGTTATCCGATAGGGACAAAATTAATTTCGTTTGAAAGGTATTTGAAATATCTTTCAGATGAGGCTTGTTGAGACACAATTATTTTACTGTTTGGGAGGACAGTCATATTTTAATATATAGTAAACTAGTGCATATCCGAATCGTTCTCCATGGGAATTCATTTCCTGCGTCTTTCCCCAACCCTCTAAAAGAATGGTGTTTTATTAGACGATTAGTCGCAATTCAGGCATGGCAATTTTAATTGCCGCAATTCAGATTTTTCTCTCTGATAAACTATAAAATCAGAATTGCCGCAATTAAAATTGCCCAATGTAAATTTGCACTTATAAATTTGGCTTAGAGATGCGCGCGTGACACGAATTTTTCGTGATTCACGTGACTCACGCGTGAATCACGCGTGATCGTGAGTAAAATTTATTTTTACTCACGTGATCGTGAGTGCACGTGATTATAAAAAATAGTTTCGTGCGTAAGCGTGCGTGAGTAATTTTTTTGTCGTGAGTTTGCGTGATTGTTTTGTGCAGTTTGAAACAGAAAACGAGTAAAAAAATCGTCATTTTATTGAATTTAGAGGGAAATTAATCCAAAATTGTGATTTTTATTATTGTTTTAAGGAAATTCAATACTTTTTGTGCAAGAAATCGAAAGAAGTAAAATAAAAATTTGCTAATTTTAATTTCGTGAGTCTTCGTGAGCGTGATTTTTTCGTGAGCGTGAGAAAAATTTTAGTTACTCACGTGAGCGTGCGTAAACGTGAGCAGAGAAAAGAATTTCGTGCGTGAGCGTGCGTGATAAATATCTTTATTTCGTGAGCGTGAGCGTGCGTGAGTCCAAATTCACTCACGCGCCCATCTCTAATATGGCTATAAAATAGCTAAATTTTAAACGCTTTTAATTTTAGCGATTTATGGCTATTTTCTTTACCACTAATTAACGGTTTTTCGTAAAATAAAAGTTAGCATCACTGTAAACAAAAAATTGGAGTTATTGGAAAATTGGAACCTCTTTCGATCAGCCATTTAATTTTTGTATTTGTGTCTTGTAATTATTTTAGTAATTTCCTAACGGCATTTTTATCGGGTTCGGTTTCGCGTTGGTAATTTATAAAATTAAAAAATAATCACAAAAAGTGTTTAAAAATTTATAAAATCTTAATAAAATTAAAATTATATGTGTTGTAAATAAAGTGCAAGTGTTTTTTTAAATAAAAAGTAAAAAAAGTTTAAAAAATCCAATAAGAAAAAATGCATCGTTTGCTAAAACGGATGTAGCAAAAAAAATCCAAAAATTTTTAAAATGTAAAGTGGTTTAAAGAAAAAAAGAAAATAAGCGTGTAAAAATATGTTTATTGTTGTGTGAAAATGTTTCTTTTTGTGTAAAAGTCGTAAAAAAGTTATTAAAATTAATCACATTGCAATTGATCGTTCGTTAACGTCGAAATATAAAAAAATGGTATAGAGTTAAGTTTTTATTCACTTTGGTTTGCATTGGTTTGGCGAAAAAGCCCATACAAAAGTTATTGTTTTAGAGGTAAGTCTGATATATATATTGTTAATCCATTCCAACTTAGTTAATCCAATCCAACTCACTGACCCACAGTTGACTTATTGTGCCGGTCACATTATTTGTCACATATTTCACATATTCTTTTAAATTGAGACATCTACTTTTACAAATCAGGTCTGTAACAAATCAAGCTAAACCAACGTTCCCCCCCCCCAAAAAAATGGTAATGCCGTTATGATACTTGCTTTTTTGAAGTTACTTGTTGCTGCATTTATTAGGGGGTTTCTATGGGAATTACAATAACTTCAAAGTTTTTGGTTGAAGTTAACAACATTTTTATAGAAAACCGCTAATAAATGCAGTGACTTGAAAAAAGCAACTTAAGCTAAACATTTTTGACATAAGTCAAGACTACGTACATACAGACATTGGCGTATACAGGGGGGGGCCCAACAACAACAACAAAAAAATATTTTTTTTATATGTATTGGAAAACACGAATCTCACGAAAAAAACAACAAAATTTTTGTTGTTGTTGTTGTTGGGCCCTGAAAAAACAGTCCTGCATACGCCGTTGCCAGGGGTAACTCATGAATAGTAGTGTCAGTAATAACGAAGTCGTTATCTACAGGTGGCAATCTTTTTTTTGGGAACGATTTGGGAATAACGAAAAATAAACATTAAAAAATTTTAAAATTATGAATGAAAATTATTGTTGTGTCACTTGAAAATAAAAAAATACATAATAAAAAAACGAAATGAATATAATTAAATCAAAACAACCAGCAAAATTAAACGAAAAATAAAAGGTAAACAAAATTTCCAGCTTTCCCAGATACCATTTGTAAAACTAACACCACCTTTAAACGTCAAAAAGAATTGACTATTGCCTAGTCTTTATATATTTAAGTTTTTGGCCGTTGCATACAGATATCATAAAACACTTTGCATTGATAAAGTACTTCGTCCCAAGACGAGGAATACATAACTTAACGGTTGGGGGTAGACACACTAGGGATGCCAAACGGGAAATCCCGGAATTTTTCGGAATTCAATCCCGGGATTTCGGATTTTTTTTTTTTGCAAATTTTGAAATCAAAATTTACTTTTTCTTACGTATTTGTTATCTGATGGGGACAAAATTGATATCTATCAAAAGGTATTTAAAATATCTTTCAGATGAGGCATGTTGGGGCACAATTCTTTTTAACTCTTTGGGAGGACAATCATATTTTAATGGCGGGTAACTTAGTAATAACGCAAAAATGTTTTTGCGCATGAAGCTGGTTTGATCTTCATATATTTATATTAAAAGGAGCACAGCATCTTTGAGGTTTTCCATATTGAAAAGTTTACGGGATAATGGTTTTTCTATATTTTTTGAAATATAATGTTATTGCAATAATTCTGAGATGTTCGATTTGGTAATATCATCAGGGCTATTTAAAGAAACATGTGTATAATATCTCAGTAGTTTTTTAGATTCTGAGACATACAGAAAACATTCTAAGATTCTGAGACATTTTTCCATATAAAAAAAATTCTGAGATTCTGCGACATTTTGCCATATAGAAACAATTCTGAGATTCTGAAACTTATTTTCATACAGAATAAATTCTCAGATTCTGAGACATTTTTCCATAAAAAAAATTCTCAGATTCTGAGACTTTTTCCATATAAAGAAATTCTCAGATTCTAAGACATTTTTCAATATAGAAAAGTTCTCAGATTCTGAGATATTTTTCTATACAGAAAAATTATCAGATTCTTAGACATTTTTCTATACAGAAAAATTCTCAGATTCCTAGACAATTTTTCCATATAAAAAAACTCTTAAATTCTGAGACATTTTTCAATATAAAAAAAAATTCTCGATTCTGAAACATTTTTCAATATAGAAAAAATTTTAACATTTTTCCATATAAAAAAATCTTAGACATTTTTCCATGTATAAATAATTCTCAGATTGGAAGACATTTTTCCATGGAGAAAAAAATCTCATATTCTGAGACATTTTTCCACATAGAAAAAAATTACCAGATTCTGAGACATTTTTCCATATAGAAATAATTCTCAGATTGGAAGACATTTTTCCTAGAGTGTCTCATTCTAAGACATTTTTTTCATATAGAAAATATTCTCAGATTCTGTGACATTTTTTCATATAGGAAAAATTCTCAGATTCTGAGAGACTTCCCATATAGAAAGAAATCGCAGATTCTAAAACATTTTTCCCATATATGTAGAAACATTTTTCAGACTCTGAGACATGTTTCCTAATAGAAAAAAATCTACGATTCTGAGATATTTTCCATAAAGAATAAATTCTCAGATTCTGGGATATTTTTCCATATGGAAAAAATTCTCAGATTTAGAAAAAAATTCTTAGATTCTGAAACATTTTTCCATATAGAAATAGTTTTAAGCTTCTGAGACATTTTTATATAATCTGAGATCCTTAACTGATTTTGGACGACACCTCATTGAAATAGTTGATGGAATAGAACAAGTGCTAATAATTGAAACGTTGTCCAAAGACTATTGCCATGACGTTGTCATGGCAATAAAGATAAAAATTATTGTACAATTCAGTACAATTGTAAACAAAACAACTAATAAAAGAACAATAGTAATCAAGTAATGTATACAACAAGTATAAACAAATGCGGTAATAATTGCAAAAGTAAACAATAAAACAGATATAGATATATAAACAAAAAGCCAGGAGAAATAAAAAGATATAATTAAAAAAAAAAAAAATAAGGAGAATAAGGAAAATAAGGAACACACAAATTAAAGAGAATGCAAAATAAAAACTTTAGAAAGGGGGTGGTGGTTGAATGATTAAAGGTCGTTCGCTAAAGTAAAAAAGAATTGATGGACAAAGGGGGGAAAGAAAACTGAAAATAAGCTCCATCGATTTTTGGGGCCGAAATGTTGACTGTATGATGTGTTTTTTAGAAACTTTTCTTGGCTTGTGTACAAATTTATGTATTCCGTAAATTCAATTATAAAATATGTTTAAAATATAACTATTTCTTTATGTTTTAACAAATGATTATCTAATACAACTGGTGGTCTTGGCCTTGCTTTTTTGCACTTAAATTTTTAATACGCACTTTTTTTGTTAACCCAATTTTAATTTTGTTGCCAAAATTTTGTCGATTCTTCTGATATACACACTTGATAGCTTAATGGAATTTTATAAATTCAATTCATTTGTAGGTATATTTATTTTTTATAAGTTTCACTGATTTTTTTGTATTATTAAATACTTACGTATTCAAGAATATTGTCGCTGTGGTATTTGGCAATAGCAAAAAGTCACTTGTAAACACGACGAGTTTTATTAGCAAACTAAGCACTAGCAAACAATAACTAAAGAAAATTTTAATAAAAAATTAATTTAATGGTGTGTCTGTGTCGTGAGCTTTGTGTTTATATTTTTTAATTCTTCTTTGAAGGGCTATTTTAGCGGTATATTTGTGTGTTATCTTTTAGGGGGTTTTCGTTATAAAAAAACAGAGTTGGCAAAAATCATATGTTTATTTTTTAAATACTAGAGTTCAGGGATGTTAAAGTTGGTACAATTGTACTTTTTTTGGTACATTTTGACCTACAAAAGTACCGTGGTACTACCGCGACTCATTTGGTACAATTTAAAAATTTTCAATCTCTTTTTTATATCTCATCGAAATTTCGGTGAAGGACCCCCAGCGTTTTTTCTTTACTAAACTCTTTACATTATTAATAAACTCTTTGCAATATTAATAAGACTCTTCTTAGTTTTAAGGTCTTGTTTTAAAACAGATTAAAGTAGTTTTCAAATGAAAATTCTATAAACAAGTCTTAATTGTGAAACTTTCTTTTCTTTAATTTCCAAATGGTTAAAACTTGTTTAAACAGAAAAGGTCTCAGAATTTAACACTTGATAAAATTCTTTCTCACTTGTATCAAAGAAAAAGTCTCAAAATTTTTTCACAGAGTCTCAGTAATTTATCTATAGAGAAAAACTGAACTTTTGCATAGAGAAAAAGTAAGATAGTAATAATTGCAGATTCTGAGACATTTTATCTGTAGAAGACGTCTAAGATCTTGATACATTTTTCGTGTTCACAAACTCAGATAATTTTTCCATGTTCATACACTCACAAGGAAAGTTTCCCTAGTGTCACTCTCCGATCTTTGTGGATGCCAGATACAATTTTGCTGTCAAAAAATTCTAGAATTCGGAGAATTTTTCCTATAGATAAAGTACCGTACAATTAAAAATTTACTGCAGACTAGATGTCAAGAAATTGTTCAAAAAAGGCCCTGACAAAATGTTTGTATTTTGGAGGGCATAAAAGATTTAGTACAACCGAATGTAATACTTTTAAGGCAGTGGTCGGCACCCATTGCACCCAGGTGCATAATGAAATTGGCTATTTGCACGTAGACAACGCGAATGTCAACGAAACTCGCAACTGAGAGCGTTAAAAATACAAATATTTTATTTAGTGTCATGGTAGCATTTAAAAAAGCGGGTAGATGAAGCTATGTTTTAGAAAAATGTTAAAATGTTCCCTCTTTCTGCCGACCACTGTTTTAAGGTACCTACAGACGACGCAATATTATGCACAATATTTTTGACGTTTACCCACAAATGGCATACATAAAAATACTGTATAAAATATTGAAGCGAAAAAAAATACATGTAGATTGTACATAATATTGAATCGTCTGTAGAGGCCTTTATTTGTTTCAGTTAAGTTTTTATAAATAAAAAAAATATGGTACCATGAGGGTCCAAAAAGTACATTATTTTTTGAAAGTTGGTACAAAATGGAAAACCCCATTTAACATCCCTGCTAGAGTTGTATTGAGTCAGTAAGGCTCCCAAACTATTTAAAGTTTGAAAAGCACTACAAAATTTAAAAAAATAACGTTACAAATGCACACTGCAGTGTAGTTCCGATTCAAAAACTTGGTGGACAAAAGTATTTGACAATTTCAGGGTCGCTGATAACAAAAAAAATATTTAAAAAATTATAGCTTATACTATGTTCAGATTGGCCTCGAAACCCCGTTGAAACCTTGTATTTTAAATTTCAAAACTTACCCGTTCACACACAACAATATTGACACTTATTTAGGTTTCGGGAACTTTCACACAAAAAATTTTCTTAAAATCTAATTTAATTTCGCGGAAATTAGTTTTTTTATACGTTTTTATTTTTTTTTAATCCAAATTAGTTAATATTTTGTTGAAATTTTATATAAATATTGATTTATTTATTTTTTTATATTTGGCATTTTCTCATTTTCTCTATTTCTTGTTGTGGCACAGTGGTAAAAATACGTATAATTATGAAATTTAAAAGGTTTCAATCGTACTTTCGTTGAAACCTTACTACAAAAAGGTTTCAATTTGTGAGGGAAAATACGTATTTTCAAACGAGGTTTGGCACGAAACCCCGTTTAACGAGGTTTCGAGTCCAATCTGAACGTACTATTAAGTATTTCTGCAAATACAATGGGGTTTCAACAAAATAACTACATTTAAAGTGGACTTTCCGCTACAACTGAAAAAAGGGCAAAATTGCAGTTTATGGGGCACACTGAAATCGAAAAAACTAAAAACGCCATCCGCTTTAGAATTAAAAAAGAAAAAAACCAAAATTATTGATTAGTGGCGTCGGGAACTTTTTTTGGGGTCCTCTTTAATAGGGGCATCCAGGGAAGCGATATCTTAAAAAAAATTTTTTTCTGCGTAGCCGGCCTTTGGCCGGGCTTAAGGATTACAAACTCCATAAATTAGTTTAGCGGCTTCGCTAAATAAAGTTTTTTTGTGTATCAAGCCTTTTGGCCGGTTAAAATCAGTGCTAAATTCGCTACTTTGTGGGGGCTTAGAGGTGCTTCCCGAGTCCGGCGCCACTAATCATTAATTTCGGTTTTTTTCTTTTTTAATTCTTGATCGGGTGGCGTTTTTAGTTTTTATACCCTCCACTTAGTGATAGAGGGTATACATATATAAATTTGTCATTCTGTTTGTAACTCATGGAAATATCGGTCTGGGACCCCACAAAGTATATATATTCATGATCCCCGATCGATTTTAAGCAGTGTTGGCTACCGTTACCCTTTCAATACCGTTACCGATTAAAAACCCTTTAATTTTGACTACCGTTACCGTTACCAATACCGAAATAAAAATATTTAAATACCGTTACCGATAAAAAACCATTACCTTTATTCGGATTTTTACCGGTATTATATCGGTTTTATTTCGGTTGTCATAAAATACGGATAAAAACAAAGTAAAATATTTTTAATCTATTATTCGCATTGTTATATGGACAAAAAACAATTAGGAAATCGGCCCAACCAATGTCACATTCGCAATTAACTAAATCTTGACAAAGAATATGTGAAAATCGGTCAATTCAAGAAAAGTGAGTGCCGCGAAATGTAAACATTTTTTTAGTAGGATGATGAAAGAAGAGACAAACCTGAATTGTATTTTAAAAATTACAGATTTTTTTTTGTACTTTTACTGACTCTGGTTGCTAACTTCAAAATATTTTTTGTTCAAAACTTATTATTTTGTAATTTTACAGACACTTTTTCATGTCAATTTTTTATAATTTTTCTCTAATTTAAATTAAAAAATTTTTAATTTTATTGAAAAACAAACGGCATTACAAAAAAATAATTGCCGCTTTAAAAAAATCGAAAATTTTGTTTCTGTAAAGTTATTGCGTTGCTAATTTGTTTTGCTCTGTTTTCCCCCTGCCATTTTTGATAACTCATAGCGGATGAACCCGATGTGATAGCGACTTCAAGATAAGTCAAGGGTAAATCTTAAACATTGCTCTTAAGGATGCTGAACTCATTTGGACAGTCAATGAATGATGTCTTAGTTCCAAAAACCATTTTTTCTGCTTCAAATCATATGTATGAAAAAAAATCTTTTATGCGAATGGAACGTCACCTTATGCACATGATTGCAATTATTTTTTTGGTCACAAATCCGGTTTCCAATCTTATCCATTACATCAGGCTTTTGAGAAATTTTAGATTCAAAAAACCGCGTCTTCGGAATTTTTTGACAACTCATAGCAGATGAACTCGATGTGCTGACGACTTAAAAATAAGTCAACGGTAAATCATAAACATTGCTCATTAAAATGTTTAACTCATTTGATCAATCGCTTTAACCGTTGGAGCACTAATTGTAAGGTATTTTTCCCGAATTTTTTTTTTTTTAATACTGGGTAATAAGACGTCATTGAAAGACAATTGGTGCCCAAAGGGTTAAGGCGACTGACCAAATGAGTTCTGAATCTTGAAGAGCTTCACCCTCGATTTTTTTTGAAGCTGCCATCACATCGGGTTCATCCGCTATGACTTTCCAAAAATGCCCCAAACGGCAATTTTTTTTAACTTTGACCTCAAATTTCTAAAAAAAACTTAAAGTGATGGAAAAGTTTGGAGAATTGATTTTTGACCAGCAAAACTATTGTTATTAAGTGTATAAGGTCGCATCCCAGTCGCATTTTCGATGTTTAGTAGTGTAATTAATAGTTAGTATAGTTAAAAATGCACTTAATTTAACAGTTTTTTTTAATTTTATTAAATACATTTTTGATTTTTTACGTGTTTTTAACAAATTTGTGACTTTTTAACACTTTGGGTAAATTTTTTCATAATACCGGTACGTACCGGTATCGATGTTTCGGTAACGGTTTATCGTTACCGAAATAATCGAAAATACCGTTACCTTTACCGTTACCGATATAAAAAATATGTAATACCAATACCGTTACCGATACCGTTATTCGTTTCGGTTGCCAACCCTGATTTTAAGACATTCTAGCAATGTCCGTCTGTCCGTCTGTCTGTCTGTGGAAATGGTGATCACGACCAAAATACTAGAAAGTTCTCCCGAGAAGTTTGGTATTGCATTTGAGCGATATCGGTTCAGCGGTTCAAAAGTTATGAACGAAAATGCAAGGACACCTCAAAAATTTTAGTACATTCAACATAACCTAAAAATGCAAAATGCTTTAATTCGGCTGCTGGTTGACACATGTGAACATTATTGAACAAATGGTATTTAAAGAAGTTCGAACATATTTTTTGACAAAAAAAGGAAAAAATCGCGGATTTTTTTTTTTTACAAATTTTTTTTTTTCGCAGAAATTTTTTTTAAATTTTATTTTTTTTTTTGCAAAAGTAATTTCCTTTTAAAAAAAGTTTTTTGCAATAATCTTTTTGAAATTGTGGAGGGTATCACTACATTCGGCAAGGCCGAATTTAACTTTTTTACTTGTTTTAATTTCCGTGTGCCCCATAAACTGCAATTCAGCCGAAAATAGTTAATAACTTTTTGTTACTTTAGGAAACTCAACTCCAAAGAAATATTAAAAAATTATATAAAAAGCCTTCTGAGCTTTACATTAATGTCCAGCTATATCGAAGTACTTTTTATGTGTAGTTTTTTTTTAAATTATTAAATTAAATCTTATCGTGCTTCTGGATTTACGGGATAAGAAAAATGTGTTCTATAACAATTGTAGAAAATACAGTAGAGCTATTTGTTACAATAATAGGTATTAGGCCCATTTTTTGGTGAGTCCTAAATATTGCAGAAAAACATCATTTGGCTGGACCGCGCTGGATGAGATAAAAGGTACTCTCTGATAGTTACTTAAAGAGATGTATATAGTGGCTTGCCCTCAACTGACATGTTTTTGACAAGCCTTGAAAGATTGTCAATCTGATTTATATTTACCCTACACCACTCTGCTGATGTTTGTAAATACCCGAAATATTGTTAATAGATCCACATTCTAGTATACCGATATCCCAGAATAACTTTTTAAGTCATTCTAGCGATGTCCGTCCATCTAAACGTTGTAAACACGATACAGTTCACATATATCAATCGATTTAGCTGAAATTTGAAACTCATGCTTCGGTTGGCCTAAGGAGGAAGTCTATTGAAATTGGAAAAAATCGGTTAATGTTAATACTTAGCTCACATACAGAAGTCCACTTAAATTTTGGCTAAAATGACTGTAATAAACGTGTTATAAAAGATATCCTTTTGAATTTGGCAGGTAAACTTGTTTTGTATTCGGTAATCACCATTCTGAATTTTGAAGGAATCGGACCAGTTTTGTTGCACCCATACAAACCACCTCATGAATAAAGAATATATTTGATTAAAATGTTGTTTGTATGTGTTTAATACCCTGTTCTCATGTACAGCTTAAACCCGTTTTAAGTAACATTTTCTGTCAATATACTACAGTAGAACAAATAAAGTGCTTAAACATTGTTGCTAAAAACGGTTTTTAGCTGTAAGTGAGAATAGGCTATAACACCGTCCGTCAGCCAATATTAAACATGAACCGGATGATATACGTCTGAAAGTAGAGATAAAATGTAGTAAAATTGTATTTACAGGTTTTTGTTTCGTGATCCTGTTTCCTTTAAAAAGGACTTCTAAGTTTTAAAGGATACATTTTGTAAAATATTTTTGAAATATTTGTACTTGTCCTAAGATGGACTGTTGATAGCAAATGAAAGAGGAGGATCTCCCCTTATTTTTCCTTTTTTTTGTTTTCCCATATCAGGATAAAAGGATGTGAATCAAGTAATTTAAAAACCTTATCAAAATATTTTGTTGAAAATTTTAAATGATATTAAAGGATACATTTTTTAAAGGACGTAATTTACCTCCTTTTTCCTGATATGTAAAAATAATAAAATAGGGGAGATCCTCCTCTTTCATTTGCTATCACTAGTGACATCCTAGGACAGTTACAAATATTAAAAAAATACTTTATAAAATTTAATCATCTAAAACTTTGAAGTCCTTTTAAAAGAAAAAAGGATCACGAAATGAAAAACTGTCTATAGTTTTTTGTCTATCGTTCGTTATTAACGACTTTTTTTGATTTTTTAAATAAAAACAATAGGAAAAGTTAAATTCGACTTGGCCGAATCCATTAATACCCTCCACAATGCCCTTTTGAAGTGGTAATAAATTTTCTAAAGTGAAAAAAATTAACAATTTTGATTAGAAATATTTTATTTCAAATAAAAAACTTTTTTTTTGAGCGTAAAATTTTTTTTCGAGTGCAAAAATATTTTGGAGTGACAAAAATACTTTGTAAAATATTTTTCTGACTTGCCAATGTTTTTTATATCTTGTTTAACGGTTTTTTAACCCGCGAATTTAAGGTGAAACCAATCTTAAATTCACGGCTTTCTTAACTTTTGAACCACTAAACCGAATTTGTTGAAATTCAACACCAATCAGACCAGGAAAACGACAAATGTATATGCCAAGCTTCAGAAGCCTCAGGAATGTCTTTCGAAAGTTAGCGTGTTTTTTATCTCGTAAATTAGAGAAACCCCTTGCCAAATTTCACTCTTTTGTTTATAACTTTTGAACCACTGAACCGATTTCGCTAAATTGCAATACGAACCCGACCAGGTAAATGAACAAACTTCAGCAGTCTAACTTAAAAAATTTAGCGTGTTTTTTATATCGTAAATTACCGAAAACCCACTCATTTGCTTATAACTTTTGAACCACTGAACCGATTTCGCTAAATTGCAATATGAACCTGACCAAACTTCAGCAGTCTCAGTAAAGTCTTTCAAAAGTTAGCGTGTTTTCGACCGATGATCATCGACATTTCATTTTATGGTGGTTTTTGTCTCAAAACTTTTGAAGTAATGTAGAAAATTTAACTTTTGTAGAACTTTTATACTTAAAAGCCTATTCACACCTGGTTCGAACGAGATTTAACCTCGGGTGTGAATTGGGTATAAGATACTTGTACGAAGGGTTTTAGCAAGACTTCTGAAAAAATCTATAAGTAGAACATAAGTAGAACGCGAAAAATACCAAAAAATAAAATGTTGCTTCATTGTCGATGTATTTGGGGTCGTTAATAACGAATATGAGCTCAGACTTTTCAAAAATTCAAAATGGCGGATCCAATAAATTTAAGTTCAAGATTTTTCAATCTTAAACTTAAATCTTAAATTTAAGATTTTTTAATGTTTTCTGTTTTGTCCAAAAACTTCGATTTTGATGGTTTTTCGGATGTTACAACTGATTTTGTAATTAAAGATTTGAAATTCAAAATGGTGGATCCAATATGGCGGATATGCTTTTGTAATCCTTAGCTAATTGTACTTAAATTAATCATAGTCGATGTATTTAGGGTCGGTTATTACGAATATGAGCTCAGAATTTTTAAACTCAAAATGGCGGATTCAATATGACTACAAATAAAATATTAAGTTTTTTTCTGTGTTGTCTATTTTGGACAAAAACTTTGATTTTCATGGTTTTTCGGATGCCAAATCTGATTTTAGAATCAAATTTTCGAAATTCAAAATAGTGGATCCAATATGGCGGACAAGATATTCAAATTTTTGATGAATTTTTCAAAATATCACTAGAAAATGATTGTCTGTTTTGGACAACAACTTTGATTTTGCTGGTTTTTCGGATGCCAAATCTGATTTTAGAATCAAATTTTCGAAATTCAAAATAACAGCCTTTATGGCGGAAAAGATATTTAAATTATTGATTAATGTTTCAAAATATCACTAGAAAATGACTGTGCAACGTTAATCACGAATACGAACTCAGATTTTTTGAAATCAAAATGGCGGATTTTAAAAAAATGTACAATGTTTACATTCCTTAGTTATTATAAATCCCTCATTTTGCTTTTACCAGAAGATTTTAATAAAATATTTCCCTTTTAAATGCGTCAAAAAGTTCATGTATTTAATGGGTCATTTAAGAAATAACTTTTTTATACCCTCCACTCTAGTGATAGAGGGTATATATAAGTTTGTCATTCCGTTTGTAACACCTCGAAATATTGGTCTAGGACCCCATAAAGTATATATATTTATGATCCTCGATCGATTTTAAGTCGATCTAGCGATGTCCGTCCGTCCGTCCGTCCGTCCGTCTGTCTGTCCGTCCGTAGAAAACACGCTAACTTTTGAAAGACTTTACAGAGGCTACTGAAGTTTGGCATATATGTTTGTCATTTACCTGGTCAGGTTGGTATTGCAATCCAGCCAAATCGGTCCAGTGGTTCAAAAGTTATGAGCAAAAGAGTAAATTTCGGCAAGGGTGTTTCGCGAATTTACGAGATGAAAAACACGATAACTTTCGAAAGACAATAACAAGACTACTGAAGCTTGGCATGTATCTTTGCCGTTCCACGGGTCTGTTTGGTATTAAATTTCAGCTCAATCGGTCCAGTGGTTCAAAAGTTATAAGCAAAACCCTGAATTGCAGATTAATTGCATCTAAAATGCCACGTGTTTTAACAAGTTTTAAAAGCATTGGTGGTAACTAAACAATGCTTTTTAAACTTGTTTAATGTTAAAGCAATGCTTTTTAAACTTGTTTAGTTTTAAAAGCATTGGTAACTTAAAAATTACACTCGAAAAAAATTTTACACTAAAAAAAAATTTTACACTCAAAAAAAATTTTACACTCAAAAAAAAGTTTACACTCAAAAAAAAATTTACACAAAAAAAATTTTGTGTTTTTTTTTTACAAAAATGACAGTATTTTGTGTACATACGTACGTGCATTCACTCAGAAATATTTTTACAGTAAAAAAAACATTACACTGGAAAAAAATTTTACACTCAAAAAAAAAAAAAAATAGTAATTCTTCTTTTTTTTTTAAAAAAATGAGAAAAAAAGAGTTTTAACTCAAAATAAAATATTTCTAATCAAAATTGTTAATTTTTTCACGTTAAAAAATGTACTACCCCTTTAAAAAAATTCATTGTGGAGGGTATTCATAGATTCGGCAAAGTCGAATTTAACTTTTCTACTTGTTTTATTTTTAATTAGCATTTGCCATCCTACAAATATTGCTACTACAGTCGAACTCGGTTATAATGAACTCGGTTATAACGAATTCTCGGTTATAACGAACTAATTCTAAAGTCCCGACGTTTTGGCAACAATTTTCACACAAAATACCTCTTTATAACGAACTCGGTTGTAACGAATCCTCGGTTAAAACGACTGCTTATTATGGTCCCACGAACACAATTTCATGTATATTTACCTTTTTATAACGAACTCCCATAAATATTTTGAAATTTGCGGCAATTATGTTTACCAAACTGACAAAAGGTTAGAAATTATTGGTTAACCCAGTTTGGACCAAGATTCAATTTTAATTTTCTTTTTTTGGAAAAAGGTACTTTTTTAGGGTAATTAGCACCCGCTGATCTCAAAAATCTTGTTCCAAAAAATTTTCAATATTTCCGTTTTCCTAGAAAAGCTTGCATTTCAACTTTTTATGCAATTTTAATATTTGGATTTATTTGCTATTTTTATAATTTATTTCATTATTTTCAAAATAAAAAGTTTCAGAACAATTCAAATTAGTGGAATTTGATAATATATTAAATCTAAAAAAAAATTTAGATTAGTCAAAAAAATTAAAAGCCGAAAATCAAAAAATGTTAAATTTTCCTTTTTGCTTGAAACAATTTCTGTGCCGATTTGCATTGCATTTCATGGACATATAAATTGCGGTGCTCAAGTGGTGATATTTTATTCCAATTACAGAAAGATGAGACTTAACATATTAACCCGTAACCATATTAACCCGAAATTTCACCGCTTTCATACATAATTTTTTGAAAAAGGTGTTCTCTACTGTTCGAAAAATTAAACAGAGGATCGAAATGGGTTAATATTATAATTTTGATATTTTTTTTACATTTTTTCTTAATGGGTAGTTTACTTTAAAAAAAATCTCAAATAAACCTAAATTGGAACTTCTTTTTTTTTTGAAAAATTAAATATATAAAATATACCCCGCTCATAGCGAACTTCGCTTATAACGAACTATTTTCACTGGTCCCTCGGAGTTCGTTATAACCGGGTTTGACTGTAGCTAACAATTTCATAAAAATATTTAAAATGCTATCGCCAAAATCTGCCCGCTTAAATGCGTTCCTAGCTTTAATATTTAGCACTAGAGATGGACGCTGGTCGTGTAAATTACACGTGATCGAAAGTGAGCGTAATTCAAATTTTTTGTTCGGTAGCCATTTTTTGCGTGAGCGATTCGTAGTAAGTGCCATTTTTTTGCGTGAGTCAAAATTATTTAAGTGTATTGTTTCAGTTTTATTTTAAGTTTTTACAATTGTTTTCGTGTTTTAAATGTTTAGCGTGTGTCACACGTGAGTGGTGGTTTGTTGACTCACGTAAATAGTAAGAAAGCGTGAGAAACGATTGAGTAAATTATGTTTTTTTTTGCGTGAGCGTTAGTTAACGTTAGTCAAAATTCACTCACGTGCCCATCTCCAGTTGTCACGCCAATGTTGTCAAAGTGAGAAATTTTTTTGTAGAAATCAATAGAAAAAAAAAATATCAAAAAAATGTTAAAGTTCCATTTTAGGGCATTTCTAAACGTCATATTTTGGTTTATTGCCTGCCTCTGTGTCTAAAGTTTATGAACGGTCGCACAGGGTCGCAAAAATGTGAATAGAATACATTGTCAGAGACAGATTGAAGTTCGAAGTTTGTTAATATCGTTTGGATTTTGGTGTTGAAAAAAGGCGGATTTTAACAAAAGTATGAATTTCCATAATTTATTAAAAAAAAATTATAAAAAAAAAATAATTTGTTTCATAAATTAAAAAATTAATAAAAAAATCTAAAACTTTGACTTTAATCTCACGCCAAAAAAAAAATTAAGCTACAATAAAAAATATTAAAGGTGGACAAAATTCAAGATGAAAACATTTTGAAAAAATATTTTTAAATTTGTGTTGACTTACAGACCTTATTGGCCAAAAATGAAAATCATGTCCCACAGTGCACACTGGGCCGACATGGTAGGTTTTTTGGCCAAAAGTCTCTACAGGTCGTAAATGTTAATCGATTTTTTTGAAATTCAGAATATAAGCCTATATTAGGGTAATAAATAAGTGACTTGAAACTTTTTAAAATCGAACCTACAAGGAAACGTAGCAGGGTGGACACTAAATTTTTAATAAAATTTACAGATGTTATAGATGAAACAAATGAAGAGACAGTTGTCTTTTGTTTATGTATTTCAATTGGAGATGATCTCTGGTCCCGTGATTTGCGTGACTCAAAAAAAAAAAACAACGTGATTCACGCGTGAGTGTGAGTGATTTTCATTTAAATCACGTGATTATAGAGTGATTTTCATTTAAATCACGTGACTATATTAGGCTAATAAATAAGTGCCTTGAAACTTTTTGGAATAAGACCTACAAGGAAACTATTTCAGGGTGGACACTTCAGTTTTAATAAAATTTACAGATGTTATAAATGAAACAAATGAAGAGACACTTGTCGTTTGTTTATGTATTTCAATCGGAGATGGTCTCTGGTCCCGTGATTTGCGTGACTCAAAAAAACAACGTGATTTAGGCGTGAGCGTGAGTGATTTTTATTTAAATCACGTGGTTTAAAAGTTTTCAAAAGTTGAATTAAAAAAAGAGTTTAAAATTACGTGATTCACGCGTGTGCGTGAGTGATTTTCATTTAAATCACGTGAATATACCGTTTTCCAAAATTGAATTGAAAAAAAAGTTTATAAAAAATTGGAAAAAATTAAGTCTTTGTTTTGAAAACCCCCTTTTTATACTAATCGTTATCAAAAGTTCCACGCCCTTTTAAATAACTGTCTGGGCCAGAATTATCCTTTCTATCCACACTTTCCAAAAAATTTGCCCGCTTGTGCCTGTTTTCAAAAATGGAATTTAAATAAAATTTATAAAAAAATTAAAAAAAAAAATTTTTCCACTGCAGTGGAGTGGAGGGTATAAAAAAACAATTTTATTATTTATTAACAAATTTCTTTTTATTTATTTTTCATTTTCTTTTGTTGTTGTTTTTTTTTATAATATACTTTACTAAATTTTTAAAATTTAATTCTATTTTTTTCATATAATTCTAAAAAAAACGAAAGGAAGCACAGATTCGCTTTAAAAAAAAATGTTTTTACTTATTTTGATATTACAAATTTTGTGATGACATGTTCTTTTAATATTGCAGGGGTTTTCTTTAGTAAAAAAAGCTAGGCTTTTTTTTCTATAACATAAATACATTAAAAAGTGAAGAACAAATTAGAAAATAATCCAATTAATATTAAAAATTAAATGCACTTTTTTAAAATATAAATTGGAAAATTATAATAAATTGTTTACTTTGATATGCTAAAAAGTGATGTTTTTGTTTCGATTTTTGTGATAATAATTAAATAAAATATAGAAATAAACAAAAAAAAAAGAATACTATTTAAATAAAAAAAGGAATGTTTAAAGATTACAAACTTAATAAAAAGTTTAAAAACTTAATAAGACACATACAAAATTTTTCTTTTTTATAGTTAAACAAATTCACAACTTTTTTTATGATTTTCTTACTTTGTTTTTGTTTTAACTTTTTTTTTTTTAAACAATTCTAAAACATTTGAATAATAATAACGTACATATTACACATTTAAAAATAAAATTAAATATATAGATTTATTTTTTTTAAATTAGTTTTTAAATAAAAAAAAAGAAATTTATGTTATATTTTTTAGCTGTCATTTTCATATTTGGGACAAAAAATATTTGAATTTTTGCAAAATTTTTGAAAATTAAAAAAAGAAACAATTTTTTTAAACTGTTGCTAGTTTTTTTTTTTGTTTTTTAGTTGTTGTTTTTTTTTTGTTGTTTTATAAAAAAATATATAAAATATTTAGAAAACTATTTAAATTTTTCTTTCTTGCTTTTTTGTTAGTTTACATTTGTTAATGATTTTTTTTTAGTTTTTAGCTTGCTTACTAGGTTGGTTTTTATAATTTTTTTTTTTACAAAAATGTTTGAATTTCTTTTTTACAAATACAAAAAAATCTATGATTTTAAAGATTTTTTTTTAAATATTGTCTTTTCATTATAATTTTTTTCTCTCTGTGTATATAAAATAACAACTCTGTGTATTTATTTATAAACAACTCTGTGTTTATCCTACAGCAGTGTTGCATTTTATAACAGAGTTGTGTTTTTTTCTTTTTGTTAAACTTAACCGTTACATTTTTTTATACATTCCAAGATATGTGTGTTTTTGGGTTCTGTTTATGATTTTTCTTTTGTTTGTCCTGTGTTTTGTTTTAAATATTCTTAACTTTCTAATAATAATAAAAAAAAAATGTCTTGTGTATATATATATAAATAATTTATAGTTTCTATTTATGTTTTTCAATCCACACCATTATATATCATCGTCTTCATGTTCATCATTATGTGTTTTTGTCTAGGTATCCTGTTAAATTAAATTTAAATTTGTTCTTTTTATAGTAGTTGTTCCACATGTAGTTAATGTTATTGTTGTTGCCGTAGCTAAAATTTGATGTTAGGGTTTGTATCAGCACTCAGACTTATCTTCTTCAACCAAATATTGTGTATCCTTGCCATTATCGGTGGCTGGATTTAATTCTCTGGTCCTTAATTGTAATTGTGGTGAGGATTTGTGCGTTATACTGCTAGGTGCTAAAATGGCTGATACTGGTTCCGTAAATGGACCTAATGGTTTGATTTTGGAGGGATCATGTGGCACTTCGTAAATTCCTTAAAAAGAAATAAAAAGAAAAAAATTGATGATTATGTTATAACATTTTTAGAATAAGATATATTGTAATTAATAGGGATGAGATTTTTTGTCGAAAGTCTAAGAACGATATCGACCAATTATCTTTCCGAATCAAGAAATTTGCGTTAAAATGGTATCGATTTGTTTTTGCATATTTTGGTAAAAATGCATATTTTTGCATATTTTGATTTTAGATGCATATTTTGTGCATATTTCTAATTTTTAAGTGCATATTTTTGCATATTTTGGCATAAATTAGCATAAACACAAATTAAAATTTATTTTTTTTTCAAAAACTATTTTAAGTTTTAAAAAATTATTTTGAAAATACGAAAAATTATTTTTTTGTCTTTTTAAATTTTTATTGGTTTTCTTAATTTCTAAAAAATCTTGATTCTATACAGTTTTAAATGTTTCTATTTAAAACCGGCGTTATTTTTTACTTTTTGAAAAGTTTTTCCTATGAAAACAAGATTTTTATTGTACACAATTTATTTTTTAGTGCATATTTTTAGGTTTTTTAGTGCATATTTTTAATTTTATAGCGCATATTTCAAGCGCATATTTTTGATTTTTTAGCGCATGAAAATCTCATCCCTAGTAATTAATATTCCTAATATATAAATAAGAAGTTGGGGTAGGTTAAAATTGTCTGGTTACGCTTCACGTAGGCACACTTAGACCACAAACTAAAACAGACTCGACAGTTAAGTTTTATAACAAACAAGTAGAAAAGTTAAATTCGACTTGGCCGAATCTATGAATATCCTCCACAATGCCCTTTTTAAGTGATAGTAAATTTTCTAACGTGAAAAAAATAACATTTTTGGTTAGAAATATTTTATTTTTTGTAAAAAAACTTTTTTATATTAATTTTTGACAAAAAAAAAAATACTAATTTTTTTTTTGAGTGTAAAATTTTTTTTGAGTGTAAAATTTTTTTTGAGTGTATTTTTTTTTTGTTTTAGTGTAAAAATACTTTTGAGTGACAAAAATACCTTGTAAAATATTTTTTTGACTTACAAATGTTTTTAATACATGTTTAAGTGGTTTTCAACATGTGAATTTAAGGTGAAACTAATCTGAAATTTATGGTTTTGCCAGAGGAACGGCAAATATAGATGCCACACTTCAGCACCCTCAGAATTGCCGTTCGAAAGTTACCGTGTATTTTATCTCGTAAATTCCAGAAAAACCCTTGCCGAAATTCACTCAATTGCTTATAACTTTTGAACCACTGGACCGATTTCACTGGATTGCAATACCAACCTGACCAGGTAAATGCCCAACATATATGCCAAACTTCAGGAGCCTCCGTAAAGTCTTTCAAAACTTAGCGTGTTTTCAACAGACAGACGGACGGACGGATGGACGGACGGACATCGCTAGATCGTCTTAAAATCGATCGAGGATCATGAATATATATACACTCAAAAAATTATGTAGGTAAATTCCAGTGAATATTCACTTAAAACAAATGAACTTTTATTTAAAAGCCATTCCAGTGTTTTTTCTTTTAAAATAAAAACACAATACAGTCAATTTTAAATGTTAATTTAATGACTAACCAAAACATTAAAAAAACTAGTGAATATTCAGTAATTTTGTATTGAAAAACAGTAAAACTATATAAGAAATTTTTTACTGCCGAAATTAAATGTAACAGAAAATTCGTTTTTAATACAGTAAATTATTTTTTTTAAACTACAGAAACAGTAGAAAATAGGAAGTCCATAATAAAATTAATGATTTTTCTTTTAAAATAACTTTACTGATTACTTTTTAAAATAACCTACAAACAGTTAATGACATAATTTTCTTAGTGTACTTTATAGGGTCCTAGACCAATATTTCGAGGTGTTACAAACGGAGTGACAAACTTAAGTATATATACCCTCTATCACTAGAGTGGAGGGTATAAAAACGGAGAAAAAACTAAGCGATTTTAGGAGAAAACAGAGCGAGTTTTAGCTATTTTTAACAAAACAAGAAATCCGAAAAAATTAAACATGTTACTCAAGATTACCTTTTGGACCCCTGTCATAAGTGTCGAGTCTGTATTAGTCTGTGCCTCGATTCTGGGGTCTGTTGGGAAATTACAATTGATATTTTTAGAATTACAATTGTTGTTTTTGGAATCACAATTGATCTTTTTCGAATAACAATTGATCTATTTCAAATTACAATTGATGTTTTTCGAATTACAATTGATCTTTTTCGAATTATAATTGATCGGTTTATCAGGGTTGGCAATCGATACCCTCCTAGAATAACGGTATTTGTGTGTCACTTCGTGTTTGTACCGGTCGATTTTCGTTATATAGGCCAATACTGATCTAAACGTTTCGAAAATTAACCGATACAAACACGAAGCGACGACACATCAGATATGTTAGAAATTTCATCGAATATATCTTTATTGGTTTAGGTACAATAGCCAAATACCGTTATTCTAGGGGGGTATCGATTGCCAACCTTGCTTTTTATACCCTCCAACCACATTACACTGTCCAACCACATTACAAAAATTAAGCTGTTTCGCAAAAATTATGTTTACAAACTTGGTAGTGGCAGCACAAAGCTGATTCCAGATTAACTAAAGCAAGTTTAACTACACTCAAAGAATTATGTAGGTAAATTCCAGTGAATATTCACTTAAAACAAATGAAATTTTATTTAAAAACCATTCCACTGTTTTTTCATTTAAAATAAAAACACATTACAGTCAATTTTAAATGTTAATTTAATGACTAACCAAAACATTAAAAAACTAGTGAATATTCAGTTTTTTTGTATTGAAAAACAGTAAAACTATAGAAGAAATTTTTTACTGCCGAAATTAAATGTAAACGAAAATTCGTTTTTAATACTTACAGTAAATTATTTTTTTTAAACTACAGAAACAGTAAAAAAATTAAATCCTTTATAAAATAAGTGATTTTTCTTTTAAAATGACTTTACTGATTACTTTTGAAAATAACCTACAAACAGTTAATGACATAATTTTCTTAGTGTAAGATCTCAAAAACTTAGCCCAATAATATAAAATAATAACACTACTAAACATCGAAAATTCGACTGGGTCGCGCACCTTACACAATTGGTAACAATAGTTCTGCTGGTCAAAAATCCGTTCTCCAAACTTTCCCATCATATCAGGTTGTTGAGAAATTTGAGGTCAAAGTTCAAAAAAATTGCCGTTTTGGACATTTTTGGAAAGTCATAGCGGACGAACCCGATGTGATGGCGGCTTCAAAATAAGTCGAGGGTGAAGCTTAAACATTACTCTTTAAGATGCAGAATTGGGTACCAATTACCTTTCAATGATGTCTTATTCCACAGTATTGCAAAAATCCATGTTGGAGTTTTATCGTTGACTTATTTTTAAGTCGTCAGCACATCGAGTTCATCCGCTATGAGTTGTCAAATATGTCTGAAAACGCGATTTTTTGTATTTCAAATTTCTCAAAAACCTGATGTAATGGAAAAGTTTGAAGACAGGATTTGCGACCAGGAAAATAATTATAATCGTGTGTATAAGGTGGCGTTCCATTCCCATAAAGTTTTTTATTTCATATGACTTGAAGCGGGAAAAAATGTGTTTTTGGAAATAAGTTATCATTAATAGACGATTGGTGCCCTAAGGGTTAAGGCGAGTGACCAAATGAGTTCAGCATCCTGAAGAACAGTGTTTAAGATTTACCCTCGACTTATTTTTAAGTCGCTATCACATCGGGTTCATCCACTTTGAGTTGTCAAAAATGCCCAAAACGGCGATGTTTTTGAACTTTGACCTCAATTTTCTCAAAAACCTGATGTGATGGAAAAGTTTGGAGACCAGATTTGTAATCACTAGATCAATTCTAATCAATTGTGTTAGATCGCGTCCCAGTCGCATCAAGTTTTTTTCAAAATATTCAGTAGTGTAATTTAATAAAATAATAATTTATATTAACTTACCTGATCCATTACTTATACTTGGATCGGTTGTTGTACCCGATTGTACAGCATCGTACATGGGATTTGAGAAATCTCGGGTTTTACCCGTATTCACAGTTTGTAAATTGTAGCCTTCTAAAGGAGCTACATCTCCAGATGAGCCACCTGCTGGTGCAGTAGGACCCGGAAAACCAGGAGCGTTAAATTCTACATTAGTGCCCTGACGGAAGGTAACACTTTGAGAGGAGGTTAAAGTAGGCAGACGGGCTAATTTGCCGCTAAAATTAGAGAATCAATTGAAAACAATATTAATTCATACTCAATAAATTCCGAAATTTCTCAACTTACAATGGTTTCTTGCGTATCACAAACCAAACAGCGCCAGCTGCCAATAGAACCAATAATATCACCATAATTGGTACAACTACAGCCGTAACATTAGCACCACCATGACCAAACATACCAGCAGCATTTTGTTCACAATGATCACCCTTAAAGTCGGCCAAACATTCACACATTAATTCGCCATTGTTGTCCTCTACACAGAAACCACCATTTTGACAGGGGCAAATACGTGGCGAAGGTCTAGGTCTTTCAGCGGCCGCATCACATATCACCTCAGCTGTACTGCGATGTGAAGGTAATGATCCTGAACTATCAGGACAAGCACAACGATGGCCACCCGGTACTAACAAACATAAATGAGAGCAACTTGAACCAAAGCATGGATCTTTCAATGAGGTATTATAACGTTTCTCATGATAAATTTTAAGACCAGCAGGATTAACTAAATTACGATGTACTACTACTTGAACACCACGACCAAATTTATCTTGTTTTAATAGTTCACCCGTATCACGGGTAACCCAAAACATGTCAGATTCGAATACATCCAAAGATACAGGATGTCTTAGCTTATCGCCCTTAACAATAGTTTTACGTCCGGAACCATCAGGTCTCATTGATTCAATAGTATTCAGTTTAGTATCTACCCAGTATATAACATGATCTTGGGCATAATCTATAGTCAAACCAGCTGGATGTCTTATTTGTTCGGTGATTATAGGACGACGCTTAGAACCATCCATCCAGGATACTTCTATTTTCGGAGCTGAACCGGCATCAGACCAATAAATTCTACCCAATTGAGGATTTACCGCTATAGAAGTTGGTATTTCAATGCCAGCATTAACAATAGATCTACGATAACGACCATCGGTAGTGGCCACCATAACACGACCTCTTGGTTTCGAACCAGTTCTATCTACCTCGGCCCAATACAAATTATTAGCCAACCAATCTACAGCTACTGCTGTGGGTTTCGAGCCACCCTTCATATTCAAATCTTGAGCATAACCAATTTTAACTTGACCATCGACAGCATTAACCATATAAGAACGTTTTATGGTCTTATCATAACTATCAGCCCAAAAGACTATTTGTTGTTCGGCATGATAATCCAAAGCTTCGATACGTTTTTCCGATAATATCACATCATATTCTTCTCTCTTTTCCAAATCTAAAGCTCGTATTTCCGGACCATTAGAGAATATCAAAATAACATCATCCTTTTCTGCCTTGCAAACACCCGAAGAACTATCAGATAAATGGAAACCTTCTCGACATGAACAGGAATATGTACCATTAAGATTATTACATTGATGTGAACAAGTATGCTGACGTGTGGCACATTCATCAACATCTACACATTTCTTTTTATTATCTTGAGATATAATATAACCCGGATAACAAGCACAGATATAACCACCGTCTGTTAAATTATGGCAATGATGTTGACAACCACCGCGATTTTCTTCCATGCACGAGGAAGTATGATGACAACCCAATTCGTCAGAAGCATCACCACAATCATCAGAGAAATCACACACCTGGGATCGTTCAATACACTGCTTGTTGGCACATTGATATTGAGTATACAAATCACATGGTTTAACTTTAGCAGCACAAATGGTCATATTATTTTCATCTGAACCATCACCACAATTATCTATACCATCACAGATTTGATAACGAGCAACACAACGATGATTGGCACACTGGAATCTACGTAACGTATCACAATTGAAATCGGTACACACTTTAGGATCTTCATCCGAACCATCACCACAATCATCAGTACCATCACAGAGATCCGACGGTGAAACACACAAGTTGTTATTACATTGGAAACGTGATTCAGGACAATAACGTCCTCCTGGGAAACGAGGTGGACAACCCATTTCATCGGACATATCACGGCAATCACGATCACCATCACAACGGAAATAGGAGGCTATACAATGACCCGAAGAACATTGGAAGGTACCATTCTTACATTGGAATCCTTCACAATTCAATTCATCAGAGTTATCACCACAGTCATCTTCATGATCACATTGCCAGCGTGATGATATACATTTGCCATTACCGCAACGGAATTCCGATTCAGAACATTCACGATATTTGCCTTTGCAAATGGCTTCATTTTCATCAGTACCATCACCACAATCATCGGCGAAATCACACATCCATTGTCTGGAAAGGAGAAGGATATTTTAGAAATAAGACATATATTTTTAATTTACACGACTAAATTCTTTATAATAACACGACTGAATTCCTCCTTAATGAGATTCGATATCGAACTTCCTAAGGTTTAAAAATTATGCACTATTAATTGTAGAATTTATAAAATCTTCTACATCATTTACAGATGTAATTCGTTAAAGATCAATGCCAATTAAACTATTTTTTTGTAATTTAAAGATTCCATTTGAAATTTGTAAAATCCAATTGAAATTCAAAGATTCTACATATAATTTGAAGAATCCATTTGAAATTCATAAACTTCAATTGATATTCAAAAATTCCATTTGGAAAAGATCTATTGAAGTTCGTAAAATATCAATCGAAAATGATGAATAGAAATTTGAAGATTCCAATTCAAGTTCAAAAAGTATCAATTGTAATCGTAAAATACCAATTGAAATTCAAAAACTCCCTACTAGAAAATGAATTTCAGTTGAACTTTTGCGAAATAAAATTGCGTTTTTACGAACTACAATTGGAATCTTCGAATTAAAATTGACGTTTTCGAATAACAATTTACCTTTTTTTAAATCTCAGTTGATTTTTTTTTAATTTAAATTAGTCCTTGATGAATTGGAATTTTTGAATTAAAAATACAATCTTCGAATTTCAATTGGAATTTACGAATTAAACATGAAATCTTCAAACTACAAACAGAACCTTTGAATTACAAAGAGATCTTATAGTTTTAATTTGTATTACAGTTGTAAATGGTGTAGAAGCAAAATCGTTGGTTAGGTTAGGTTGGATGGGCGTTCGCAAATTTGTGATTCCCCTAAAGTTGCTCCCTACTCCCCTCTGATATACAAAATTCTACCTCTCAAACCACCCCGATTCTCTAAGGTATTCTGCTAGAGATGTCAATGGGACACTGTTTAGGCAATCCAGGTCATCAAAAAATCGTTGCCCCAAATACTTAAGACGACATTTCATCAGACCCGGACATTCACACAACAAGTGTTTCACTGACTCCTCCTCCTCCACTTCTTCACAAGAAGACTTTCTGTCCTCTTATAATTTGGCAGTGGCCACATGGTTCGCGATATCCTGCACGTGGTCAGTGACATCCACCCATCCTTCATCCTATTCTCTGATACCCTATCAATTTCGTTCATCAACTCCACTATAGGAACCGAGATATCAGGTTCGACACGTTCCCCCACCGACTCGGTGGGGGAACGTGCACATTCTTGCACATTTATCAGCTAATTCGTTACCATCGACCCCACTATGTCCAGGGACCCAGATTAGCTTGACTGTGTGCTGACTGATTCGATGAAGGGATTGTATACAATTACTAACAATTCTCGAGTGTTTGACTCTAAGGCCTTCAGAGCTGCAAGACTATCCACAAAAATGTTGATGGCGCAAGGACTTAGGCCCTTTGTCATAATCATCTGCTTGGCTTCGTCAATTGCAAAAACCTCGGCCTGGAAAACACTACACTTGTCCGGGAGCCTTACCGAGGCCCTGATTTCGAGGCATTCAGAGTATACCACCGAACCTGTACCCATCTCCATCTTCGATCCGTCCGTTATAACAGAGTTTTCCGCCCAGTCTTCCCTAGTTGGTATATGGATTCGAAGTTCCTATCATAGTTCGTCTGCGGTGAGATATAGTCGGTTTTCCGTTCTAATTCCGTCCCGCCCACCGTACTTCATATGGTCGAGTGTCACCAAGAGCGTTGCTCAAGCATTAGTGACTCAAAAAATCGTAAGTTTACGGTTCTACTGGTAAGGGAAAACCCATCTGATGAGAAAATTTAAAGGAGAGGAGTTGAAGACCAAGTCTGTTCAAGATCGTTCTCGCATGTTTGACCAGAATTCAGAAGGAAGGAGAAGATTTTTTTTCGGAAATCCAAGGCTTTACTTAATCGTAACATGGAACCTTTACTTAATCGTAAAGGTTGACGTAAAAATCAACTGAAGGTTATAGACTTTAAGAGGTCTCTAAGAAACCAAATCGTTTGTCCTACTAAAAAGTTCAATAGACAGTTGTTAAGTCAGTAGTTACGTTCTTAGTTTTGATCTCTTATCAATTGTGGTATATCGTCTTCGTTTAGTAATTCATAGTGGATTCCAAATACCAATAAACGGGAAGTTTTGAAAGCCTCAGTCTATTTTATAATCGTAAATTCAAAAGTTTTGACTTACAATTAGAGAATAAATTGAAGGATTTTTTGCTTCGAAACCAAATTTTTGGTAAAGAAGTGCAAACGTTGCTTCCTGAGGAGTTCTTGTTGAAGATGCAAAAGAGCAATTCCTAAAATCGAACTTCAATTCTTCATTATAATCTTATCTACTTACTTTGGTATACATCTATTGTTGCCGCATTTAAAATCGGTTTCCAAATTGCAAGATGGACAATTTTCTGGTAATTCATCACTGTTATCACGACAATCATCTTTACCATCACAGAACAACCATTTGGGTATGCAACGATAATTTGATTGACCAGGACATCTTTGCCAGCCAGTTGTGCAATTACGTTGACGGCACATGTAAGCCGGTTCATCTGAATCATCACCGCAATCATTATCGAAATCACACATCCATAATTTAGGAATACAACGACCATTTTTACAACTAAATTCAGTATCAGGATCGCAAGTACGTTTATCTGGAAAAAAAGAATACAAAATATAAAATTTTATACCAACTTTAAAAGTTTCTTAAAAAAACTTACGACACACAGCTGGATCTTCATCACTGCCATCTTTACAATCAGCATCACCATCACAACGCCAACTATCCAATATACAACGACCACTGGATTTACATTTGAAATCAGAGTCGGGACAAGGTAAATCACAATTTTGTTCATCTGAACCATCACCACAATCATCTGTGCCATCACAAATAGTTGCCGACGGAGTACAATTTGTATTTTTACATTGGAATGTGCCGGCTCTACAATGACGTGTAGGACAGGTAGCCTGCTCATCGGAACCATCTTTACAATCTTTTTCACCATCACATTTCCAGAACCAGGGAATACATTTCTCATCATCACCACCGCAACGATGTTGACCGGTAGTACAATTGGCAATACAAGTCTTACTATCACGAGCTAAATAGAATTGATTGGGACAGGCACATTTATAGCCAGGAGCACCTTCTTCAATGTAACCCTCAATATTTAAATATGTCGACTCTGGTGGAGGAGATATTAAACAGAGATGAGAGCAACCACCATTGTTAGTACCACATGGATTATTATACGGCAATTGTCTTAAAGCATGATTAATATGTATATCATAAGGACGGTGGGTTGTATTACGTAGGACGGTAAAGTTAGCACCAGTAAATTTATTGGCACGTGCAATAGCCTTTAAATTCCAATCACTCCAGTACAAGTGGTCATCAAACAATGAAATGGCAAATACATGAGGTACTTTAGCACCCGACAAAACAATATGACGATGTCTACCCTCCAAATCAGCATAAGCAATATAATCCAAATGAGCATCAGCCCAGTAAATACGATCGGTAAAGTAGTCCATAGCCAAAGCATTAGGCCAAGCAATATCATCTTCCCACGTAAGAATTCGCGTAAAGTTTGAACCATCCATACCCATTTTGGCAATGTATGCTTGTAAATGCCAAGAGGTGAAATACAAATAACCAATACCCGGATGTACAACTATAGCTCTAGGATCGACTACACCACTTCTTAAAGTCTTACGTTTGGTGCCATCCAATTCGGAGACATCTAGATTTTTCGAATGTCTATCCAACCAATATAGTTTACGGCCGACCCAATCAATGGCTATACCTTCTAAGCCATGAGAATCATGACGTATAACTGCCTCTCTAGTTGGTTTTTCACTTGGGTCCGTATATTTCGATCTAAAGATGGTCTTGGCTGTAACATCACAGAAGTACATGTATTCCTCTTTGATGTCAAAGTCCAGCGCTACAACATTCATTAAATCTTGATGCATAAGATTATATTGGTGGCCATCTATGGACATATTGCGTACATAGTATTTATTGGTGAAGATTAACCAGGCTGAGGAATTGTCTTTACGCTTGCAAGTATGTTCATCCAATTGACGTTCATAGTAACGTTCATCACATTTACAATAGAAACTGCCGGGCGTATTGGAACAGTGTTGAGAACAAGCACCGGGTTTTTCAATACATTCATCAATATCAGCACAAGCTTTACCATCAGCTAAAAGTCTGGGGAAGGAAAAAGAGAAAGTAGAGAAAGATTATTAGGTGATATTGAAAATACCGGAGACAAATGTTTGAAAAGAAGAGAGAGAAGAGAGAAAAAAGAATTTAAACAGAACCAGTACGAAGAGATATGTTTAAAAAAACAATACAAGAAAATAAAGGAATCTAATTTTTAGGCTTAAGGGCCAACAGCTTTGACGTATCGAATCCAATAGTTTTGACGTATCGTATCGTGGTTTAGTACTAAGAACGTAACGAGTACTGGCATAAATAGTTGGTCTCTAAAATTAGGGTCTTCATAAGATAATTGTAAATTCGTTGTTGACTTTTAAGAGATATTAGCGTTTTCCTAAGAATCACCATGAATTTGTTACATGCTCCTCCTAATCTGAAGTCTTAGGGAAAGTTTTTTGAGCAGCCAAAGTTTTAAAATTTTTGAAAGGCTAATTTGTCAGTTCAATATCTTCTTGACAGTCTGTCAGAATGTTCCCGATGAGTTTTTGACAACTTCTGCTTTTTAAAAATCTAATCTTTGAATTTCAGTACATATTACCTCTTTGATAAAATATTAGTTTAAATTTGAAAAAGATTATTTGAAATTTTTGTAAAAGCTTAATTGAAATATAAAATTAGAAAGTAATAAATGAAGATACAAGAAACTTCAATTTTAATACGTAAAAGATCAATTAAAATTTGGAAAAAATTAATTGTAGTTCGAAGATTTTAAGGATTTAAATTGAAAGTCAACGATTCTAAGAAAAATCTTTAAAGATCAATTGAAATTTATTGAAATTTTTTAAAACTTAAATTGGAATCTTTAAATTACAATTTATATTTTACGAAATTTAAATTGATCTTTTTCAAATGCCAAATGATCTTTAATTTCAATTGGATATTTAAGAAATTTATATTTTTGGAATATCAACTGATCTTATGAGAATTACAATTTACCTTTTTCAAATTTCAACTGACCTTTTTCGAACTTAATTTATGTAATCTTATTCGAATTTCAGTCTACCTTTTGCAAATAATCTTTTACAAATTTTTTACGTATCTTTTTCAATTGATCATTTACGAAATACAATCGATCTTTTACGAAATACATTTGATTTTTTACGAATTAAAACCGATTTTTTTTCGAATTTCAATTTATTTTTACGGATAACAATTTATCTTTTTCGAATTTAAACAAATCTTTTCCGAAACTCAATCAATCTTTTACAAATTTCATTTGATCTTTTACATATTTTAATTTATCATTAACGAGCTTCCATTGTTATTTTTCGAAATTCAATCAATCTTTTGTAAATTTTATTTGATCTTTTTCGAATTTCAATTTATCATAGTGTCGTTCATGAACGAACTAGTTCAATTAACTATTCACTGAGCGTTCATTTCATATTTTTTAGGTCTTTTCGTTAATTCAGCTCATTCGTTTATTTGTTTTTATTCAACATTTTTATATTTGTAAATTAAAAACAAAACAAAATGATTCGTTCACGAACAACTGTTGAACGAAAACAAAAATTAACCGATTGAACTAGATGAACGAAAAACTGACATGATCGAAATGATCGTTCACAAATTGTTAAACAAAAACAACAAATGACCGATTGAACTAGATGATTGGTGTTTTATCTGATTATCACTCATTTAAACGATTAAGCACAAGTCTATTTATCATTAACTAATTTCAAGTGATTTTTTCGATTTTCTATTGATCTTTTGCGATATATAATTGATCTTTTATGAATTACATCTTTTCCGAATTTAAATTGGAATATTTGAATTTACATAAGTTGATTTTTTTCGAATCTTAAATTATTTTTAATTAACTTCAGTTAATCTTAACGAATTAAAATTGATATTTTTTGTAGTTTCTGCAACGAATTAATTTTTATCTTTTACGAATAACGATTCATCTTTTTACTAAATTTTTGAATTTATGAGTTCAAAGTTTTTGGAATCTTCGAATTAATAGCAGAATTTTCGAATTTCAATTGATCTTTTAAGAATTACATCTGTAAATGATGCGGAAAGTTCTGTTCAGAAGATTTAAGGTCTTTTGAGAAGCATATTCTTTCCAATCTAATCGTATTTATTTTTTTTTTTGGGATTTTGAAAATTCTTCTTGACGTAAAGTTATTGAACCTCGAGCTCGGTTATTTAATTTATATTACAAATAAAAGGTCGAATAAATACAACATTAAAAGTTATTGAAATTAAAAAAAAAAAAATTACTTACTTGTAACCCTGATTACAATCACAATAATAACTTGTTGGAGTATCCACGCATTTATGACCACACTGATTAGTCTCAACCTTGGCACACTCGTCCACAAAACAATGAGCCGGTTCATCTGATTCATCGGTACAATCGGCCACTTTATTACAAACCAAAGTTGAATTTATACACTGGCCATTGCTGCAAGCAAATTGACCTGTGGTACAGGTAGAATTATCCTTTTTACAATCCACTTCATCCGAATGATCACCACAATCATCTTCACCATCGCAACGATATTGATTTCGTATACATTTGAAGTTTTGGCAGGTGAATTCTTGGGGAGAACAAGTCTTATATTTGGAATTGCAGAATTTTCCCTCATCTGTACCATCACCACAATCGTTGTCATGATCACAAACCCAACCCTAAATTATAAAGAAAGAGAGTGATTAACTTGCAAAAGTAGCGGTCTTGTAAGATTACTTACCTTGTTAATACATCTTCCATTACCGCAGGTAAACATATCATCGGCACAGGGTTGTTGGGTAGCACAGTTATGTAAGGTAACATTTTCATCAGCACCATCCACACAATCTGGATCACCATCACATATCCATTTTTTGGGTATACATTGAGCACGACCCCATGATTTATTTTCCACACAAGTAAATTCAGTCTCTTCGTCACATTTACGATCATCTAAAATTTAAAAACAAATCAAAATTAAGTTTTTTCTCACTTAAATTTTATTTTTGTAGAGAGCGAAAATTGTCAAACGAATTGTGTAGAGATTTTGAGAAAGAAATTTTCACTTCTCTCACGTTTAAATTTTGATTGTTTCCAAAGAAATTAGTTTGTCTTAACAAAACTTAATTTACAGTAATTTAAGTTAAGTTAGGACAATAAAAAGTAAAAAACAATTTGCAACATCAACACAACTCGTTGTTAGACATTTTTCTATGTTTATGATTTTCAAAACTTACTGCATTGATGTCTACCATCTTCATCCGAATTATCCAAACAATCATTATCACCATCACAGATATATATTCTTGGTATACAATTGCCATTATCACAAGTAAATAGATCACCAAAACAAGTTCTTCCTTCGGATTTACAATACTCTGGCGGCTCATCAGCACCATCACCACAATCATCATCACCATCACAATACCAAGTAGCCGGAATACAACGATGATTTGGGCAACGGAAACTATTTGTAGGACATGTACGCTGACCACAATGTAAAGGATCTTCATCAGAATTATCACCACAATCATTATCACCATCACATAACCAGTAGGGTTCCACACATATATTGGTCTTTTCACATTTCAAATGATTAGCCGGACATGTGGTATTGGTAGGACATCTTTCATGAGTCTCATCTGAGGTAGCATTATCTTTACAATCATTAACACCATTACACACTTGGGATTGTGGTATACAACGACCATTACCGCAAGTAAATTCACCATCAACACAAGGAGGATAGGTACAATCAATCTCATCGGAACCATCTTTACAATCGTTTTCATGATCACATTTCCAACTCTTAAATATACAACGGCCATTATTACAACGGAATTCATTAGGTGAACAGGAGTGGTAGGCGCAGTAGTTGGGATCTTCATCAGAATTATCACCACAATCATCATCACCATCACAAGACCACATACGGGAAATACATTTACCATTTTGACAATAGAATTTGCTAGCCTCACAGGTATTATTACGAGGAGCACACATACGACCCTCATTAACCACCTTGGAATTATCATCACATTTACATTCGGCCTTGCCATTAGGAGCTGGATGACAGGATTGAGCACAACCACCATTATTAATAAGACAAGGATTAACACTACACTTTTGTCTCTCCGAGCTATAGACACGTATATCTCTGGGGGAGTCTTCTAAACGTTTAACCATTTCTACCATATTAGAACCAGTATGTTTTTCAGCACGATATACACCTCTCAATTGTAAATCAGTCCAATAGATATAATTACGGAAGACGGTAATAGAGAAGGGATATATGGTAGCCGCTACTAAGAGCTCACGATTTTTACCATCTAAATCAGATCTTTCAATTTTCTCTCTCACCGCATCAGTCCAATAAAGTTTACGTTCATCATAATCTATGGCCAAACCAGAAGGTTGTGAGAGATCTTTATCTACAATAGCCCGCTTAAGGGAACCAGCCATGGTAGTCTTAAATATCTTGCCCGATGTACCAAATCTACCCCAATCGGTAAAGAAGAGAGTACCATTACAAGGATCCAACACTATGGCACGTGGTCTTTCCACTCTAGCAATCATTACTAAATCAGAACCATCTAGATTCATGGCATATATGGAATTATTGGAACTATCAGTCCAATATACTTTATTTTGAGTCCAATCATAAGCTATACCTTCTGGATTAATACCCTTACTTAACACAACAGTGGCATCATTTAGACTGGGATTATCAGCCTTGGTATAGGCTATTTTAGCCCATGGACGGATTTGTGTATAAAACATATGATTGTCATTGTAGTCAAAATCTAAGCCCACCACATTGGTAAGATTAGTCATGGGTTGGAAGGGTGTTTGAGTTGAACGAGGATCCAAATTTACAGCTCTAATTTCAGTACGTGTAGCAAATACTAGATACTCATTAACTGATTCACATTTACGTTCATCATTAGCCAATTTACCAGTAGCACAGTCACATTTATAATTCAGGCGAGAAGGATTTGATGTATCGGGTGGAAAACTGAAACATAATTGATCACAACCACCATTTCCGAGACGAGTGCAAGGATTGCTTTCATCTTGTGGCTGATTATTAATACTGTAAATAGCAATATCTCTTAATTTAGCCAAATTTGTTCTAACTTTTGTGGGTAACGAAGAATTTCCAGGTAATTTGGAAGCCTTAAAGACTGTCATAAGATTACGATCTACCCAGTAGACATCTGATAAATGTATAGCAATACCCATGGGATTTGGTAAATTACGGCGTATAATTTGTCTATTGCCTCCAGAATAAGAGATTTTTTGTATCGTATCCAATTTAGAATCAACCCAATAAACATCATGTGTTAACATATCCACAGTTAAATCTCTAGGATTTGATATACCTGAGGTAACAACAGGAGTCCAATTGCTGCCATCCAAATAGGCTTTACCAATTCTAGGATATTGACCATAATCAATCCAGTACAACAGTCTTTTAATAGGATTAACAGCCAATTCTCTAGGAGCATCATTGGTAGTTTTAACCAATACTTTACGATGACTACCATCTAACCAGCAAACTTCCACATAATTTTCATGAGGATACACATTTGTAAAGTACATATTACCGGCTACCCAATCTATGGTTAAACCTCTTATACCATTACTGCCTATACCCAATTTAATAATATGTTGTAATTCTGTGCCATTTGGTCTAGTACGGAATATACCACTCCATTCTCCACGATTATATTCAGCCCAATAAATCCATTGTTCACGGAATAATACATCAACATGTAAAATATGATGTCCTGCACCAGTAATAGGAACCATAGCTTCTGAACTGTCAGACAAAGAATAACCTCGTGTAACATCTAATTGTGATACCACTGCAAAGGTCTTATAATTTACACAGTTTACATCATTTTCCTTGCGATAACCAATACCACAGGCACAAGTTCTTGAGGCACTATCATCGGGTATACATAAATGTTCACAGTTACCATTGTTGGTCTGACAAGGATGTTGCATCATGGGACGTTTCTTATAAATCATCATACTCTTAAGTTCTGGTTCATTATCTACTATTGTCTTAGGATTATCTCCCCTTGGTAAATCCACTCTAACAATATTTTCATAAGTAGGATCTAAATAGTAGAGACGTGAATCTAAGATACCCAAACTTTTAGGTTTTGATATAGCATTTTCTTCCGTTAACAATACACGATGATCTTCACCATGATAATCCATAACACAAATAGTGGCTGGATGTTGCGTTGAATAATACACTAAACTTTTGTCAATATCTAAGGCAATACTTTCAGGTTTTTCAATATCTTCTTTAAGAACAATAGCATTCATGCCATTCATATTAACACGACCAATCTTAACGGGTACACCAAATCCACCTTCATCAATCCAAAATACTTTACCGTGATTGGGATCTAAAACAATTTGTTTAGGTTTGGAAACCGAAGTCTTATTACCGTCATTAGCTAGGATTATAGTACGATATTTTATTTTGCCATCTACTCGTACAGCTTCAATGTTGCTAGCAACACGATTACCCATATAGAGATTACGACCTAACCAATCAAAGGCTATGGTATAAGGAGCACCAACAATACCAGTTTCGGTACCTAAGAACTGTGTCTTGTTACCACCTCCATAGGGTGTTGTAAAGATTGTACAATTTTCATCATCATCTTCACGTCCTTGAACCCAATACAGAGTTTCACCTTTACGATCGAAATCCAAGCCAGTACTACTTTCAATACCAATTACAGGAGCCAAATTACCAGCTCGAGCATCACCACCATTTAAGGGTATATCAACAATTTGTGTTCCTTTAACCACCATTAGGAAAGGATTTTCTTCTTCTATACAACGTCCTTCACTAAGCAATCGATAACCAGGTTTACATTTACAGGAATATCCCTCACTAGCACTAGGACTGAGTAAACATAAATGTTGACATTTAGAATTTTCACAAGGATTAGGATACATAGGCTGCAATGAAGGATGATGAACGTGAATAGACAAAGGTTGACTTATAAGATGTGACACTACAGTTTGATTATGTCCTCGGAATTTGTTAGCAGATAAAACACGATTCAATTGACGATCAGTCCAGTACAGAGTATCTTCGAACAATGACAAAGAATGGGGATGTAAAAGATAATGACTTCCAGCCAATACCTGTTGTCTTCCCGTACCATTATAGTAACAAAAGTCTATAAAATCTAATTTGGAATCAGCAAAGTATACTCGTTTAGTGGCAGTATCTAAAGTTAAACCATTAGGCCAATATATTTTGGTATTGATAATCGTTTCACGCATAGTACCATCCATGCCAATACGTTCAATGCGAGGATTTTCACCCCAATCTGTCCAAAAGATAAATCTAGCATCTGGACTGGGATCTATACACATACCTCTGGGTTGGGTAATATTCTCTCTTACCAATACTAATCTATTTGAGCCATTCTCCGAAGACACCTCAATAGTGTTGAGCTTGCTGTCCAACCAATATAGATTTTTAGCTATCCAATCATAAGCCAAACCTTCTACCAAATCCAAACCGGTAGTTATAATTTCTTGAGGATCAGAACCACGATCTAAACGTGAGATCTTCTTTAATTTCATATCACTCCAGAATATGGTGCCAGTTAACATATTTGAGGCGGTAGCTACTACATTTTCCACATATATGGGTACTCTTTCCAAACCCTGATCTTTTAGATCTGCTACCAAAATAGAATGTCTGTTGGATATAATAAGGAAAGCCGAAGAATGGTTAACAGCTTTACATCTATGTTTATCAGCATCCAAAAGATAACCATCTACACAGGAACAGAAATAGGAGCCCTTGGTATTAGTACACATTTGTGAACACAAACCAGGAGGATCACATTCATTGGTATCTTCACAAGTGTATTTATCTTCACCAATCTCCGAACCGGGAGGACATATACAGGTAGCACCCAGAGGAGTTTTTTGGCAACCATTCGAACATAAGCCGGTTTGATGTTCACATTCTGCTAAATCACATCCCTCACCTTCATCAGCACCATTTGGACAATCGGGTGTACCATCACATACTGAAGTCATATTAACACAACGTTCACTAATGTCGGGACATTGCCATTGACCATGTGGACATTTAAATGGTGGCGCCACACAAGCATGTTGGGAACTTTCATCTGAACCATCACCACAATCATCTTTGCCATCACAGATATATGCCTTGAAAACACAATTGGTATTGTTACACTTGAAGAAATTAGGAGCACAAGTAATTTGACCACATTCCTCTTCATCCGAATGATCGGAACAATCGTTCGAGCCATCACAATGCCAGGCTATGGGTATACAAAAACCAGATGATTTGCATCTAAAGTGTTTTTCCAAATTACATTGATTGGGACCCATTGAGGGACAACCCAACTCATCGGAACCATCATTACAATCAGGTATACCATCACATTTATACGACTCTTCTACACATTGACGCAAATCGGCACATTTAAATTGATTGGCCAAACAAGTAATGGGCGGACAATCTTTTTCATCTTGTTTATCAAAGCAATCATCATCACCATCACATACCCAACTTTGAGGAATACAATGACCCGTTCTGGGGCAGGTGAATTGGAAGTAGGCACAAGTTTTTTCGGCACAAAAATCACCTTCATCAGAACCATCACCACAGTCATTTTCACTATCACATTTCCACATATTTGGTATACAACGTCCATTGGCACAGGCAAATTGAGCGGTACCGCAAGTAACATTACCACATTCAAATTCATCTGAGTTATCGCCACAATCATTTTCCTGATCACAACGGAAGTTAAGGGGTATACAACGGCCCGACTTACATTGGAATTCATTGGAGCCACAAGTAGGTTCTGGGAAAAAGAGAGAGAGAAAATTAAATTTTATATAGTGTTATGAAAACTTGTTTTCCAACTTAAGCTTTGAAAAGAAATTTTTGTTGTTCGAAGATTCCAATTGTAATTCGTAAAAGATCAGTTCAAATTAAATTTATATTTTAAGTTTTTCAATTGGAATCTTTGAATTAACATTAATCTTTTACAAACAACAATTTATCTTTTACGAATAACAATTTGAGTCTTCGAATATCATTTATCTTTTTCGAATTTCAATTAATCTTATACGAATTACAATTGGTCTTTTACGAATTCAAATTGATCTTTTACGAATAACAATTGGTCTTTTCGAATTTCAATTGATATATTTTGAGTATGAGTTGATCTTTTACGAATAACAATTGAAATCTTCGAATTTCAATTATTCTTTTACAATTGGAATCATCAAATTTCTTCTGATATTTTTGGAATTACAGTTGATTTGATACGAATTACAATTGGAATCTTCAAATTTTAATTGATCTTTTTCGAATCGCAATTGATCTTGTGGAGGATCGATCTGGCACCATCGCCAGCAAGGATAATAACCTAATTGACCTCGACCTTTCACAAAACTCCATTTACGCGGAAAAAGTTCAACTGTCACACTTCCCATAATTAGGGGGAGTTCGGTGAAACGTCGAGGTCGATTAGGAGGGCACTACTTCATGGTGGCGATGTTGCCAAAACGATCATTGACAGAATTTTTACGAATTACAATTAATATTTTCGGAGTTTTCGAATTGGAATCTTCGAATTTTAAATAGAATTTCAATATTTTAAAGAAGAAACTTCTAATTTCAATTCGAATTTATGAATTTAAAAAAAGAATGTTCGAACAACAAAAAAACATATTTGAATTTCAATTGATCTGCTACGAATAACGTCTTTAAGTAGTTTACAATTAACGTTGAAGATGAACTTCCAACAAAATATAATGAAAAATTTCTAAGAGTATTTCGCAATTTACTTACTTGTACAATTTTGTTCTTCATCCGAATTATCCAAACAATCATCATCACCATCACATACCCAAGACTTTGGTATACATCTTTGATTGTTGCAAGTGAAATCCCAAGAATTGGGACACGCTTGTACCGGAGGCTCAGCACTTTGATCCACTACACACGTAGACTGATCATCTGCCAAACGTTCACCATACGGACACGAACATTTCGGTTGTAAGGTACCAGTCTCATTATTCGGTACGGCAAAACAAATCTTTTCACAACCACCATTATCTCTATGACAAGGTTGAGTATCTTCCACCGTTTGAACGTCGTGACTATAAACTTTAACACCATATAAACGATTTGTTTGTGGTTCTCTAACCATCATTTCTTCTTGTTCTCCGGTCAATTTATGTAAACGTATTATAGCATCCAGACGCCAATCCGTAATATACATCCACTCATTGTGAATTACTATGGAGAAGGGATGTCTTACCAAACGAGAGTTAACTGTCTTTATATCACTACCATCTAATTTAGCATGTTGTACATGATCAAGTAAAGCATCACACCAGTAAACACGATCTTCTTTGAAATCAATGGATAAACCATTAGGCCAACCTAAGGTAACATTTTTAAATACCAACAAATTGCTGCCATCTGTATTTGCTCTTGTTATATTGGCAGGACGATCCCATTCCGAGAAGAATATGAAACCACGATTAGGATGTACCACTATAGCACGAGGTCTCTTAAGATCTTTCAATAATGTACGACGATAAGTGACATTACGGGTAGATAACACATTAAGAGTACCCTTACGTGAATCAATGTAGTATAGGTTCTTGGAAACCCAATCAACAGCTAAACCTTCAACACCTTCATTTTGAGAAGCCAATACAATTTCACGACCTGTACCATTACGATGTACCCGATAGATGACATCTTGTAAAACATCAGAGTAATAAATAAATTCATCTCTAGCATCGAAATCTAAACCGACAAAACGTGCTCTTCTCGAGACAATCGGTAAAATAGCATCACTGAATCCCTCGATCACAGGTTCCAAAACTTTACCCTTAATAAATCTTTGTTGGGAATACATCAGGAACTCTTTAACAATATTACAATTCTTCAAATCTGATTGCAATTGAAAACCGGTATGACAGGCACAACGATAACCCAAATGATTGGCTCCTTTAACAGCTGTAACAATACACATATGATTGCAGCCACCATTATTAGAACCACAAGGATTTGTTGCTTTGGGTTGAGTTAACGCATGTACAGCTACAATACCCTTAGGTTCTCTAATATCTTTAGCTTTGTAGGTAACTTGTATAGAAGTTGGACCAGCATATTTATCCACCGACATAATACCCTGTTTGGTGGCGTCTGTCCAAAAGATACGATTTTCAAATAAAGCCAAACGTGAAGGTGACGGTACTTGTTGTCCTCTTAAAACCATAACACGTTTATTACCCTCATAATCTACAGTTTCAATATAATCCAATAGAGAATCACACCAGAAAACACGTTGACCAATAATATCCACTGTAACACCGGATGCCTTATAGGCTGCTTCGGATACTATAGATCTAGCATGAGTACCATCCATATGAGCTCTTAACACTTGACCACCATCCGCCACAAACATTAAACCAGTTGTTGGATCTAAAGCCAAATCAGCCGGACTGGTTAAATTGGAGCCCAACACTACGGCATGCGAGTTACCACTCAATTCAAAAACATCAATCTTTTGACCCACTGAATCCGCTACATATAATTTATCACCAACCCAATCCACCGCTAGAGCTACCGGGGCCCAGGTACCGGGCAAAGTTATATCCAATGGTTGTATAGCACTGCTAAAGACATTTAGAGGTAAACTTTGTACCTTGCGTGTTTTAATATCCGACCAATATAATGTATTACGATGATAATGATAAGCCACACCTGAAGCAGCACTAGCATTGGCTATAACACGAGGATCACCACCATGGGCAGACATTTTGACGACGGCACGATCATGGGCAAATATTAATTGTAAATTATTAGCATCGGGTGCTATACATTTGTTATTATTAACTAAAGTATAACCATAAGAACACGAACAGGTAAACGAGCCTTCGGTATTGGTACACAATTGATCACAGTTACCCCATTCAGCACATTCATCTAAATCGACACAAGTACGATTATCAGCTGCCAAAGATTGACCGGAACGACAATAGCAAATGCCACCCGTTAAGGAAGGACCACATTTATATTCACAACTTAATGCTGGACAGGATGTAGTAGCTGTAATATCGAAGAAATACAATTAGTTTGATTTACGGTTGTAGCCACAAGCAGAGATTTAAAAGAATTTATTCTTAAATTTTCGAGAGAATAAACAAATTTTTAAAGGATTTGGAACACGGACTTATTGTACCAAAAGGGACTTTTGGAACACATATTTTTTCCATAGAAAACTTAAACGGATAAAGTTTTTTCCATACAGAACTTTATCGTATAAAGTTTTTGCCAGAGAAAAATTTATCGGATAAACCCGTGTAAAAATTATTAGATATAATAAGATCTAATTATATATGATTATATCTTGTCTTATGTGACACCATATCAAATTATATATAACGAGATATATTATATCTGAACCTATATGTAACGATATCTCGTAACATATGTGGCTATATCTTCTACAATATCTGGCATCTGTATTAAGATGTGATCAGATCTGATGTTATATCTGGAATTTTTAAAACAAAATATAAAAATCAATAAATAAAAGTTTTTAAGTTAAATTGAAAACCCCTAATTCGATATCATGTTAATTTTTGCAATTATCGAAATTTTTCGTTTTTTTATATTTGTCTTTGTTATTTTCAATTTTAAAACAAAAAAAATCAAAACAGAAAAGAAAAATAAAAAAATTTAAATTTGAAATTTCTTTCAAACAAATAATAAAATATTTTGTTTATATGAATTATATTTTATCGTTCGTTTTTTGCTCAAAACTTTTATTAAATCTCAAAACTTCTATTAAATACATAATTTATTGTGTGGATGTGGTTGCAGTTTCACAGGAACGTGAAAGATAATGTCCTGAGCTTTTACCAGCTGAAATTTGGAAAAGACGCGGAGAGAAGATCAATTACTGTTTTGTTTCCAATAAACGTTACAATCATGATTGATCGGAAGTTAAAATTTTCATTGCTGCCCAAAATTTTAGACGGATGATGTTAAATTTAGTGTCATGGCATGAATATTATTCTTTTTTTAATTAAACAGTTCACGCGAAAAAGGGCGAATTTTTACCAAAATTTTACAGAGGATTGTAAAGCTGTGCTAAAAAAGCAATTGTGCAATATGATCTATTTGCCCCTCTCCGCGTCAACAGTTTTATTGTTAAATGTTTTGTTATTTTTATAATTAGGTTATACTTCATGAATTTTGTATTTTTTATGTAAAAAAATAATTATACCTACACATTACATTAGTTTTTTAATGTTGACATTTGCTTATTTTGTTTTAATTTTTTTAAATCAATAAAAGTTAATTAAAAAAATATTTTTTAAATTTTATTAAGTAACATTTAAAATAAATTTAGGGGTTAAATAAAAAAAAATTTCCTAAAAATCCAAAATCAAGAGATATAGACTTATATCAGTTCTGATACAATTAGATATAATTTGATCCGAGATTTGTCCCCATTTTTCGGATCTAACATATCTGTTTAGATATAAACTATCAGATATAATTAGATATGGCATCACATATATTTGGATCTGGTACCATATCATTTTTTTTACACGGGAAGTTTTTTTCCATAAAAAAACTATCGGATAAAGTTTTTTCCATAGAAAACTTTATCGGATAAAGTCTTTTCCATAGAAAACTTTATCGGGTAAAATTTTTTCCATAGAAAACTTTATAGGATAAGGTATTTTCATAGAAAACTTTATCGAATAAAGTTTTTTCCATAGAAAACTTTATCGGATAAAGTTTTTTCCATATAAAACGTTCTCGGATAAAGTATTTCCATAGAAAACTTTATCGGATACAGTTTCTTCCACAGAAAACTTTATCGGATAAAGTTTTTTCATAGAAAACTTTATCGGATAAAGTTTTTCCATAGAAAACTTTACCGGATAAAGTTTTTTCCATAGAAAACTTTATCGGATAAAGTTTTTTTCCACAGAAAAGTATTTTCCATAGAAAACTTTATCGGATTAAAGTATTTTGCATAGAAAACTTAATCGAATAAAGAAAACATTATCGGATTAAACTTAATCGGATTAAGTTTAATTCCATAAAAAAACTTTATCGGATAAAGAAAAGTTATAGGATAAAGTTTTTCTTGTAGAAAATGTATCGGATAAAGTTTTCTCATAGACAAATTTATCGGATAAAGGTTTTCTTATAGAAAACTTTGTCGGATAAAGTTTTTTATAGAAAAATTTATCAGATAAAGGTTTTTTATAAAAAAATTTATCGAATTAAGTTTTTCTTATAGAAAAATATATCGGATAAAGATTTTCTTAAAAAAAAAAATTATCTGATAAAGTGTTTCGTATAGAAAATTTTGTCGGATATAGATTTTCTTAAAGAAAAATTAATCGGATATAGTTTTTCTTAAATAAAAATTAATCGGAAAAAGTTTGTGCTTTAAAAAAATTTATCGGATAAAGTTTTTCTTTTTCTCGAAAAAAGATATAGAAAAATTTATTCGAAAAAGTTTTTCTTATAGACAAATTCATCGGATAAAGTTTTTCCAATAAAAACATTTGTCGGATAAAATTTTTCTCCGTGCTGCAAAATTTGGAAATCAGACTCGGAATCAGCATTAAAAGGTTAATTAAAGACGAGTGATCAGATCCTAGACGCATCCAAAAATGTAACTATCCTTTAAAAATCAATAAAACCAATTAATTTAAATCTATGTCTTTCCTTTACACAAACGAAAATTCTTTTTAATCTCTGCTCCTTAACAAATCAACATCATAATTATAATTAGGTATTGTTGAACATGTATACTTACAACAAGCTGTTTCCTCATCACTGCCATCTTCACAGTCTCGTTTTCCATCACATAATTGCGTTTTCAATATGCATTTCGGTGTCCCATTAGCACCACCACGTGGACAAAGGAACTTATTATCGGGACATGCTATGGCTGTACAATTGGCTTCATCACTTTCATCAGCACAATCATGATAACCGTCACAATAGAAATTTGATGGTATACACAATGCATTCGTACAACGGAATTGACCATGATGACAAGGTGGAAAATCTAGTTGGAGAAAATACATAATGAGATGAATGTATATAAGTAGAATTTGATGATGATGATGTCTTTGTTAGTGTATGCGTGTTTTGTCAAAACTAGCACAAGAATACGATAAAGGGAAGAATAGTTTATGTTAATTGCACTTGCTGTATTAAGAAAAGGGTGTTGATTGGAAGTCTTGAATAAGTTTTTTTTTTTTGTATTCAATGATTTTCAGATGACTTTAATTAATTTTAAAGGTCACTTTGATATAAATTTAAGAAAGAAAAGTATTTTTTATTGGTTTTTACATTTTTTTTAAAGAAACCATAACGGACAAAGTTTTTTTTTCATTGAAAACTTTATCGGATAAAGTTTTTTCCATAGAAACCTTAATCGAATACATTTTTTTTGCATAGAACACTTTACCATATAAAGTTTTTTCATAAAAAATTTTATCGGATAAAGTTTTTTCCATAGAAAACATTGTTGGATAAAGTATTTTTATAGAAAACTTTATCAGATAAGGTTTTCTCCATATAAAACTTTACTGGATAAAGTTTTTTTCGAGAGAAAACTTTATCGGATAAAAGTTTTTTTATATAAAACATTATCGGATAATTTTTTTTTGGTAGAAAAAATTTTCAAAGGAAGTATTTTCAATAGAAAACATTATCGAATACATGTTTGTAATAGAAAATTTTAACGAGTAAAGTTTTCCTATAAAAAAATAATCGGATAAAGTTTATCTACAAACAAAAACCTTATCGGATAAAAGTTTTTTTTATATAAAACATTATCGGATAATTTTTTTTGGTAGAAAACATTTTCAAATAAACTATTTTCAATAGAAAACATTATCGGATACATTTTTGTAATAGAAAACTTTAACGGGTTTTCCAATAAAAAAAAAAATATCGAATAAAGTTTTTTTTAAGCAAAGCATTATCGGATAAAGGTTTTTTTTTTATAAAAAATAATTATTGGATTAAGTTTTAATCACGGATAAAGTTTTCTTGCAAAAAAATCATCGGATAAAGTTTTTCTTTAAGAAAAACTTATTCGATAATTTTTTTTTGCTAATAGAAAACTATATCGTTTTTATAGAAAACTTTATCGAATTAAACTTTATCGGATAAAGTTTTTCTATAGAAAAGATCGGATTAAGATTTTCTTGTAGAAAACTTTATCGTTTAGTTTTTCTTATAGAAAATGGATAAAGTTTTTCTTGTAGAAAACTTTTCTTGTAAAAAACTGTCTTTACAGAAAAACGAAAATTATCCGATAAAGTTTTACTTATAAAACACTTTATTGGATAAAGTTTTTCTTATAGAAAAAATCTTTATCACATCTGTTTCTTATAGAAAACATTATCGAATAAAGTTTTTCTTATAGAAAACTTTATCGGATAAAGTTGTACTTATAAAAAAACTTTATCACATAGTTTTCTTATAGAAAACATTATCGGATAAAGTTGTACTTATAAAAAAACTTTATCACATAGTTTTCTTATAGAAAACATTATCGGAAAAAGTTTTTCTTATAGAAAACTTTATCGGATAAAGTTTTTCTTATAGAAAACTTTATCGGATAGAGTTTTTCCTATAGAAAATGTTATCGGATAGAGTTTTCCTTATAGAAAATTTTATCGGATAAAGTTTTTCTTTTAGAAAAGTTTATCGTATAAAGTTTTTCTTATAAAAAACTTAATCACATAGTTTTCTTATAGAAAACATTATCGGATAAAGTTGTACTTATAAAAAAATTTATCACATAGGTTTCTTATAGAAAACATTATCGGAAAAAGTTTTTCTTATATAAAACTTTATCGGATAAAGTTTTTCTTATAGAAAAGTTTATCGTATAAAGTTTTTCTCATAAAAAACTTTATCGGATAGAGTTTTTCTTATAGAAAATTTTATCGGATTAAGTTTTTCTTACAGAAAACTTTATCGGATAAAGTTTTTCTTAGAGAAAACTTTATCGGATAAAGAAAACTTTATTGGATACAATTTTTCTTATAAAAACCTTTTCGGGGAAAAGTTTATCAGAGTGATTTTATTATAGACAACTTTATCGGATAAAGTTGTTCTTATAGAAAAATTTATCGGAGAAAGTTTTTCTTATAGAAAACTTTATCGGATTAAGTTTTTTTATAGAAACATTTTTCGGATAAAGTTTTGTTATAGAAAACTTTATCGAATAAAATCCTCATCAAATTGATAAAGAAAACTTTATCTGATGAAGTTTTTCTTATAGAGAAATTTATTGGATAAAGTTTTTCTTACAGAAAACTTTATCGGATAATAGAAAACTTTAAGTTTTTCTCATATAAAACATTATCGGATAGAGTTTTTCTTATAGAAAGCTTTATCAGATAAAGCTTTATCGGATAAACTTTATCAGATAAAGTTTTTCTTATAGAAAACTTTATCGGATAAACTTTATCAGATAAAGTTTTTCTTATAAAAAACTTTATCGGATAAAGTTTTCTTATATGAAACTTTATCAGATGAATAAAGAGATAAAGTGTTTCCTGTAAAAAATGTAATGGATTAAGTGATTTTCTAAAGAAAACTTTAACTTTAAAACGTCGGAAAAAATTATGAAATAATCTTTTAGAATACATGACCTAAATAAGCCCGATTTAGAAACTTCTAAATAACGTAATAATAAAATTAGGAAAAGGTCGATAACAACTTTATCGAATTAAGTTTTTTCCTGTGGAAACCATTATCGGATAAAAGTTTTTCGATAGAAAAATATATCGGATAAAGTGTTTTATATAAAAAATTATATCGGATAACGATTTTTCTTTAAAAAAAATTTAAATATTGTTTTAAAGTTTAAAATAAAATTTTCACAAAACTTTAAGGCAACTAGTCATCCGTTCTACTTCGTTACTTCAATTCAATTCAAATCTGGTGTCCTTCTTATCTTCTCTTCCAACAGCCCTAGTTTTTCTTGTATGCAGTTTCCATAAATTTGCATAACAAGTTTTCCCTTTTTTTTGTGTTATTCAAAGTGCAACAACAATACTAGCAGAAAATGTAAATGGAACACAAAAAAAGAAAAAAAAAAAAAATATGTAATGTATGCATGTTGGTTGTACTTACTGCATCCTTGCTCATCAGAATTATCACCACAGTCATCTTTGTGATTGCACTTCAGTGAAGCACTAATACACTTTAAACCATTGGCACAACGAAATTGATCCAAACGACAGGCTGTGCCCTTACAATTCTCTTCATCGCGACCATTGCGGCAATCTAAATAGCCATCACAACGTTTTTCTTTGGGTACACAAGGGCCGGACAAACGGCTGCCATCCGAGGGTGGTAAACCACCAGGTTGATTACAAAATACATCAGTTGTTTGACATTTTCTATAAGCTGTGTTAGTGTGTGTGAGTGTTTGAGTAAACGGAGTAGTGGAGGAGTAGGTCATCAGCAACAAAGAGATGGTAGAGGAATTGCAAAAATATAAATGCAAAGAAAATAAGATAATGTTTGCAATATAAAAACAAACATTACAAAGGACAGGTCATATAGGAAAGTGGATATTTACAAAAGAAGACAAGGATAAATAAAAAATTGTTGGATAAAAATTGAAAAGGATAAAATATTTTTATTGACAATTTATTGCAATGTTATTGTTGTACGTATTGGATTGTTTGCATTTAAGTGCAATCATTGAAATGACAGGCCATACACAACAAATATAACAATTGAAGTAAGCAAAAAAAGAAAGAAAAACAAAAAGATAATGTTTGTTGACATAAGAAAACAATATGCAAAAACAGAAAATTGTTTCAAAGAAAACAAACAGGAAACGGAAACAATTGTTTATATACACAAGAACACACATATACAAATATGAGAGCAGGCAGGAGTATAAGAGAAGGCACACGCACACACATTTTAAAGAAAATATATAAATTGTTTTATAACGTTTATCATCAAGACATCAAGTGGGTAAACAGGAAACGGAAACATGAAAAGATAAAGAAAAAAAATGGAAAATTTCGATAAGTAAAATTGTTGAAAACTTTTAAATAAATTAAATTATACTTTTAAAACAATTAAAAACTATCTTGCAATTTTTTTTCTGTTTGTATTTGAAACAAACAAAAAAGTTCATCATCTATCATGTCAATACCATTAATTCATTATTTGTTTTCAAAATCATCAAATAAAAAAATAAAGAGAAACTACAAAGTTCAACTTCTTATTTGTTGTCAGGAAGTAAATCTTTTTCAATCACTTCCTTCTCTTTTTTTTTTTTTTTTTTTTGCTATATTTTTCTCCATTTATAACTCGTTAAAGTTATTGTCTGTATTTGAAATGGGAAAAATCTGAAAAAAAAAAGAAAACGTATTATACTTTTTATTTTTTTTGTTTGTCTGCTTGATAACTGTCAAGTTGTATTAACTCTTTTTATGTTTTTCTTGTTCTTGCACTTTTTAAACTTCATCTTTAGGTAAACTTTAAATTTATCTTGTTATAAACCTAAATCTGGCCGCCCTACACAAAATTATTCGATTGATCAAAAAGTTGTAAAAGATATATTTTGAGTAGATAAAACATATTTTCTTAATTTTCCTGAATTTTTCTCTCTTTACCGATTTTTGTCATTTTTTAAATTTTCTGAATTTTTCTGATATTTTTTGAAATTTTCTGAATTATATCTCTGAGTTCTTTTTAATTTTCCAAAACTTTTTCTAGCTGTTGAATAATACGTAACATAGTTACACAGTGATACAAAATTGAATTTTCCGAATCGGATTGGGATGAAACCAAAAGTTGACGTTTTACATAACAAAACCCTTAAGTTTTTTTTTTTTTTAGTTCAGCGCTAGATTTTTTTTACACGCATTTGAAGTTGGTGATTTTAAAGCATTAAAAGTTTTTGTGTACTAAACATGTCCTACTTTAAGGGCCCCCGATGCTGACCTCATTGGACATGTGGGGTCCAGCATCCAAACTTAAGTTCGAAATTACGTTACCTACAATCAGTATGAATTTCTCTGCAATCGGTCCAGTACCTACTAACTGAATAGTCAAATAACTAAAAATAAACCACTGTGCGGCGTTGCCTATTATTGTTATTTAAAGGCAATTTTAAAATTAAGTATACGCCACTTTAATCAAAATATTTTTTTTTTATAAATTTTTATTTTTTTTTATTTTCCATAATTTTGTTTTGTTTTATCAAAAACATTTTGTTGATCAACTTTTTTTTTCATCAAAAACTATTTAAGAGCATTTCCAGCATATAAGTCTCAAGTTTTGGAGCTCCTTTTCGTAAACACCTTTTTCCATAAAAATTTTTTTATTCTATAGATAACTTTATCGTATAAAGTCCTTTTTATAAAAAACCTTCGTCTTCATCCGACAATAAAAATTTACAGGGTAAGGTTTTTTTTATAAAGAACTTAACCGGATAAAGTTTTTTTTTTTTTTAAAACAGTTTTTTGTATAAAAAACTTTATCGGATACATTTTTTTTCTATAAAAAACTTAATTGGATAAAGTTTTTTTAATAAAAAACTTAATCGGATAAAGTATTTTTAAAAAACAACTTAATAGGATAAAGTTTTTTCTATAAAAAATTTCATTGAATAAAGTTTTTTTCTATAAAAAACTTCATCGAATAAAGTTTTTTCCATAAAAATCTTAATCGGATAAAGCTGTTTCAATAAAAAAACTTTTGTAGGCTTAAGTTTTTTCAATAAAAAACTTTATCGAATAAAGTTTCTTATCTTAAAAATTTATCGAATTTTTCTAAAATAAACCTAAACGGATAAAGTTTTTTTTATAGAAAATAAAATAAAAATCTTATTCGAATAAATCTGTTTCAATAAAAAACTTTGGTAGGCTTAAGTTTTTTCTATAAAAACTTAATCGGATAAAGTTTTTTCTAAAAAAAATTAATTGGAAAAAGGTTTTTCTATGAAAAACTTAATCGGATAAAGATTTTTCTATAAAAAACTTAATCGGATAATGATTTTTCTATAAAAAACTTAATCGGATAATGTTTTTTCTAAAAAAACTTAATCGGATATAGTTTTTTTATTAAAAAAAATTGTTGGATAAAGTTTTTTCTATAAAAAAATTATTGGATAAAGTTTTTCTATAAAAAAATTATCGGATAAGGTTTTTTCTATAAAAAAATTATCGGATAAAGTTTTTTCTATAAAAAAAATTTATCGGATAAAGTTTTTTCTATAAAAAAGTTTATCGGATAACGTTTTTTCTATAAAAAAATTTATCGGATAAAGTTTTTTCTATAAAAAAAAATTTATCGGATAAAGTTGTGCTATAAATAAAAATATCGGATAAAATTTTTTCTATAAAAAAATTTATCGTATAACATTTTAAAAATTTATCGGATAAAGTTTTTTCTATAAAAAAAATATCGGATAAAATTTTTTCTATTAAAAAATTTATCGGATAACATTTTTTCTATAAAAAAATATATCGGATAAAGTTTTTTCTATAAAAAAAATTTATCATATTAAGTTTTTTCTATTAAAAAATTTATCGGATAAAATTTAAAAAAAAAAAAAAATATCGGTTAAAGTTTAAATCAAAACATTTTTTTTCATAATTTTTTTTTTTTTTTTTCATTAAAATTTTTTCATAAATTCATTTAAACTTATTCATTACCAGCCTATTCGTGCCAAATTTTGGAAGTCTAGCTTTTTTGGTTTGGACTGTAGTGTGCTTCCTACTGATGGACCGACAGACCAACCTGGCTTGTATGTCTTAGGATAGATTTTGTTCAAATTTACTACATTTTACTTTCCATAGAACCAATAACTGCATCTTGTTATAAAAAAATTCTCAAATTCTGAGACATGTTTCCTTATAAAAAATGATCTCAGATTCTGAGACATTTTTCCTTAAAAAAAGATCTCAGATTCTGAGACATTTTTCCTTATAAAAAGATCTCGGATTCTGAGATTCTGAGTCATTCTTCCTTATAAAAAATAATTCTCAGATTCTGAGACATTTTTCCGTATAAAAAAAATTCTCAGATTCTGAGACATTTTTCCTTATAAAAAAAATTCTCAGATTCTGAGAAATTTTTCCTTATAAAAAAATTCTCAGATTCTGAGAAAGTTTTTACTTAGAAAAATATTCTCAGGCATTAAAAATTGTTTTTTGTTGGATATCTGTTCAAAATATTTTAAATGAAAAGGAGGTTCTTCTAGTTCGAGGTAATTTTTATGTTTATTTTCCAATTTTGTCCGATAAAATAAAAATTTAACAAAGATCTCTATCCGTTAAGTTTCCTGTAAAATAAATAGTGAACTCTGTGGTCGTACTTTACCAAGCTTGTTTTTCTTTAACTTATTTTTTTCTTTTTTTTGTCATACCAAGGTTTTTTAACTCCTTCCAAGTTTTTGTTTGCCCTGTAAGTTTTTCTTTCCCCTTCCTTATATTGTTGTTTTATATCATAAATGGTAGAAATCAAAAACACATATTGTTTGTACCAGTCATTGTCGTTATGATTTGTTCACTTTATGATTTGTTAGTTCTTTGGAATGGAATGATCAATAATAGAAAAAAGAAAAATAAACTACATAATAAAGTTTTAAGTTTTAAAAATGAAAATATGAAATTGAAAATTGTTGTAATAAAGTTTAATTAGAAATAAAATTGAACAATTTATTCAATATGCTGTAATGAACGTTATTAAAGATATTGATATTTAGTTACTAGGAAAGTAATAAATTATAGAATATTAGATGACATGACCTAAAAAAAAGGCAATTTAAAATTAAATTGAAGGAAGTAATAAAAGGAAAACGATTTATTTAGACTTAAAGTAGGCAGCAGATAGTAACAAATATTTGAGCCCAGAAATAGGCAATAATATTTTGCAATTGCATGTTATATAAAGTTTTTTCGATAGATATAAAGTTTTTTCGATAGATAACTTTATCGGATAAAGTTTTTTCTATAAAACAATTTATCGGATAGAGTTTTTCAATAAAAAAAAATTATGGGATAAAGTTTTTTCTATAAAAAAATTTATCGGATAAAGATTTTTCTAAAAAAAAGTTTATCTATAAAAAACTTTATCGGATACATTTGTTTCTATAAAAAACTTAATCGGATAAAGTTTTTTCTATAAAAAAAACTTATAAAACAATTTATCGGATAAAGTCTTTATCCGGCAATAAATGTTTACCGGATAAGGATTTTTCTATTAAGGAATTTATCGGATAAAGTTTTTTTATAAAAAAGTTTATCGGATAAAGTTTTTTTTTTATAGAAGAGTTTATCGGATAAAGTTTTTTTTATAAAAAAGTTTATCGGATAAAGTTTTTTGTATAAAAAAAATTATCGGATACATTTTTTTGTATAAACAACTTAGTCGGATAAAGTTTTTCTACAAAAAAATTATTCGGATTAAGTTTTTTATAGAAAATATTTATCGGATAAAGTTTTTTCTATAAAAAAATGTATTGGATAAAGTTTTTTCTATAACAATTTTATCGGATAAAGTTTTTTGTATAAAAAAATTTATCGGATAGTTTTTCTATAAAAAATTTATTGTATAAAGTTTTTTCTATAAAAAAAATTATAGGATAAATATTTTTCTACAAAAAAATTATTCGAATAAAGTTTTTTCTATAAAAAAAATTTATCGGATAAAGTTTTTTCTATAAAAAATTTATGGGATAAAGTTTTTTCTATAAAAAAATGTATTGGATAAAGTATTTTCTATAAAAGAATGTATCGGATAAAGTTTTTTTATGAAAAATTTATCAGATAAAGTTTTTTCTATGAACAATTTATCGGATAAAGTTTTTTCTACAAAGAATTTATCGGATAAAGTTTTTTGTATAAAAAAATTATCGGATAGTTTTTTCTATAAAAATATTATTGGCTAACGTTTTTATAAAAAAAAATTATATGCTAAAGTTTTTTCTATAAAAAATTTATCGGATAAATTATTTTCTGTAAAAGAATTTATTGGATAAAGTTTTTTTTATAAAAAAATTATTCGATAAAGTTTTTTCTATAAAGAAAAATTTATTGGATAAATTTTTTTTTATAAAAAGCTTTAACGGATAAGTTTTTTCTATAAAAAAATTTATCGAATAAAGTTTTTTCTATAAAAAATGTATTGTATAAGGTTTTTTCTATAAAAAAATGTATTGGATAAAGTTTTTTCTATAAAAAAATGTATTGGATAAAGTTTTTTCTATAACAAATTTATCGGATAAAGTTTTTTGTATAAAAAAATTATCGGATAGTTTTTCTACAAAAAATTTATTGGATAAAGTTTTTTCTATAAAAAGAATTATCGGATAAAGATTTTTCTATAAAAAAATTAATCGGATAAAGTTTTTTCTATAAAAAAATTTGTCGGATAAAGTTTGTTCTATAAAAAAATTCATCGGATAAAGTTTTTTCTATAAAAAATTTATCGGATAAAGTATTTTCTATAAAAGAATGCATCGGATAAAGTTTTTTTTATGAAAAATTTATCAGATAAAGTTTTTTCAATGAAAAATTTACCGGATAGTTTTTTCTATAAAAAATTTATCGGATAAAGTTTTTTGTATAAAAAAATTATCGGATAGTTTTTCTATAAAAAAATTATTGGCCAACGTTTTTATAAAAAAAATTATCTGCTAAAGTTTTTTCTATAAAAAAAATTATCGGATAAATTATTTTCTGTAAAAGAATTTATTGGAGTTTTTTTATAAAAAAATTATCCGATAAAGTTTTTTCTATAAAGAAAAATTTATTGGATAAAGTTTTTTTATAAAAAGCTTTAACGGATAAGTTTTTTTCTATAAAAAAATTTATCGGATAAAGTTTTTTCTATAAAAAAAATTTATCGGGTAATGTTTTTTCTGTAAAAGAATTTATCGGATAAAGTTTTTTCTATAAAAAACTAAAGTTTTTTCTATAAAAAACTTTATTGGAAAAATGTTTTTCTATAAAAAAATGGACTAACAAGGGAAATCTCCCTAGTGTCACCCGCGGATCTTTATGGAATTGGTTTTATTTTGTAGAGCAGAAAAAATAAAAGGGACACGTATTTTTTTAGCGGCCCAAATTCATATTTAGGTGGTGAAAAGGAGGGGGGGAAGAAAAGGTAATTTTTCAGTTTTTTTCGTCTATCTCCTATATTATGCAAAGAAACCTTGTCATGTTACATACCAAATGAAAGGTCTTTGGAAAACCTAAGCACAACTTTTCGTCATTTTGAGTAAAATACCAAAATTTTAGCACTTTTTTGTTAATAAGTCGAAAAATATTAATTTCTTTGGCCCATTGTTAGCATCATGAGATAGATATTTTTAATACCTTTAATCTGATACCACATATGCCTATATTATTTTTGTTTAAATAGGCGTAAATCGTAAAAAACTTAAAAAGGTAAATTTCCCCCCATACAAATCGACCCCCCCTAAAAATGAGTTTGGGCCGCTAAAAAAAAATACGTGTCGAATGACACCAGGGAGACTTCCCTTGTAAGTTTTTTCTATAAAAACAATAAAAAAATTAACGGAGAACGATTTTTCTATACAAAAATTGATCAGACAATTTTTTTCCATAAAAATTTTTATCGGATAACGATTTTTCTATAGAAAACTTTATCGGATAACGATTTTGGTATAGAAAACATTATCGGATAACCAATTTTCTGCAGAAAAGTATATCGGATAACGATTTTTCAATAGAAAATTTATTTGATAACGGCTTTTTTATAGAAAACTTTGTCGGATAACGATTTGATATAAAAAACTTTATCGGATACAAATTTTTCTATAAAAATATTTATCGGATAACGATTTCGCAATAGAAAACTTTATCAGATAGTTTTTTCTATAAAAAAATCTTTATCGAATAAAGTATTTTCTTTATCTCCTAACGATTTTTTTACAGACAAATTTATCAGATAAGAATTTGCTAAAGCAAAATTTATTAAAAAGTTTTTCTATAAAAAACTTTATCGGTAAACGATTTTTTTTATAGAAAAATTTATCGGATAACGATTTTTCTATAGACAAATTATCGGATAACGACTTTTCCATAGAAAACTTTATCGGATAACGATTTTTATACAGAAAAATTTATATAACTTTATTAGATAACGATTTTTCTATAGAAATATTTATCGGATAATGATTTTCTATAGATAACTTTATCTGATAAAGATTTTTGCTAAATTACACTTTGTCGGATAAAGCTTTTCCCCATAGGAATTTTTATTTAATAATGTTGTTAAATTTGTTTACAAAAATTTATCGGAACTGTTACTTAATATTTATTGCAAAGCTATATATCTGCCTTTAATACCGAAAAAAAAGTTTTGCGGAAAGACTTAATCGTTCCAAAAAATGTTGCTTCCTTTATGCAAGTTCACCCTTCTTTTTTACAGTATCAGAGTTAAAAAGCGTAGAAAATAAAAAGGAAACGGAAATTTACTAAAAATGAAAAAATTTAAATGAAAATGCAAAATTGCAACTTCTTCTTTTAAAACAACAGCAACGTAAAGGTAATTGGATTATAAAAGTTTTTAAATGCTAAAATAAAAACTAAAACAAAAAAAAAAGACAAAAAAGAAAAAAAAAATCCTTTAAGGTGGCCAGGTAAACTTTTTGTGTGTAAATTATATGTTTACAGCAATTTTCCATTTCTTTTGCTAAATTATGTACTCTGCGCCAAGCAAATGTCATTAAGTAAGTACGTGTTTAAAACAAACATTAAATTTTCTATTTTTTTTTTTGTTGTTCAGAAAAAAATTTTAACCCACCCACTGTTGCCAACCAGCACCACAAAAATACTTTAGTCATTATTTCAAGTGTAACACTGTTGTTTTTGTTGTTGTTGACTATATATTATAATGTTTTTTTATTCGCATTTGTTTTTTTTTTGCTAAATTTTTTAAAACAACATGAGTTTTTATAGTAAAAGTTGTTGCATTGTTGTAACTGTTGCCAGTGTTGTTTTATTTGTTGTTTGCTGTTAATGTTTTTTGTTGCTGTGAATAATTTAACAACCTTAAACAAGTGAAAAGAAATGTGGTTTTTAGACAAAACAAGTATAAAAAGCAGTGTTGCCACTTTCTGGATAATTATCCAAAAGTGGGACAATTTTAAAGTCCTTGGATAATTTTTGGATAATGATATTTTTTGTGTAATTTTACCTCAATAAAGTTCCTACTTTTTTTTTATCATTTTATCGACATTTTTGGCTTAAAAAACCATTGACAACATCGACTTTAAACATTTGTATTACCAAATACAAGATAATAAATGAAGAACATGCATATTTGGACCATTAAATCCTTAATTTTTTTCATGACTTAGATGTCGAAAAACAACGCTCTAAATTTTTTTGAAATTAAAAATTGTTTTGGAGAATCCCTATTCCCAAATCTGAAAATTGTTATTCAATATCTTTTAATCAAGGTTGGCAATCGATTCCCACCTAGAATAACGGTATTTGGCTATTGTACCGCAACCAATAAAGATATGGATATTTTTAAAAGCGATTATGAAAGTAGATGAAATTTGTTGTACTTTTGATGTGTTACTTCGTGTTTATATCGGTTCAGTTTCTTTATATAGGCCAATACCTTTAAAATACCGTTTCAAACGGTATTATAAAGGTATTGGCCTATATTTCGAAAAGCAACCGGTACAAACACGAAGTTACACATCAAAAATACTAGAAATTTCATCGACTTTCATAATCGCTTTTAAAAATGTCCATATCTTTATTGGTTGCGGTACAATAGCCAAATACCGTTATTCTGGGTGGGTATCGATTGCCAACCTTGCTTTTAATACCCTCATATTGGGGGACACTTTTCCCCACGCGATGTTGGCAAGTTCCCAGGCAGAAAAATACAAACGGGAGAGCGCTGGCAAAGTACCTTTTATGGTCGCTTGTGTGCTGGGAAAGCATCACAGTTTAGTACTCTCCCAGCGTCCAAAATGAGAACCACGGTAAACGGTATGACGTTGCTATTTTAAAGCGCCTTTAAAGCGCTTTAAAAACAAAAAATATAGTACAACAAAAATATAGCACTTTTAGAACAAAAAAATGGGACGTATCTAAATTGTATAAGTCCCGAAGACACAACTGTTTTTGGTGTTTATTTGAATAAAAAAATTAATTAAATTAGGATAAAAAATTGATTGACTAATTTATTAGGATAAAAAAATTTTGGGCATACTTTGAAATATTTTTTAAGTCCCGGAAAAATGTTTAAAAGTTTTTCAAGTCCCAGACACGAATTATTGTGGCTTTATTTGTAAACCCTACAACACTCTGTGGTACAGGGTATAATGAGTTAATGCTTATGTTTGAAAATACCCGAAATAATAGTCCTAGATTAACCTTTTAGCAAAAGTCCCGAAAAATGGTGATGTATTGTACCGAAACCGGCTGTGTTCCAAAGGGATAGACCCAGTGACATTTCACATGTGATGTATCCGGAGTTTAAGGCACTTCCTCACAAAAGAAACGTGTTTTTATATAAAAGGTGTCGAGTTTGTGATAGGCATTGTGTCTAAGTGACATCACGAGAACTATCAAGGACCAATAACTTATTCTGCAGGAAAATGAAAAATATTTGTAATTAAATAAATTTTAATTACAAATTATACTTTGAACGGATTTAAATAGAAAACATTGGCAAAGTGCTTGCAAAGCACTTTTTTCATACTATCTTATACACAAAAAATGAAGTGCTTTGCCGAGACTTTTTCTGTGGAACGGTTGGCAGTTTCTGCCTGGATTGATTTATAATAATTTTGCACTTAATTATTACAATTATATCAATAATAAAACCATAAGTATTATCATTATTAAAATTATTTTTTTTTATCCACGCCTACAAAAGGAGGCGGACTGAAAATTGTTTCATTTGTTGAACAAAAATACAAAAAATCATTAAAAAATTTCATTTTTCAGAGGTTGGTTTAGTTTTTCAAGGGCAAACATTTTTCCACCCGGACCGAATTTTCCCATTTACGAACTAAGCCTGCCTATGACCATAAGACAAATTCGTACCAATCTTCAGTAGCCTATATTTTTTTTTTGGACTGCAGTATGTTTTACAGAAGGACGGACGAACATTTAGAGAATGTCTTAGAATCGATCAAGGATCTATAATGTAAATATACTTTAAGGGCTCTCTAACCGATATTTCGATATTTTTGTGTCCATAACTGATATAACGTCAAAATTTGTATAGCAATAATTGCTTGGCAATTTTTCTGAGCAACTATTAAACATCAAAATCGTACGCCATCTTTGTTTGGAATTCATCAAAATAGACGCAAAGCGGTTTTTTGTCCATTTTGCATACGTTATTGCTTATTGCCACCAATAAAAATCAGGTGTAGACCAGGGGTTACATACGGAATGACAAAATACAAATTTTTGTGTAATTTGTGAGATTTTGGATAATTTTTTGTGTAATTTCCAATTCCATTGGTGGCAACACTGATAAAAAGTTATATTTCGTCTAACCGAATGTATGGATACCCTCCGCAATGTAAAATTATTAGTAAAAAGCTTTATTAAAAACAAATATTTAAAAAAAAATTAAAAATTAAAAAAGAAAAAATTTAAAAAAAAAAAATTCGGAAAAAATTTTGTTAAAAAGTTATCATAAAAATCAATTTCGAAATTTTTTTTTTTTGATTTTTTTTTTTTTTTGAAAAAAAATTCCGCCAAAAAATATTTAGGGTAAAAAATATGTTTGTTATTGTTTTAATAAATTTCTGTATCCAATTCTGTTTACATATGTCAACCAGCAGCCGAATTAAAACATTTTGTATTATTAGGTTTTGGGGAATGTACCAACATTTTTGTTCATAACTTTTGAACTGCTATACCGATATCGCTTAAATGCAATACCAAACTTTTCAAAGCAACAACAAGTCAATATGTTAAGTTACACACATATCTGTGTTTTATTTTGGCCGTGATCGTTATTTCAACAGAAAGACGGACATCGCTTCAAGGGGTCCCATACCCAAGTGGAGGTTATAAAAACTAAAGTATGTACTGAAAACAAGTAAAAATGCTATTTGGTTGTGCCGGAGGAAAAAACACTTCACACTTTCTCTTTTAATATTTCTTTTAATTTTTTTAAAATTTTTATCCGTTACTGACTTTTTAAAATTTTTTTAATTTTCTGTTCTTTACTGAATTTTCTGATTTTTTTTTTGAATTTTTTGCTTAATAAAAAATTTGAATCAGGTTCAACGATCTATAAGTTAAAAAATTACAATTTTTACAGACAGCCAGACTGACATCGCCACACACAAAGAAAAAGCTTCATTAATATAATGAAACTCATCATAAAAGTCTGTCCAATGAAACTGTTTCATTATATTTATGAAATGTTTCATAAATATTCATTCATGAAACATTTCATTATATTTATGAAACTTTTCATAATTTTTATGAAAACTTTATTAAAAAGTTTCATTAGACGAACTTTTATGACAAATTGTTTTACAGTTTTTTGAGTGCAGATTGACTCAAAATCTATCAAGAATCACCATGTTCTAGACCAGTATCTTAATGTATTACCTATGGCAGGACAAAGTTATATATAACCTCTACCACCAAGTGTAGGGTATACTAATATAATGTCTCTCCCTCTCTTTGTTTTCTGCTAAGTTTAAATTACTTTAAATATGCAAAGTTTTTCTTTGTTATTTTGTGTAGGGTTTTTTTCTTCGTTTTGTTTTTTTGGTAAAGTGTTGTGAAAAACAACAGCGATGGCAAGAAAAATTGCGCCAAACGAACATTTTAACAATGACAATAATGTGTTGAATAGATGTGCATAGTAAAACAACAACAAAAGTGTAATAAAAACTACAAAAACACACATAAATACACTAGAGGCACACTGACACACACACACACACCCCGAAAGACATACAAATACAACTATACACAGCACACATACAATGTATGAGCAGAAATCTTGACTTGAAATTGTAATTAACACAAAATGCAACAACAAAAAAAAAAAACTATAATAAACAACATTAAAAACCATTTTTTCTGTACTTTTTGGAGCATACACTAAAAAAAACTGTAAATTTAAAAATAAACAAAAATGTTTAGCAAAATTTTTATCCGATAAAATTTTCTATAACAAAACCTGTGTCCTAAAAAATTTTCCATAGAAAAAAATTTTATTTTATAAAATTTTAAATAGAAAAAATTTTATCCGCTAAAATTTTTTTGTAGAAAAATTTTATCCACTAAAATTTTCTATAGAAAAAACTTTATCCGTTAAAATTTTCTATAGAAAAAATGTTATCCAATAAAATATTCTATTTTGTCCAACAAAATTTTCTATAGAAAAAACTATCCGCTAAAATTTTCTATAAAAAAATTTTATCCGCTAAAATTTTCTATAGCAAAAATTTTATCCAATAAAATTTTGTATAGCTAAAATTTTATTCGATAAAATTTCTATAGCAAAAACTTTATCCAATAAATTGTTTTATAGCAAAAACTTTATCCAATAAAATTTTCTACAGAAAAAACGTTATCCGGTAAAATTTTCTATAGAAAAAAACTTTATTCAAAAAATTTTCTATAGAAAACAATTTTATTCTATAAAATTTTAAATAGAAAATAATTTATCCGCAAGAATTTTTTGTAGAAAAAACTTTATCCGCTAAAATTTTTTGTAAAAAAACTTTATCCGCTAAAATTTTCTATAGAAAAAAAATTTATCCAATAAAATGTTATATTTTGTCCCACAAAATTTTCTATAGAAAAAATTTTATCCGCAAAATATATAGCAAAATCTTTATCCGATAAAATTTCTATAGCAAAAACTTTATCCAATAAATTGTTTTATAACAAAAACTTTATCCAATAAAATTTTCTAAAGAAAAAACGTTATCCGGTAAAATTTTCTATAGAAAAAAACTTTATTCAAAAAATTTTCTACAGAAAAAACGGATAAAATTTTCTAGTAAAAAAACTTGATCCGATAAAATTTTTTATCGAAATAAACTTGATCCAACAAAGTTTTCTGTAAAAAAAACTTTATCCAATAAAAAAAAATTCTTTATCATAAGAAAAATTTTATTGGATAAAATTTTCTTAGATTTTTTTTTTAGGATTAAGTTTTTTATACAGAAAATTTTATCGGATAAATTTTTTTATATAGAAAATTTTCTTAGATAAAGTTTTTCTACATAAAGTAAAGTGGTTCTATATAATATTTTATCGGATAAAGTTTTTTTATATAAAATTTTATCGGATAAAGTTTTTTTAATAGATGAAGACAGAAAAGTTAAATCGGACAAAGATTTTTTCGTAGAAAAAATTTTTTTAGGAAATTTTATTTCTATAGAAATATTTTTTTATAGAAAATTTTAATTCTATAAAAAATTTTATCGAATAATGTTTTGTTTGTATAGAAAATTTTATCGGATAAAGTTTCTTCCATAAAATATTTTATCAAGTAAATATTTTTCTATAGGAAATTTTATCGGATCAAGTTTTTTCCATTATCGTATATAGTTTTCTATAGAAAATTTTATCGTATATAGTTTTCTATAGAAAATTTAATCGGATAAAGTTTTTCTTTAGAAAATTTTATCAGTTGTTTTTTTTAGGAAATTTTATCCAATAGTTTTTTTACACAAAATATTATCTGATAAAGCTTTCTATAGAAAATTTTATCGAATAAAGTTTTTTTGTATAGAAAATTTTATTGGATAAGGCTTTTGGTATAAAACATTTTATGGGATAAAATTTTTTAATAGACATTTTATCGGATAAAGTTTTTGCTATAGAAAATTTTTTCGGATAAAGTATTTTTGTAGAACATTTTATCGGATAAAGTTTTTTCTATCTAAAATTTTGTCGGATAATGTTTTTTGAATAGAACAGTTTTTTGGCTAAAATTTTCTATAGAAAAAAACTTTATCCAATAAAATGTTATATTTTGTCCCACAAAATTTTCTATAGAAAAAATTTTATCCGCAAAATATATAGCAAAAACTTTATCCGATAAAATTTCTATAGCAAAAACTTTATCCAATAAATTGTTTTATAACAAAAACTGTATCCAATAAAATTTTCTAAAGAAAAAACGTTATCCGGTAAAATTTTCTATAGAAAAAAACTTTATTCAAAAAATTTTCTACAGAAAAAACGGATAAAATTTTCTAGTAAAAAAACTTGATCCGATAAAATTTTTTATCGAAATAAACTTGATCCAACAAAGTTTTCTGTAAAAAAACTTTATCCAATAAAAAAAAATTCTTTATCATAAGAAAAATTTTATTGGATCAAATTTTCTTAGAATTTTTTTTTAGGATTAAGTTTTTTATACAGAAAATTTTATCGGATAAATTTTTTTATATAGAAAATTTTCTCAGATAAAGTTTTTCTACATAAAGTAAAGTGGTTCTATATAATATTTTATCGGATAAAGTTTTTTCATATAAAATTTTATCGGATAAAGTTTTTTTTAATAGATGAAGAAAGAAAAGTTAAATCGGATAATTCTTTTTTTCTAAAAAAAATTGCATAGAAAAAAAGCTTAATCGGACAAAGATTTTTTCATAGAAAAATTTTATTTAGGAAATTTTATTTCTATAGAAATATTTTTTTTTATAGAAATTTTTTATTAAATAATGTTTTGTTTGTATAGAAAATTTTATCGGATAAAGTTTCTTCCTCAAAAAAATTTATTAAATAAAGTTTTTTCTATAGAAAATTTTCCATAGAAATAATTTTATTAAGAAAATTTTATCGGATATAGTAGTTTTCTATAGAAAATTTTGTCGGATAAAGTTTTTTCTTTAGAAAATTTTATCAGATAATGTTTTTTTTAGTAAATTTTATCCGATAGTTTTTTTACACAAAATATTATCTGATAAAGCTTTTTCTATAGAAAATTTTATCGAATAAAGTTTTTCTTGTAAAGAAAATTTTATTGCATAAGGTTTTTGGTATAAAACATTTTATTGGGAATTTTTTTTTTTGTAGACATTTTATCTGTTATAGTTTTTGCTATAGAAAATTTTTTTGGATTAAATTTATTTGTAGAACAATTTATCGGATAAAGTTTTTTCTATATAAAATTTTGTCGGATAAAGTTTTTTCTATAGAACAGTTTTTTGGATAAAGTCTTTCTATGTAATATTTTATAGGGTAAATTTTTTTTTATAGAAAATTTAATAAAAAAAATTTAAGATAAGATTCTACTGAAAGTTATATCGGACAAAGTTTTTTCTAAAAAAAGTTTTATCAAATAATTTTTATGTATATACAATTTTATTGGATAAAGTTTTTTAAAGGCAAAACTTTATCGTAAACAATTTTTTCTACAGAAACTTTTATAGGATAACGTTTTTATACCCTACACCACACTGTGGTACAGGGTATAATGAGTTTGTGCTGATGTTTGTAACTACCCGAAATATTGGTCCTAGACCCACCTTTAAGTATACCGATCGACTCAGAATTACTTTTTGAGTCGATTTAGCGATGTCCGTCCGTCCGTCTGTCCGTCCGTCCGTCCGTCCGTCTGTCTGTCTGTCTGTCTGTCCATGTAAACGGTGTAAACACGATACAGGTCGCAATTTTTAATCAATTGACTTGAAATTTGAAACTTAAGCCTCTCTTGACCCAAGGACGAAGCCTATTGAAATTGGAAAAAATCGGTCCATATTTGGACCTAGCCCCCATACAAAGGCCCTCTTTAGTTTTGGCTCAAATGACTCTAATAACCGTATGAAATTTGGAAGGTAAACATGTTTTGTCTTCACAAATCACCATTCCGAATTTCAAAGAAATCGGACCAGTTCTTCTTGTAGCCCCCATACAAACCACCTTCCCGATTTTCACATAAATGTCTCAAATTTCATGAAAATAGAAAATATTTAATTAAAATTTTGTTTGTGCAACATGCACGCGTACTTAGATAACCTTATCAAACCTGATAATCATCGGACCAGTTTTGGACTCACGCCCCTTGTGAAAATTTCGCCCGATATTCAGTTAAAGCGGTTTATTTTCAACAAACAGAAGCCTATTTCACTCAAATTTGAATTGTGAGTGTTTTTTACACTTATTAAAGATTTGACAACATATAGATCTAATCGGTTCATGGGACCCATTTTCCGGGAAACTCTGGTGTAGGGTATTATATGGTCGGTCTTGACCGACTATAATTTTCTTACTTGTTTTCTGTAGAAAATGTTATCAGATAAATTTTTTTATATAGAAAATTTTATCGGATAAAGTTTTTTCTATATAAAATTTTATTGGTTAACGTTTTTGCTATAGAAAATTATATTGAAAAAAGTTTTATCTAAAAAAACTATCGGATAAAGTTTTTTTTTATAGAAATTTAAATTTTTCTAAAAAAAATTTTTATCGGATTAAATTTTGACGGATAACGTTTTTCTGCATAATATTTTATGGATTAAGTTTTTGCAATAACAATTTTTTTGTTGAATAAAGATTTTTATAATAGAAAATTTTATCGGATAAAGTTTTTTATATAGAAAATTTTTATCGGATAAAGTTTTTTATATAGAAAATTTTATCGGATAAAGTTTTTTTATAGAAAATTTTATCGGATAAAGCTTTTTATATAGAAAATTTCATTGGATGAAGTTTTTTATATAGAAATTTTATTGGTTAACGTTTTTGCTATAGAAAATTATATCGAAAAAAAAAAAAAATTTATCTGGAAAAAACTATCGGATAAAGTTTTTTTTTATAGAAATTTAAATTTTTCTAAAAAATATTTTATCGGATTAAATTTATAACGTTTTTTTGCATAATATTTTATTGGATTAAGTTTTTGCAATAACAATTTTTTTGTTGAATAATGATTTATAATAGAAAATTTTATCGGATAAAGTTTTTTATATAGAAAATTGTATCGGATATATTTTTTTATAGAAAATTTTATCGGAAAAAGTTTTTTCTATAGAAAATGTTATCGGATAAAGTTTTTTATATAGAAAATTTTTATCGGATAAAGTTTTTTATATAGAAAATTTTATCGGTTCAAGATTTTTCTATAGAAAATTTTATCGGATAAATCAGAACTAAACCAAATTCTAAAAAAAATTAAGTTTTTAAAGAAAATTTTATCGGATAAAATTTTTTGTATAGAAAATTTTAAACTCTGGAAAACGGAACATTTTTTCAGATATAGTTTTTTCTATAGAAAATTTTATGGGATAAAGTTTTTTCTATAGAAAATATTATCGGCAAAAATTTTTACTATAGAAAATTTAATCGGATAAAGTTTTGTTTATAGAAAATTTTATCAAATAAAGTTTGTTATATCGTCGCTGCGCCTAAAAATGGAGTCATGTGTTAAAATTTTTTTTCAAGAGGCTCAAGAAACAGCAAAATTTGCTTCTATCGCGGTACTTTTATGAGAAAAACTTTACATAAATATTAAACCAATATTATAAATTTAATGTTTATTAAAAGTTTCTTGGGCGTCTTTAAAAAAATTTGAAAAAGACATGACTCCATTTTTAGATTTATATACAAAATTATTGAATAAATTTTTTTCAATGTAAAATTTTATCGGATAAAGATTTTTAATGGAAAATTTTATGGGATAAAAATTTTTCTATAGGGAATTTTATCGGATTTTATACAGGTTTTTTTTATAGAAAATTTTATTGGACAAAGTTTTTTTATAAAAATATTATCGGACTAAGTTCTCTATATAATATTTTACTGGATAAAGGTTTTTTAAAAAAAATTATCGTATAAAGTTTTTTCTAAAGATTTTTTTTCTACAGAAAATTTTATCCGATAAAGTATTTTCTTTAGAAAATTTTTTTCTACATAATTTTTTTCTATAGAAAATTTAATCGGATAAAGTTTTTTCTATAGAAAATTTTATTGGATATAATTTTATATAGAAAATTTTGTTGGATATAATTTGATTGAATATAATTTTCTATAGAAAACTCCAACTTTACACAAATTCTTTTGTTTTTTTTTTTTATTTTTTCGTCTTTAAATGTATTTTGTTTATTTTTATTAAGTTAGTTTGTTGCTTTTATTTCTAACGTAAACGTCTTGAAATTGCAACACTTCAAATTTGAAAAGACAAAAAACAAAAAAATAAACGCGGAAAAGAGTTTAGAAAATTTTCCATATAACTTAAATATTGTACAGAAATATAATTACATTTTTAAGACTAATGAAAAGTTTACACTCTTGCAAACATCTTTTAGATGTGAAGACGTTTTTTTTTTAAGTTGGTATGAGTATAAAAGTTTATTTTTTTTAGTTTATTTAACAACTTAAGTTGTCTGTCATCAAATTCATTCAAATGCACACATACTCACACACTTATAGAAGATTGCTTGCAGACGCGTATGTACATGAATATATTGTCTAACATGCAGCAAAAGAAATATGTATGTCAACGGAATAGAGCAAAAAACTTAAAAAATTGTTAAAGCAACTAAAAATGTTGGTTATTTAATTTCAACTTAATTTGTTAATTTTCTTTACTTTTTATGTGTTCTAAAGTTAATTGTAGAAACGAAAAGTTATTTCTATGACAATAAAAGTCGTCAAAAAAAGAAAATATTTCTCATTGTAATATTGTTAAGTTACTTAAAACATTAAATTTTTTGAAAGAGTTTTTTTTGTAAGGGTGGAGTCGGGAGAGGGAATTAGAAGATATACGAGTGTTAAAAATATTGTAAATTACACAGTGCAACAACCAAAATCGGAATGGGATAAAACAGCAAATGAAAGTTATTACTTTCCATAACAAAACCCTCAAGGTTTTTTTTTAGATCAGTGCTAGATTTTTTTTACGCGCACTTAAAGTTGGTGAACTTTTATTATAATAATTACTTAAAATTTGTATAAGTGGCGTATACTTAATTTTATAATTGTCTTTAAATAACAATCATACGCCACGGTGCACAGTCGTTTATTTTTAATAATTTGGATATTCGGTAAATAGGTACTGGACCGATTGATGCGAAATTCATACCGGTTATAGCTAACGTAATTTTGAGCTTAAGTTTGGACACTGGACCTCACCTCTCCAACAAGTGCACCACCAGGAGTCCCTGAAGTAGTAGATATTTAGTAAACAAAAGCCTTTAACTGCCTTAAAATCACCAACTTCAAATACGCGTAAATAAAAATCTAGCACTGAACTATAAAAAAGCTGTGAGGGTTTTGTTATGTAAAATGTTAACTTTCATTTGCTTTTGGTTTCATCCCATTCCGATTCGGAAAGTTCGATTTTGTAGCACTGTGTTAAAGTTAAAACCTTAAAAACTCTACACAGTCTTTCTTATTGTAAACTTTTCTCTATATGATAGTTTTTTTTATGAAAGTGTATGAGTATGAGTTGCGAAAACAAACATTTTATGACATTTTTCTATTGTTGAAACGTTTTCTATTTTTTTTTTTTTCATTTTTATTTTCTCTCGTTGTCATTTTGTTACAATTAAACACATTTGTGAATTTTATTGCTTGACAAAGTAAAACAAGAATTAAATGACTTTGTTTTATTTTTTCTGTGCTGGCAAAAGAACTAAAAGAATGAATATAAAAAATGATAATGGGAAATTTTTAGATGTTTTTATAGTTAATTAGTTAAAATAAAGCAACATGACATATGAGTAACATAATATATGTATAAATATTTAATATCCATCATACGCAACAGTGGCACGTTGTTTATAATGTGGCAGTGGAGTTTTAGGAATGTAGTATGTGTAAACAGTATTAATGTTTATTATACTTTATGTAAGAAAATGGATTCTATGATAAACACGTTGTTACAATAGCGATAACTGTAATTATTTATTATAATTACTGAAAGTAAATGAGGAATCATATATTCGATCTTGTAATAAATAAAAAAACTCAAACACGAAGAAGAATTTCATGCACTCAATAAAGAGTTCTTAGATTCTGAGAGATTTTTCTGTATATTAAGATATTCAGATTTTGCGAAATTTTTCCTGTATAGAAATATTTCTCAGATTCTGAGACTATTTTTTTATATAGAAAAATTTTCAGGTTCTGAAACATTTTTTCTGTATCGAAAAATTCTCAGATTCGTGACATTTTTTTTATATAGAAACATTTTCAGATTCTGAGATTTTTTTTTTTAGAATCTGAGACATTTCTCAGATTCTGAGACAAAAATTCTCAGATTCTGAGACATTTTTTTGTATATAGAACAATTTTTCAGATTTTGAGAAATTTTTTTTATCTTCAAAATTTTTTAGATATTGAGACATTTTTCCTATATAGAAAAAATTTTCAGATTCTGAGACAAAAATGCACAGATTTTGAGACAATTTTTCTATATAGGAAAATTGTTAGATTCTGAGACATTTTTTCTATATAGGAAAATTCTCAAATTCTGAGACATTTTTTCTACATAGAAAAATTCTCAGATTTTGAGACATTTTTTTTAAAAGGAAAAATTCTTAGATTCTGAAAAATTTTTTCTTTAGAAAAATTCTCAGATTCTGAGAAATTTTTCTATATAGAAAAATTCACAGATTCTGAGACATTTTTTCTATTTAGAAAAATGCTCAGATTCTGAGACATTTTTATTATACAGAAAAATTCTCAGACTCTGAGACATTTTTTCTATACAGGCAAATTCTCAGATTCTGAGGCATTTTGTCAATATAGAAAAATTTTCAGATTCTGGGATATTTTTGTTATATAGAAAAATTCTCAGATTCTAAGACATATTTTCTATATAGAAAAATTCTCAAATTCTGATACATTTTTTCTATATAGAAAAATTCTCAGAACCTGAGATATTTTTTCTATATAGAAAAATTCTCAGATTCTGAAATATTTTTTGTATATAGAAAAAGTCTCAGATTCTGAGACATTTTTTTCTATATACAAAAATTTTTAGATTCTGAAACTATTTTTCTATATAGAAAAATTCTCAGATTCTGAGACATTTTTTCTATATAGAGAAATTCTCAGATTCTGACACATTTTTTCTGTATAGAAAAATTCTCAGATTCTGAGACATTTTTTCTGTATAGAAAATTCTCAGATTCTGAGACATTTTTTCCGTATAGAAAAATTCTCAGATTCTGAGAAATTTTCCGTATAGAAAAATTCTTAGATTCTGAAACATTTTTCCTATATAGAAAAATTCTCAGATTCTGAGACATAGATTCTATATAGATTCTGAGACATTTTCTAAACAGATTCTGACACATTTTTTCTATATAAAAAAATTCTCAGATTCTGCGACATTTTTTCTATATCGAAAAATTCTCAGATTCTGATTGTGAGACATTTTTTCTATATAGAAAAATTCTCAGATTCTGAAACATTTTTTTCTAATTAATTTTTTTTTTTAGAAAATGCCTGAGAATCTGAGAAAAATTCTTAGATTCTGAGACATTTTTTCTATATGGAAAAAATCTCATATTCTGAAACATTTTTTCTATATAGAAAATTCAGATTCTAAGGCATTTTCTAAAAAAAATTTTGTATAGAAAAAATGTCTCAGAATCTGAGAATTTTTTTATATAGAAAAAATGTCTCATAATCTGAGAATTTTCAATCAATAAAAACGCGGTTCAATAAATTTTTTGATTGAAATTCCTCCAATTAAGAAAATTGCTATACCAATCATCAAATTGTAGGTAACACCGCTCAACAAATCGAAGGTTTTTGACTCCGGTTTGAAGTTTGATACAAAATTTTTAAAGATTTTGACTCGCTGATTCCAAATCTGTGCTCCAAAATTTTCCATCACGTCTAGAATTTTAATTATTCGCGGTTGAAAATGCGAAAAAAACGCCATTTTTGCATTTTTTGAAAGCCTGCACAGCAGCCACTGGGTGGAATAAAAATCTGGTATAAAGCGTTAGAGTAGAATTGAACTATGATCTCAAATATATGATCAAAAAAATTTGAAGTTGTTGCACTATTATTGGCCAAACATGTATTTTAAAAAAACACTGTGAAAAAAATTAGAAAAAGCACCATTTTTAAAAGGCTCTAAAACAAAAACCAGATGATCAATCTTTACCGTGATGAGCTCAAAATTTAGGCAAAAGTTCATTCTTTCTTATAGACTTTTAAAGCCATTAAAGATATCTTCCGGTTTATACGAAAAATAACACAGAAAACTTAAATTTGTAAAAAATTTATTTTTTTTAGTTTTTCTTTGAAAAATATCAAACTAAGGTACCTACCTACCTACCTTATCTTTTTTACAAAAATGATAATTTTAACAGAGCCATTTTCAAACGCAATTGTAACCCAACCAAACGCAATAATTAGAAAAAAATTGTTTTCTATGTTAGAGACCAAAGACAAATTATACTATTGCGCTTTATACCAGATTTGTAATCCACTCAATGGCTGCTGTGCAGGCTTTCAAATAATGCAATAATCGTCGTTTTTCGCATTTTCAACCATGAATAACTAAAAATCTGGACGTGATGGAAAAATTTGGAGAACAGATTTGGAATCAGGAGATCAAAGTCTACTAAAATTGATCACCAGAATTCAAACCGGAAAATGAGTGTTGAGCGGTGTAATTGATTGAAAATTTTTTCAATCAAACATTTTTCGATTTTGATATAAAATTTGATCAATTTTCTATTTATAGTCAATCAAAATAATGATTGATTTAACGAATGAATTGTAAGCTTATGACAAAATTATCAAAAAATTTATCTTTTTTGCTTTCCAATATGTTATCAACCATAAAAAAGTTAAACCCGATTATTTTTTATATTTTTGAATTAATCTATTTAAATAAATTGAATCGAAAAAATCTGGTATGTTGAAAATTTGTAATTCAGCCGTTAAAGAAAATAACAAAAATTTTAATCAAAACATTGATTGACTAATTTAAATTTTGTTGATCATTAAATTTAATTGAAAATTTTTAGCCAATAATTTTTTGTGCGTATATAGAAAAATTCTCAGAGGTTGAAACATTTTTGCTTTAAGAAATATATAGAAAAATTCTCAGATTCTGAGAATTTTTTTTTTATAAAAAATTTTAACCTTTAACTCTGCTTCAAAAAATAGTTCATGTAGAGTCAATTTAATTAAGATTTGCTATTTTCATGAAAAAAATTTTGTTTATTCAATTTTAAAATTTGTTTATGAAAATGAATGTATTGTGTTATTGTGTATGCTTTGTAAAAAATGTTCATATATAAAAACCAATAAATTTTACCACTGGCACCATCTGTTTATACAGTTAAATACATTTTGAAAGTCACTCACATTGGTTGGAGGCAACAACAGCAGGAGCTAGCTAGCACCACTACCGTAAAGCACTAGAAATCCAACACTAGTTATTTCTTGGTTATTTTGCAACAACACTAATTGTTTGTGACATTTTTAACCCTAATACCATTAATTATTGTCAACATAAATACACCCGTGTGCGGCAATCTAAAATTTTTTTATTTTTTTTTTTGTTGCTATAAATAGTAGACGTTGAAAACAAAAATACAAACCAAAAGGGACTAACAAGGGAACCATCTCCAACCTTTATACAACGATTTGCCTGAAACTTAAATTTTATATAAAACAGATGATTTTAAGGTTGGGGTGTCTCAGAATCTGAGAATTTTTCTATATAGAAAGAATTTCTTAGAATTTGAGAATTTTTCTATATAGAAAAAATGTCTCAGAATCTGAGAATTTTTTTATATAGAAAAAATATCTTAGAATCTGACAGTTTTTCTATAAAGAAAAAAATGTCTCAGAATCTGAGAATTTTTCTATATAGAAAAAAAGTCTCAGAATCTGAGAATTTTTCTATATAGAAAAAATGTCTCAGAATCTGAGAATTTTTCTATATAGAAAAAATGTCTCAGAATCGGAGAATTTTTCGATACAAAAAAATGCCTCGGAATCGGAGAATTTTTCTATATAGAAAAAGTGTCTCAGAATCTAAGAATTTTTATTTATAAAAAAAATGTGTCAGAATCTGAACATTTTTCTATTTAAAAAAATTTCTCAGAATTTGAGAATTTTTCTATATAGAATAAGTTTCTCAAAATATGATAATTTTTCTATATAGAAAAAATGTCTCAGAATCTAAGAATTTTTCTATATAGAAAAAATGTTTCAGAATCTGAGAATTTTTCTATATAGAAAAAATGTCTTAGAATTTGAGAATTTTTTTGTATAGAAGAAATGTCTAAGAATCTGATAATTTTTCTATATAGAAAAAATGTCTCAGAATCTGAGAAGTTTTATATATCGAAAAAATGTTTCAGAATCTGAAAATTTTTCTAAATAGAAAAAACGTCTCAGAATCTGAGAATTTTTCTATATAGAAACAAGTAAGAAAATTAAAGTCGGTCAAGACCGTCCATATAATACCCTACACCAGAGTTTCCCGTAAAATGGGTCCCAAGTTCAAACATGGACTGATTAGATCTATATTTTGTCAAGTCTTTAATAAGTGTAAAAAACTCTCACAAATCGAATTTGAGTGATATAGGCTTCTTTTTGTTGACAATAAACCGCTTTAACTGAATATCGGGCGAATTTTCACATTGGGCCTAAGTCCAAAAATGGTCCGACGATAATCAGATTTGATAAGGATATTAAAGTACGCGTTTAACATATACAAACAGAATTTTAATTAAATATTTTCTGTTTTCATGAAATTTGAGAGACTTATGTGAAAATCGGGAAGGTGGTTTGTATGGGGGCTACAAGAAGAACTGGTCCGATTTCTTTAAAATTCGGGATGGTGATTTGTGTAGATGAAACATGATTACGTGCCAAATTTCAAAAAGATACCAATTATAACGCGGTTATTAGAGTAATTTGAGCCAAAACTAAAGAGGACCTTTGTATGGGGGCTAGGTCTAAATATAGACCGATTTTTTTCCAATTTCAATAGGCTTCGTCCTTGGGCCAAAAGAGGCGTAAGTTTTAAATTTCAAGTCAATTGATTAAAAATTGCGACCTACATCGTGTTTACACCGTTTACATGGACAGACAGACGGACGGACGGACGGACGGACGGACGGACATTGCTAAATCGACTCAAAAAGTGATTCTGAGTCGATCGGTATACTTAAAAGTGGGTCTAGGACCAATATTTCGGGTAGTTACAAACATCAGCACAAACTCATTATACCCTGTACCACTGTGTGGTGTAGGGTATAAAAATGTATCAGAATCTGAGAATTTTTCTATATAGAAAAAATGTCTCAGAATCTGAGAATTTTTCTACATAGAAAAAACTTCTCAGAATCTGAGAATTTTTTTATATAGAAAAAATGTCTCAGAATCTGGGAATTTTTCTATAGAAAAAATGTCTCAGAATCTGAGAATTTTTCTATATAGAAAAAATGTCTCAGAATCTGAGAATTTTTCTGTATAGAAAAAATGTCTCAGAATCTGAGAATTTTTCTATATAGAAAAAATGTCTCAGAACCTGAGAAACTTTTCTATTTAGAAAAAATATATCAGAATCAGAGAATCTTTTCTATATAGAAAAATGTCTCAGAATCTAATTTTTTTAAATAGATAAAATGTCTCAGAATCTGAAAATTTTTCTATATAGAAGAACATCTCTCAGAATCTAAGAACTTTTCTATGTAAAAAACAAAATTTTAGATTCTAAGAATTTTTTCTATGTAGAAAAAATATCTCAGGATCTGACAATTTTTCTGTAGAAAAAAAATGTCTCAGAATCTGAGAATTTTTCTATCAAATCTGTATATATAGAAAAAAATTTCTGAAAATTTCTCAGAATCTGAGAATTTTTCTATATAAAAAAATGATAATTTTTCTATATAGAAAAAAGTTTTGAGAATCTGAGAATTTTTCTAAAGAGAAAAAATGTCTCAGAATCTGAGAATTTTTCTATAAAGAAAAAATGTCTCAGAATCTGAGAATTTTTCTATACAGAAAAAAATGTCTCAGAATCTGAGAATTTTTCTATATAGATAAAATGTTTAAAATCTAAGATTTTTTTTTTAAATTTTAGGCAAACCCTTGTATAACTGTTGATATATTTCCCTCGTAAGTAAAGTCGAAAAACTTTTGTAACCCAAAATAGAAAATTTCAAATTGTAAAAACAAAGAACATTTTCAACTAGCAATTAACCCTAGAAAACATACACAAAATTTGTTAAGTTTGGTAAAATATTTGGTAAACAAATTTTTTTTCTAATAGATTTCCTAAACATGATTAATTTAATTTTGAAATTTTATAAAAACAATGAAGAAGAAAGTTTTAGATTTTCTTAAAGAATCCCTTTTTATGAACTTCATTAGGGTTAATATATGTAGCATACTTTTAGGTGTTCTTTGCTAAAAATTTTCTATAAATTAATTTATATTTATGTAACTTTAGGTAGTGTATCTAAACTGTCAATCAAGATTGTTTACACAAAAAAATTGCTAAAATTTATATTATCATCCTTCTTTTCACCAATAAATTTATGTAGTTTCCTCTGTTAACTTAATAATAATAATAAAAAAAATAAATGTAATTATATTTATACTTAACATAATAAATTTAATATTTTTTTTTTTGTTTTTTAACTTGCTATTCCGGTTTTAAAACACCAACAGAATATTCCCTTAATTGTATATTTACAAAATTATACAACAATCTCACAATTCCCTCGTCTGTGTATGAGTGTATGTGTCAGTCATTCATGTTGGTAAAGTGGGAAATGAAAGTGTAAGAGACGAGTAGAGTAGAGTTTTGTGTTATTAAGCAAGAAGATGGTGTTAAAATCATGACAAACGGATATCCGCTTACGCTGATAATCATTTATGCAAAATATATTAACTGTACTACATACAAACAAACAAATATGCAGCACTACTACAACTGCAACTATATGCATATTTACATTAACAATCACATTTATATGTATCTACATCTACAATTGCAGGATTATAGATTATAATATGCAAAAGTACAGAGAGAGAAAAAAGAATTAGTGGTTATTTTTTTATACCCTCCAATTAGAGATAGAGGGTATATATAAGTTTGTCATTCCGTTTGTAACTTATCCAAATATCGGTCTGGGACCCAATAAAGTGATGGATTTTAAGACATTCTAGCGATGTCCGTCTGTCTGTCCGGCTGTCTGTGTAAATGGTGATCACGGCCAAAATATTACACGGATATGACTCAAGCTTAAGATATTTACTTGTTGTTACCCCGAGAAGTTTGGGTGTGCATTTGAGCGATATTGGTTCAGCAGTTCAAAAGTTATGCACGAAAATGTAAGGGCACCTCAAAAATTTTGGTACATAACCTAAAAATACAAAATGCTTTAATTCGGCTGCTAGTTGACATATGTGAACAGAATTGAACAGTAAATGGTATTTAAACAAGTACAAATATATTTTTTTTACAAAAAAAAAAAAATTTCGCCGAAATTTTTTTTTCACCAAAAATTTTTTTTCGCGGATTTTTTTATACCCTCCACTCTAGTGATAAAAGGTATATGAGGCATTCCACACTAAATGTCCAGCGAAAAAAAACACGTGTACCGTAAACTTCTGAATAGGTTGTATGGATAGCCCTATATGGAACTTAGAAAATTGCGTTTTTGGTTTTTCAATTTTTCAAAAACTGGGCTTAGGAGGCGTGGTCAAATATTGGAAAAATGGTCAAATTTGTGGCGAGTTGCCTTGATTAAATATTTATCACATTAAAACGGAATGCACCACAATCTCAAAAATTTACATTCTTATATAGTTTTGTATGGGCTATTGACTAAAAATTTTTTTTTGGAAAATTTTCAGAACCCGTTCTGAAATTTTCCATTTTTTAAAAATGTGAATTTATTAAAAAACATGCCACTTTTTTTTTTCTTTTTTATTTTTTTTTTTTAAAGTTTAGATGTTTGTCCATCCACACAAAAAAAGTTCAGAAACACGTTCTTCGTTTTTTTCGAGAAAATCGCATTTGAACTTTAAATTTCATAACAATTTTGTAATTTGCTTGTATTTCTTTGTTTTATGGTTGCGAATGAGTAATATTTATGCAATTAATATTACTCATTCGCATCAATTTTTAATAAATTGACATTTTTAAAAAATGTCCGATGTCCGTCCGTCCATCCGTCAGTCTGTTGAAAACACTAACTTTTGAAAGACTTTACGTAGGGTCCTGAAGTTTGGCATATATGTTGGGCATTTACCTGGTCAGGTTGGTATTGCAAAATCGGTCCAGTGGTTCAAAACTTGTGAGCAAAAGACTTAATTTCGGCAAGGGATTTTCGTGAATTTACGAGATAAAAAACACGCTAACCTTCGAAAGGCAATTTTGAAGATGCTGAAGCTTAGCATATATGTACATTTTTCGTTCCCCTGGGCTGGTTCGTATTGAATTTCAGCCAAATCGTTCCAGTGGTTTAAAAGTTATTGGCAAAACCGTGAATTTCAGATTAGCTACACTTTAAATTCACGTGTTGAAAACCCGTTAAACATGTTTTAAACATAATGGTAAGTCACAAAAATATTTTACAACGTATTTTTGTCACTCAAAAATATTTTTACACTAAAAAAAAAGAAATACACTCAAAAAACATTTACACCCAAAAAAAAGTTTACACTAAAAAAAAAAATTTAGTAAATTATTTTTTTTTTTCAAAAATTAGTTAAAAACAAGTGAGAGTGTTACATTCGGCTGTGCCGAATCTTTTATACCCTCCAAAATGTAAAAAACAATTTAAAAAAATCCACGGGCGTCTTTATTTTTTTGGGGGGGATTGGTGGGAGACGTTAGGGGGCACCTTCCCTTTGTGATTTTGAACTTCTTCTGAGATAAGAATGTTGCATTTACTTAGCAAAAGTACAAAAAACCCTGCAAAAAATGCGGTTTTCTTAGGTTGGTTTAGTTCTCTAAGGGGGAACTTTTTCCCCCTTGGTCCGATTTTGGCCATTTCCGAACTTAACCTGCCTAGGAATATAAGACATATTCGTGCCAAACTTCGGAACTCTAGCTCTTTTATTTTGGACTGTATCGTGTCCTCTACAGACGGACAGACGGACGGACGGACATTGCTAGAATGTCTTAGAATCGATCACTGATCAATAAAATATATACTTTATGGGGTCCTAGACCGATATTTCGATGCGTTACACACTGAATGACAAAGTGAGTATACCCCCTTACTGTGGTTGGAGGGTATAAAAAAGTTTTTTTTACACAAAATAAAAACTAATCAACAATGATATTTTTTTCACGTTAGAAACTACTATCACTTAAAAGGGCATTGTGGAGGGTGTTCATTAGTGTTTGGGGTCCCGGGTCGGATTTCCCGGCAATTCCCGGGGAAAACACTGAAGAGAGTTCCCGGGAATTTTTTTTAATTTTTCCCGGGAAATCCGGGAATTCTATAAAATAAACCATTTTACATAAAAAACGATTTAATAGTATTGAGTAAATTTTTATTAAAAGTTTATTAAATGTTTGAAAAAAAAAATTGAGTACAATTTTAATTGACACAATTAAAAATTTACTCAAAATTTATCTATTTATTTTTTTTCAAAGTTAAAAAAAAAGTTTAAATTTTTTTACAAAAAAAAAAAAAAACAAAAAAACTTGTTTTTTTCAAACTTTACCAAATTTATTAATGTCTCAAAAATATAGGAAAATTTTATAAAGACGATTACAAACTTTCATATACATACAAAAAAAAAAAAACTATAAACTAAACGATAATTTAAAAAACTATGAGAACTTAAAAAAAGATAAAAAAAACTATTAAATTTTTATTAAATTATTTACTTAAAATGTTTTTAAAATTTTTAAGTAAATTTTTAATTGTGTCAATTAAAAAATCAATTTTTGTTTTTAAATTTAAACAAGTGATTACTCAAATTTGTTTCCTCCATATTTTTTTCTGTGCATAGGAAAACTGACCAAGTGTTAAAAGTATGACAATATCATGAAAAAACTTAAAAAGTCAAAAAATATGCGTCGATGAATTTATATTTTTTTGACGGTAAGACTGTCAAAAAAATATAAAAATTTTGAACCTAGAATTTACATTTCTAGTACAAAATATTAAAAGTGCCAAACTATATTAGTTTTTGCTCTAATAACGCAGTTTTAAATTTTTTTTGCGATTTTAGCTCTTTTTTTTGCGATTTTTTTTATTCTGCATCTTTATTGAGTTTTGTTTTTTGTCACATAACATTTTTAACTATTTTGTCGCTTTTTATTTCTGTGTTTTTTTTTTATTTTGGTGATTTAATATTTGAGCGATTTTTGTTAATTAATTTTTATGATTTTATTTTACCTCTTTTGTTTTGGATTTTTTTTATTTGAGGTTTTATTTTTGCATTTTCAAAATTTAATTATTTTTTTACTCTTTAATTTCTGTAGTTTTTTATTTTGGCGATTTTAGATATGTTAGCGTTTTTTACATATATATTTTTTTAGCGATTATTTAAAGCGTTTTCGCATCTTCTCGTTTAGTTTCTGGTGTTTATTTTTAGCTGTCCCTCTGTCTGTTCACCTTAATCGCTCTAGCTTTTTCATTTTATTCATATTTTCCCAAAAAACTTTCTTTAAGTGTACTGCAATTACTGAACTAACAGTTGTTATATAGAGTAGTAGCAGTACGACAAGTGCATTAAAAATATAAAAAAAAATAAACTATACAAACCGGAAGTTGAAAATAACCTTCTTTCATCACCACAAAACTCCCCTAGGAGGGATATGAAAATTAATCAAGTTTATATTATGTCAACACGATAGATAGGAAATGATATGGTCGTCGGGTATGGTATTTTAAATGTATGTGTAAACATATTGATGTATAGGTGTAAGTGAATGAGTGAGTGAGTGAGTGAGTGAATGAATGACTGAATGAATGAATGAGTGTGTGTTTGTTAATGTATATTATAACAAGGTAGTTTTTGGAAAAGGCATATGCAAATATGTGTGATGGTAGTAGTAGCAGCAGCAGTAGAGTAGTAGTAGTAATAAAAAGCATAAAGGAATAATGTATATGCAAGTATGCAAGTGAGCTAGTGTCTTTCTATATGTATACATATGTGTGTGTGTGTGTGTGCATATTGAACATAATAATAAACATAAAACCAAACATGTAATGTACATGTTTTAACATGTTCGTATATTATCATATACATAAATATGTATGTATGCATGTTTGTAGTTTTATGTAAATAAAACAGCTGGCCAGAGATATTTAACAAAACCAAACATCAGAAACAACAGCAACAACAAACATTAACAACAACAACAACTACAACCAGTATTCAGGCTTATATAACTGACAGGCATATGTCTAAATGATTATAAATTTACTTGGCCTCAAAAAATGTAGAGACATACATTATGTATACATATAAAACATTTGCACAAGACATATTAAGAATATGGCAGGGTACAACAGAAATTTGGGTATTTTAGGGAAAGAACATTTTATTATAATTTAAAAATTTCTACGAATTTTTTTCTAAAGGAAAGGAATTTCACAGAGTCTGAGTTTTTTTCTACATAGAAAAAATATCTCAGAGTCTAAGACTTTTTCTATATAGAATAAATTTCCGATTCTGACACTTTTTCTGTATAGAAAATACATTCTGTGTCTTTTTCTATGTAGAAAAATTTTTCAGAATCTCAAATTTTTTTATATAGAAAAAATGTCTCAGAATCTGAGACTTTTTCTATATAGAATAAATGCCTCAGAATCTGAGACTTTTTCTATATGGAAATAATGTCTCAGAATCTAAGATTTTTTCTATATAGAAAAAAAATTTTCAGAATGTCAGATTTTTTTTATATAGAAAAAATGTCTCAGAATCTGAGACTTTTTCTATATAGAAAAAAATTTACAGAATCTGAGACTTTTTCTATGTAGAAAAAGTTTTCTATATATAAAAAACGTCTCAGAATCTAAGACTTTTCTCAAAAATTCTCAATCCTAAGATATTTTTTTCTTGACATTTTTTCTTCTCAGATTCCGAGGCATTTTTTAATAAAGAAAATATCTCAGATTCTGTGACATTTCTTTTATATAGAAAAGTCTCAGATTCTGAGACAGATTTTCTATATAGAAAAAGTCTCAGATTCTGAGATATATTTTCTATATAGAAGAAATGTCACAGAATCTGAGATATTTTCTTTATAAAAAAATGCCTCGGAATCTGAAAAAAAATGTCAAGAAGAAAATGTCTTAAGAATTTTTCTAATAGACTTTTAAGAGGCAATTTTTTATACCACAGAGACTTTTTTTATTTAGAAAAAATGTCATAAAAACATTTTCTATATAGAACAAATGTTTCAAAAAACTTTCTTTTTTCTTTATAGAAAAAATGTCCCTGAGACATTTTCTATATAAAAAAAATGTTCAGAGAATTTTTCGATATCAAAAAAAAAGTATCAGAGAAGTTTTCTATATAGAATCAATGCCTCTTAGAATTTTTGTATATAGAAATATGTCTCAGAGAATTTTTATGTAAAGAAAAAATTCTCGGAAAATTTTTATATATAGAAAATATGTCTCTAAGATTTTTTTTATGTCTCAGAGACTTTCTATGTAAAAAAAAATCTCAGAGACTTTTTTATTTAGAAAAAATGTGTCAGAATCTGAGACTTTATCTATATAGATAAAATGTTTCAGAATCTGAGACTTTTTCTATATAAAAAAATATGTCTCAGAATCTGAGACTTTTTCTATATAAAAAAAACGTCTCGGAATCTGAAACTTTTTTTATATAGAAAACTTGTACCAGAATCTAAGACTTTTTCGATATAGAAAAAATGTCTCAGAATCTGAGACTTTTTCTATATAGAAAAAATGTCTCAGAATCTGAGACTTTTTCTATATAGAAAATATGTCTCAGAATCTGAGACTTTCTTTATAGAAAATATGTCTTAGAATCTGAGACTTTTTCTACATAGAAGAAATCTGAGGAAAAAATGTCTTAGGATTGAGAATTTTTCTTATAGACATTTTTTTTATAGAATAAATGTCTCAGAGACTTTTTTATTTAGAAAAAATGTCTCTGAAATTGAGACTTTCTATATAGAAAAAATGTATCAGAATCTGAGACTTTGTCTATATAGAAAAAATGTCTCAGAATCTTAGAATCTAAGACTTTTTCTATATAGAAAATATGTATGTCTTAGAATCTGAGACTTTTTCTATATAGAAAAACGTCTCAGAATCTGAAACTTTTCCTATATAGAAGAAATGCCACAGAATCTGAGAATTTTTCGATACAGAAAAACTGCCTCAGAATCCGAGAGTTTTTCTTTGTAGAAAAAATGCTTTGGAATCTGAGAAAAATGCCTAGAAAAAATGTCTGGATTGAGAATTTTTCTTAAAGACTTTTTTAGAGACATTTTTTTATATCTCAGAGACTTTTTTTATTTAGAAAAAATATTTAAAGAAACTTTTTCTTTTTTCTACATAGAAAAAATGTCTCTGAGACTTTTGTTATATAAAAAAAATTTCTCAGAGAATTTTTCGATATCAAAAAAAAAAGTCTCAGAGAATTTTTCTATATGGACAAATGTTTCATAGAATTTTTGTATAAAGAAATATGTCTCAGAGAATTTTTATGTATAGAAAAATATCTCGGAAAATTTTTATATATAGAAAATACGACTCTGAGAACTTTTCTATATAGAAAAAATATTTTAGAGAACTTTTATATGTACACAGAAAAAAAATTCCAATCGAATTTTTCATTTGTACCTTTTCAATATTCAGTTGCTGCAATATAACTTTGGCTCGGACAACCGAATTTTCTGGTTGATTCAATAAAAAGGCAGTTATATCAACCGAATTCGGTTGTGACTACCGATATTCAATTGTGACAACCTACAGTCAAATGTAGCAGCCTAATTTTAGTTGTATCAACCGAATTTCGATTGGAAATTGGCAAATTTGTTTTCTGTGTGTACAGAAAAAATATTTCGGAGAATCTTCTCAGATCCTTTTTTAGTATAGAAAAAATATCTGAGAGACTTTTTCTATATAAAGGAAAATGTTTCAGAGCCTTTTTCTATGTAGAGAAATGCTTCAAAGGCTTTTTTTTTGTAGAAAAATGTCTCAGAGAATTTTTCAATATAAAAAAAATTCTCGGAGGATTTTTTTATAAAAAATTTTTTTCTATATAGACAAAATGCCTCAGAGAATTTTTATGTATAAGAAAAATGTCTTAGAGAATTTTCTGTATAAGTAAAATGTCTCTGAAACATTTTTTCTGTAATATATAGAAATAAATGAAACATTTTTTCTAAATATAAAGAAATATCGCAGATTTTTTTTATATAGGAAAAACGTCGCAGAGAATTTTTCTATATAGAAAAAATCTTGGAAAATTTTTCTATATAAAAAACTGTCTCAGAGAATTTTGTTTATATAAAAAAATGTCTCAGAAAATTGTTCTATATAGAAAAATGCCACAGAAAATTTTTTTATAAAGAAAAAATGTCGCAGAGAATTTTTCTATACAGAAAAAAATTCTCAGAGATTTATTTTTTTATATAAATTTTTTTTTTTATTTGTAAAAAATTTAAAGAATCTGAATCTTTTTCGAAGACTTCTTCTTTTTGATAACTGTTTAAAAAATTAGTTCCCAATTTTTCCTGAACCTCGTTTTAAAACATTTACCCTGCTGTGTTTAAGAGGTAATTTGAATTTTGTATGTTTTACATTAACAACAAAACCCAAAATTCAAAATTTCCAACAAAAAAAAAAATTCTTCTAAATTATATAAACAATATTAAATTGTCTATAACATAATGTGTTCTATAAAATGTCCTTGCTGTTTACCCATTTCCAAAATGCCAACTGCCCAAAATTATAGTAGTATTTATTTACTGATTTCAAAAGTTTAAATGTTTATAATTTTAACACTATGCATGTTTGTTTTGTCTCTAAAGGAATGGGATTATTTTCCATTTGGTTAAATATTTTTGTATAGAGTGATGGCGATTGCCATACCAATACAAAAATATCCTTTTGATCATAAATTATGGTGATTGTAGGGAAGTATATAATATTTTATGAACAAAAAAACAACGACAACTTGATATAAATTTAAGTCTTATTAATACTTATTGTGAAATAATTTACATACAAAAATATATATTTAAATAGACAATGAGTTATCTACTTTTAGTTATATTTTTAATAGAGTGGGGTGAAAATTAGATAATTGTTAAACTTATAATTTTTTTTAATATTTTTACTTAAAACTTCTTTTATGAATGTTAAAAAAAAAAAAAAAATTAATTCTTTAAATGTTTATAAATAAGAGTCAAATATGATTCTTTCAGGACTCCAATTTTTTTCGTTTTTAAATTATTAAAATTTTGGAGCTTTCAAAGAGTCTTAACAATAACATCAAACAAGTATTTTTGTCAAAAGTGCTGTGTTGGTAATTTATCAAGCTTTAATTTAAGCTTAATATCGTCTAGATTGAGTAAATAATAAATGCGCTACGAGGGTCGAAATGGAAATTAAAATTATTGAAATACTTTTTTTAGGAAATTTTCTTAAAATATTTTTAAGTTAATTTTTTTCAAGTTTTAACATAAAAAAATTTAAAAAGTGGTCCAATATTTTTTATTCAGTTATCAACTATTGTTTCTAATAATCCAAGCAAAAATTAATTTTTTTTTAAATACAATAAAAAAATCTACACTTTTTGACCTTTAATTCTTTTGACCAACAATTTTTTGTAAACAAAGAAAATATTTTATTATATGTTAATTTTAGTTCATCGAAGTGTAAGTAATAAGTAATAAGGTGACAGGACAATCCCCACGGACATTATCCCCATAACGGAAATGGGGATTATGACCCAATGCATTACGGACATAATCCCCATATTAGTTGTGGGGACTATGACCATTTCAAAAACGGTCATAATCCCAATGGGGATTATGTCCCTTCCCTGTTGGGATTACGACCGAAAGTTTTTTGGTCATAACCCCCATTCATATTATGGGGACTAACAATAAGTTCAAAACAATTTTGGTCATAATCCCTTTATTTTGCGAAGAGGGTGGGTTTAATGCATGGAGCTTGTAATCCCTAAGCCCGGCCAAAGGCCAGCAGCGCAGAAAAACTTTTAAGACAAAAAAAAAAATCGCATAATTATTGGGATTATGACCTATTAGTGTAGTAGACATAATCCCTGTAATGGGGGTTATGTCCACTTTTTATGTGGTCATTGTCCCCATAAAACTGGGAAATATGTCTATTTTTTATTGCGATTATATCCAAATTTTTTTCGGTCATAGTCCCCACTACCATTATGGGGATTATGACCGAATTCGTTTTGGTCATATTCCCCATAACGGAAATGGGGGTTATGTCCGTGGGGATTATGTCATGTCACCAAGAAATAAACATAATTAAACATTTTCTTTGTTTACAAAAAATTGGTAGCCAAAAGAATTGGAGGTCTAAAAATTTGGATTTTTTTTTACTACCTTAAAGAAATTTTCATATTTGTTTGAGTTGTTGAAAAAATTTTTTCTAACTGAACAAAAACTAATGAATCATTTTTTAAAATTTTGTAATTTGAGCTTGGAAAAACTCGACTTAAAATTTTTTTTTTTAAAAATTTTTCTAAAAAAGGTCTTTTAATAACTTTAATTTCTATTTCGACCCTCGTAGCACATTTAATATTTACTCAAGCTGGACGCCATTAAGCTTAAATTAAAGCTTGATAAATTATCTACACAGCTTTTTTACAAAAATACTTTTTTAATAATAGCACTGTGCTCGAATTTGATACTTTTTAAATTTTGATGCTCAAGAACAATAAAAACGATATTTTTAATTTTTAAATTTAAAACCATTCAAGTCTGTTAAAGTAGCATAAAAAACCAGAATACCGTGAATAGTTTTCGCGAAAAATATTTTTTGGTCGCGAAAAATCGTTATTTTCTTGAAATAATTGGTTCAATACAAATATTTTTAGTTTTAGTTGAAATTATGACATCCATCTGGTAAACCTAGTTCATGTACACTAAATCTCATTGTATTATCATTTTTTTCAAAGTAAGCGTATATATTAGCGATATTCGCGATTAAATTTTTTTTCATTTTTAATATTTTTTTTATATTATTTAGACAATTTCTGAATTTTTATCATCTTAACTCTATTGAATATACAAAAAAAAAAAAAAATATTCGCGAAAAAAATTTTTCGCAATAGTTTTTTTCGCGAATTTTTTTCAAAATTTTTTTATTTTGCTATTAATTTATGAAAATGTGTAAAATACGATACATTGCAGACACAAAATTTTTCGAAAAAAATTTTTTTTTCGCTGATTTTTTTTTCTTTTTCGCGACAAAAATTTTTTTTCGCGACAAAATTTTTTTTTTCGCGACAAAAATGTTTTTTCACGGAAAAAAACAATGCATTTATTAAATTTATATTTAAAAACTATCCCAAAAGCATACAAATTTAATTTTTGTTTTACTTTAGCTTTACAATTTTAAATCGCGAATATCGCGAATACGTGCGCTAACTTCGAAAAACGGCTAGCTCTATTGAATTCAGCGTACCCGAAATAGGTTTGCCAGCATGGTGCCCAGCTTGTTATTTTTTGCGACTAGCACAGTGTAATTAGATCTTTTATAGTTAACTTTGTCGTTAGCGAATTCTATCTCCTATATAGTCTTACGTAGACATTTGTCGGCCATTTGTTTGTAGGGTGTTTGAAATGTACTGACAAATGTTGTTTTTTTCTATTCTATTTCTGCGTTTAGTTTTTAATTTCAATTCACTCTAATTAATTTTTTATTTATTTACGGACATATTTAAACAATCCCTTTGGGAGTTTAAAATAAATGAATAAAGGACAGAAAAACTATGATTCTTTTTAAAGGATTAATTACTTTATTTGCAATATGAACATTTGCATGCCAAATGTGATTTTAAGGTAATTAATTTGTAATTTTTATGTTTGTCAAGGGGTCACTAACATTTTAAAGAAATAACAATTTATTTTTTTTTTAAAGTCTACATAATTTAAAAATATTTTCAAGTTTATTAAATTAGAAATTAGTAAAACTCCATGATTTTGCAAACATTTTTGTGATATAGTATAATTTTGGGAATTTAATGGTAGGGTAGGCGTGGTACACCTTTCCGTTGTAAACTATTATAAAAAAAAAAAATAAAAAAAAAATAATGTAAATGAAATAATTGAGCTCGAGGTCTATTATTTTAAATAATTTTTATTTTATTTCTCCGATATTTCGAAATTCATCGAATTTCATCCTGAGGGACACTTGTAAAAATTACACAAACAAAATAAACTTTAAGCTATAGTTGTTTTAACATCGTCGTATGGTATTGCACTATTACAGAGTGCAACAGACCTCGAGCTCAATTATTTCATTTACATTACAACTTTAAAGGTCGAATAAATACAACATTAAATTAAACAAAAAAAAAATAAATAAATTTTTTTTGACGTGGATTTTTCGGGTTGATTTTTTGTGAACTTAGACCATTCCCAATAAACCAAACGATACCATTATGATATCGAGGCGATATCACCTAATTATCACATATTATACAAAAACGACAGTGTTCTCGTTCTTAATGTACCAATCCTTATGATATCGTTTTTCCATAAAAATATGATATCGTTTTCGCTATCGATAATTCCACTCATAACGATAGTAAAATTGTCATTTCCAGGCGATAACGATATCGTTTCGATATAAAAATGTGATATCGTTTTCGCTATAGAAATTTCCAGGAATAACGAAAGCAAAATCGCTAAAAACCGAAAATGGTATCATAATTTTAATTTAAGGTGATACCGTAATCGTTATCATGCTGGTGATACTATTTTCGCTATCAAATATCGTTATTTGGTTTATTGGGATTATGGTTAAGTTAAATGAATTATTATCTTTTTTTTTCAAAGTTTTTTTTTAATCTGACACACATTAAGTGTGACAATCAAAAAGTGCTGATGTTGAAAACTTGATAATTTTAATTCTTTTTTTCTATTTTGTTCAAGTTTCATTTAAATTGCTAATTTTGATCTGACACCCTTTAAGTGTGCCAATCGAAAAGCCCTGATGATGTGATTATGGCAAATTTCGAAAGCTGTCGATAACTTCGATTAGCCTGTGTACAACAACAATTTTCATTTATCAGAAAAAATTAAAAATTGAGTAATAAAAACTCTCAGAAATTTAGATTCTGAAAATATTTTTATGTAGGAATTTTAAATTGAAGCTAAATCATTCGCTATTAAATATCCTTTATATTTTTCCATTTTTTTTTTAAATGCCAAAAATCGTTTTTATATCCTTTACGTATTACTTATTTAAATATACTAAATCTCTGAACTTCCATCTAAACTAAAATAAATGTTTACATCGCAACATCATTTTAAAATATGTACAATCATGCATATTTTACATACTCCAAAAATCCTTGAAAAGTATTCGAAATTTTAGAAATCAATTTTTTTTTTCATACTACACCATTTGCAATTGTATTTCAGAAATTATCAATTGTATTTCAGAAATTATCAAATGTATTTCAGAAATTATCAATTGTATTTCAGAAACTATAAATTGTATTTCAGAATTTATCAATTGTATTTCAGAAATTATCAATTGTATTTCAGAAACTACCCAGCAAAACTTAGACTACCAAATAAGGTATAAAATAAGGTATATGATCTCTTATTTTATACATTGCAGCATTGATGATTTTAACAGGCGATGAGACTCAAAGTAATGCATCCACATTATCACAAAGAAAACCAGTAAGGTATAAAATAAGTCTTAAATTTATAACGGAGAATACGAGTAAGGTGTAAAATATATGATATTTTATAGGTTACAAGAAATGAAATAATATAGCATACCAGAAGATAATATATAAGGTGTTACGAGTAGTGAAAAAGTAATTTTGTATTTAATTTACTCACGTGATTGTAAGTGAGTGTAAGTAGATAAAATATGCTCGTGAGTGTGTGTCGTTAGAAATTTCCTGTCGTGAGCCCATCTCTAGTTTAAACTTATGCATTTTTTTTTATAAAATAATTATTTTTTATGTTATTGTAATGCATTATGCATCCAATTATAAATAATGCATTATTTCAAACTTTCAAATAATACATAATGTAACCAAATATAAGTCATCCATGATTTAATGTTTAGAAATAATAAATATGAAATACATTTTTTCCAATAATCATGCATTACGTAGCAAATTATTAGTAATGCATTATTTTTCACTTCAAAATAATACGTTGTGGAACAAATGTTTGGTAAGACATCATAAAATAATGCTACAAATAAGTTATATACATTACCTGGTAATGTGTTATATAATCACTACCCATTATCAAAGTTTTGCTGGGTATAAATTCTATTTCAGAAATTATTAATTGTATTTCAGAAATTATCAATTGTATTTCAGAAGTTATCAATTGTATTTAAGAATTTATCAATTGTATTTCAGATATTATCAATTGTATTTCAGAAATTATCAATTGTATTTCAGAAATTATCAATTATATTTCAGAATTTATTGTAATTTAGAAATTTTTAATTTGTATTTCAAAAGTTATCAATTGTATTTCAGAATTTCACAATTGTATTTCAGAAATTATTAATTGTATTTCAGAAATTTTCAATTGTTTTACGCAGGTTAGTTTCTAAAATACAATTGATAAATTCTGATATTAAATTGATAATTTCTGATTGCTAAATTCTGAAATACAATTAATAACTTCCAAAATACAATTGATAATTTCTGAAATACATCTGAAATACAATTGATAATTCTGAAATACAATAGATAGAATTGTTTCTGAAATACAATTGGTATTTTCTGAAATACAATTGATAATTTCTGAAATACATTTGATTAGTTCTGAAATACAATTGATAACTTCTGAAATACAATTGATAATTTCTGAAATACAATTGATAATTTCGAAATACAATTGGAAATGGTGTAGAGGACCCAATAAACCAAACTATACCGTTATGATATCGAGGAAATATCACCTAATTATCACATATTATTCAAAAACGATACTGCTTTCGATCTTAATGTATCTTTCCTTATGATATCTTATTTTCCATAAAAATATGATATCGTTTTCGGTATCAGTAATTCCAGTCATAACGATAGTAAAATCGCCATTTTCCAGAATTTATCGAAAAAATATCGTTATTCCAGGAGATAACGATATCATTTCGATATTAAAATGTGAAATCGTTTTTTCTATCGAAATTTCTAGGAATAACGATAGCATAATCGCCTAAAATTTATAATTTTAATTTAGGGTGACCGTAATCGGTATCATACAGGTGATACTATTTTCGATATCATTTATCATTATTTGGTTGATTGGGTAGTAGTAGTTTCGATATCGTAACGATACCGTTACGATATTGAGGCAATATCACCTAATTATCACATATTATACACAAACGATAGTGTATTCTATCTTAATGTACCTTTCCTTATGGATCGTTTTTCTATAAAAATATGATATCGTTTTCGCTATCAGTAATTCCAGTCATAACGATAGAATAATCGCCATTTTCCATAATTTATGGAAAAAATATCGTTATTCCAGGCGATAACGATATCGTTTCGATATGAAAATGTAAAATCGTTTTCTCTATCGAAATTTCAAGTAATGACGATAGCAAAATCGCCTAAAATTCATAATTTTAATTAGGCCCAAAATTCATAATTATATTTTCGCTATCATTTATCGTTATTTGTTTAATTGGGTACTAGAATACCCTTTAAACCAAACGATACCGTTATGATATCGAGAAAATATCTCCTAATTATAGCACTTAATGTACCTTTCCTTATCATATCCTTTTTCCATAAAAAATGACATCATTTTCGCTAATAATAACTCCTGTCATAACGATAGCAAAATCGTCAATTTCCAGAATTTATCGAACAAATATCGTTATTCCAGGCGATAGCGATATTGTTTCGATATGAGAATATAAAATCGTTTAGGCTATCGAAATTCCCATAAACGACGATCGGAAAATCGCCTAAAATTCGAAAAAGGTATTATAATTGTAAATAAGGGTGATACCGTAAACGGTATCATACAGGTGATATATTTTCGCTATCACTTATCACTGTCTGGTTGACCATGTGTATTGCCTTCTGCATAGCCACCTTGGTGGTCAAATAAGTTGCAGACGAGGAGAGATTCCTGCAGAAAGCTCTTTAGTAAGGCTAAATCTTAAAGAGCAGAAGAGGACTGGTCTGCATATAGGCTGCAACTTGAGAGTTATAAGAAGATGATCAAAATTGCAAAATGTGAATCTTGAAAAAACTTTTGTGGAAACATAGAAGACGTTTCTGATGTATACAGGCTGCGCAAAGTTCTGGCTTCTTTTCCTTACAGGCTTTGAAACGTTCTCACGTCCAAGCATCGAAATTGCTTCGGAAATACCATGATATTCTTATGTTGTATACTTTTAAATAACAGTGCTGTTTTTTTTTTATAAACAAACATCCACAATATGTTAATAGTCTATATATTACTGCAGTAACCATCTACAACTTTAAACGATTGATTGCATACAATATTTTCTACAGTTTGTCTTATTCCTCATATATTTTTTTTTGTTTTCTTATATTGTTACCAAGTTTATCTTTGTTGCAAGTAGAGTTTATGCCAGCATATAATATTGTCAACAATGCACAATAACAACAACGACAACGGCAACATGGTTCTAGACACAATATTGTTGCAATTTAATGTTTAATATCCTTCTTCTTGAGAAGAGATGTAGTGCAAAAAAAAAGTATACAATCTTAACGATATAATACCGATTTACATATAAATATGTACAATGAAAAAGAGTATTACAATGTTGTTTATGATACAGTAAAAGCTTGAAATAAAGGAAAGCTTTAATTCATAAATTTTTCGTTATTGGATTAAGCTAACAAAAAGCTTGAATTTAGGCAAAGCTTTCTACGACAACTTTTGCACAAATTGTGGTAGAGTATAAAGCTTAAATTATGAAAAAAGCTTTAAATGTGTGATGGTTAAAAAAACAATCTAACTGATATATTACTGATGTCAGTATAATATAGTAAAATCTTGCAAAACGAGAAAAATTAAAAAAAATACTTCGTGTTTAAAAAAAGCTCAATTTAAGTAAGAAGAGGCTTGAATTTACACAAAGCTTTGTGCGATTACTTTAGCACATAGTAAAAATCTTAAATTGAGAAAAAAGCTTTAAATGTGTGATAGCCCTAGTAAAAATATTATGCTAATTTTACTGAATAGATCTAATTTGATCCGTAAAATGGTTGTATCAAATAATATCTAATTGTATTACTTTAGATCAAAAAATATAAAAATTGATACAATTTGATCCTGAATTTGGTCAAATCTAATTAGATCAAATTGATCTTATGATATCAATTTTTATATAATTTGATGAGCAAAACCAAAATACGAATCTAATCATATATGGAGCAATATCTAACCACATAAAGTGGATCAACCGTATCAAAGTGATAGATACAATTTTATATAAATTTATACGGAAGCATATTAACTCATATAAGATTGTATCAAATTATATATGATTAGACCAGAAAATTTTTACTCGGGAGCTTAAAAACTTAAAGCTCGAATTTAAAAAAAAAATATGTAAAATGTCGCATATAAGTTTTAAGAGAAATTTCGAATATTGGAAAAGCTTTCTACGATTACTTTAGCCAAAATTTTTCATCATTAATTTTTTTTCTTACATATTTTACTGTATAATTTTTCTTTAAACAACAATTTAAATATTTTAAGTAAATAAAACATTGTCCTGGTCTTATATCAAGCAAAAAAATGGGATATATGATATTGTTTATAATTGTTTATTTGTTTTTTCAATTTGTAAAAATGATTATTTCATGTAAATAAAATAAGTAAATAAATTTAAAAAGAGATTATATTTTATAAATGATAATACACTCAAATTAGTATAAACATGTAAACTAAAAAGTGAAGTATCTCTTACTTTCCCTATTTTTACTTATAAAAATTAATTTGGGTGGCTAAAAAAATATTTTAAATAATAATCGGCGTGTGGCACATGGGAGACTTCCCTTGTAAGTGTAGCTTAAAAGAAATGATAAGAAAACTGAATAAAAGATTATAAGACAGTACATCAGCGCGTATGATGAATATTAAATTGTTAAAGTGCATATTAATCATACGCCTCCAGCATTAAATAAAATGTTAAAAGCAGCCAATTCTCAGAATCTAAAGTTATAAAAAACCAAGTAATAAGTGATATCGAAAACAGTTTCACCTGTATGATACCGATTACGGTATTACCATAAATTAAAATTATACCATTTGCGAATTTTAGGCGATTTTGCTATTGTCATTCCTGAAAATTTCGATAGCGAAAACGATATTTCATATTCATATCGAAATAATATCGTTATCGCCTGGAATAACTATAGTTTTTCGATAAATTCTGGAAAATGGCGATTTTACTACGTTATGACGGGAATTAGCGATAGCGAAAATCATATTATACTTTTATGGAAAAACGATATCATAAGGAAATGTACATTAAGAACGAAAATACTACCGTTTTCGTATAATAAATGGTAATTAGATGATATTGACTCGATATCGTTTTTTTTTTATTAAAAAACGATGAATTTGTTAAAAACGATTGTTCTGTTGAAATTTTTAGCGAAATGTGACAATTCTAACTCGTGCCGCTGGAGGGGGAAAAAGTATTTTTTTTTTGTAATGACACCGTCCAACAAAAAAAAAAAAAAACGGTTTTTAACGATTTTTTTTAACTGTAGTAAAACTGCATTTTACAGTTTTTAATTTCGTGATCCTTCTTCCTTCAAAGTTTTTGAAGATTAAATATTTTCACTTGTTATAGGATTCCACTCGTGATGGCAAATTTTTCCATTTAATTATTTTAACATATCAGGAAAGGAGAGGCAAGTTACGTCCTTTAAAAACTTTATCCTTCAATATCATTTAAAATTTTTAACCAAATAGTTTTATAAATTTTTAAAAGGACAATAAAATAACGGGGAAATTAGTGTAGGTTCACCTCTTTTAATTTCTGTCACTTCACCATTTCCAATTGTATTTCAATAATTATACTTGTCCTAGGAAGCCACTACACCTTTTCCAATTGTATTTCAGAAATTTATCAATTGTATTTCAGAAATTATCAATTGTGTTTCAGAATTTATCAATTGTATTTCAGAATTTATCAATTGTATTTCAGAAATTATCAATTGTATTTCAGAAATTATCAGTTGTATTTCAGAAGTTATCAATTGTATTTCAGAATTGATCAATTGTATTTCAGAAATTATCAATTGTATTTCAGAATTTATCAATTGTATTTCAGAAATTATCAATTTTTTTCAGAATTTATCAATTGTATTTCAAAAATTATCAATTGTATTTCAGAAATATTCAATTGTTTTACAAAGGTTAGTTTCTGAAATACAATTGATAATTTTTGAAATACAATTGATAAATTCTGAAATACAATTGATAATTTCTGAAATACAATTGACAACTTCTAAAATACAATTGATAATTTATTTGCTTGATAAATTGAAAAATTCTGAAATAAAATTGATAATTTCTGAAATACAATTGATAATTTCTGAAACACAATTGATAAATTCTGAAATACAATTGATTATTTCTGAAATACCATTGATAATTTCTGAAATACAATTGATAATTTCTGAAATACAATTGGAAAAGTTGTAGTGCCATCCTACACTCAAAAAAAAAAGTTTGTAAAATGACATAAAATCCCCGTGATTTTACGGGGCAGGTTTTGTAAAATATGTACTAGCAAGAATCCCCGTAATGTTACGGGGATAATTTGTAAATTGATTTAACAAAAAAATTACGGGGAGAAAGTGTAAATTTACAATTTTTTTTGTAAAATATTATTGTAGACTTACAAAAAAAGTTGTAAATTTACGAAACAAAGTAGAAAATCAAAAAATAAAATTGTAAATTTACAAATTGTTTGGTTTAACTACAGTTTTTTATGGCAAAAAACTTGTATATTTACAGTAAAAAGTGGTAAATTTACAATTTTTATTGTAAATATACCATTTTTTCTTATTTTTTTGCCGTAAAAACAGTAGTTTAACCAAATAATTTGTAAATTTACAATATTGTTTTTGTATTTTCTACTTTATTTTTGTAAAATTACAACTTTTTCTGTAAGTATAGAATTTTGTTTTCTAAACTTTCATATTTGTTTTGTAAATTTACAAAAAATTTGGTATATTTACATATTGGTTTTGTAAATTTAAATGTTTTTTCCATTGGTGCATCTTATTTTTCCTTCTTCGGCAGCTGGAGTAGCACTTTAACAACCTGAAATGATTTTTTTTTTCACTTGAACACTTTTAACAAACTTTTTAGAGTATAACACTGCACTTTTTTATTTTTTTTTTGGAATTTCATTTTTCTTAAGTAGAACATATGAGAATTGCGAAGGAGGCTACACAAGAAATTTCTTATATTTTCAAGAAAAACTAGTCAAAAAATTACCTTTTTTTCGAATTTTTAATTATTTTAGCAAGTATTTTTAAAAAACTATAAAAAAAACTTTGGATATTGTAGATTGGACGTTTAAGTACCTGATAAAATAAGAAAAAACTTAATTTTTCATAATTGACAGCTTTTGATTGACATTTTAGTGCCAGATTTAAAAAAAAAGTACCAAAAAATATGGTAAAATTACCAAAAAATGGTAAAAATACAAACAAAAAACTAGAACAATAATATAGTAAAAACATATAAAAATTGTGGTATTTTACTTAGAGCAAGTTACCAAAAAATTGTCTTAATATTCAATTTTTTTGATAAAGCTTATAAAAAATAATTTTTAACAAAATATGGACTTAGAAAATTTTTGCGTCTGCTATTGTTGCATAATTATTTTTCAATACAAATTTTTTTTTAATTACATTTTCTTGTGTCAAAATACTGAAAACCTTGTAAACTAAAAAATCTTGAAAAAAAAATTGTTTGTAATAAAACATTTTTTGGTAGAAAGACTAAATACTATCAAATAAAATGTTGTTTTACAATTACAATTTTCTTGTGTAAAACAACTAAACACCTTGTATTTTTTTTTTAATTTGTAAAATAATTATTTTTCTGTTAATTTACCTAAAATAATTGTTAAATAAATTTACCAACATATTATAGTAAAATTACTAAGCGCACGGTAGTTTTTGTTTTATTAAAAATACAAGAATTTTTGGAAATAGACAAAAATATTAGTAAAATAGAATTACAAGACCTTTTGCTTGTAATTTTACAAACTTTTTTTTTTGAGTGTAGGACATGTATAAATATTGAACAAATTTTTAAGTTTTATAAAATGTAATCCTGTGAAACTTTGTAGTTCTTTTATAAGGAAACAGGATCACGAGATGAAAAACTGTAAATGCAGTTTTACTCCATTTGAACTCTGCATCCAGACGGACGGTATTACCGTAGAATTTATTCTACACTATTTTTTTTTTGATCAGAAACTTGCTTTACTTGGATTTTAGGAGCTACACGATCTTTTTGATTTGTAGGACGTCAAAATTCAATATCTTATGAGTTTCATAAAGCGATCAAAGGTCCGAGGACCTTTATTAGAAACTAAAGCTTTTTGCATATTATTTTTTTTTTGTAAATATAAGAAAATTTTCCAAAAAAAAATTTTCTATAGGAAATTTTTTTTTTGGAAAATTTTTAAATTTTTTTCAAAATCTACGACTTTTTTTATAATTTGTTTTAGAATATTACTAAATTTTTTAATAAAAAATAGTGTCTCGAATTTCCGCTTTAATTTTTTATTTTAGCTCATTTCCTTTCAAAATTCTGTTTTTTCTTTCTTAATTTCACCTTTAAAACTTACTTTCTGTACTTTATCTGTCTCCATATATTCAACAGCAACCTTTGCGCAAAAAAGGGTTCATTTAAACAATTTATTGTTGTTTAATAGCTGCAAAAATGTTTCCTTATTACGTGCTTTTAACAAATTTATTTATACAATGAAAGTTTTATGATGGTTGTTGTTTCTTTTTTCCACTTTAGAATTTTTTTCCTATAAACTTTGCTGCTTCTACGGAGCTATTTTTTCCCATGTTGAGGTATTTTTACTTTTTTGTTGTCATTCTTGGAAAACGTCTTCTTATTTAAAAAAAAAAAAACACAAGTTTAACCCAGCACAAGACCTTTTGATGTGTAAAACAACTTTTTATACTCTACACTTAAGGATTAGAGGTATTTAAATTGTTTTCATTTGTTGGTGACAATGTTTTTTTTTTGGAAAAACCTCGTTGCCGGTAATATGATATACCAGATAATAAAAGGATAAGGATTAGGGTATCGATTAAAAAAAATTTCCTTAAGAAGTCTTTGTTTTATTTAATTGTGAAAGTTTAAGTCTTCATACAATAATATTTCATAGAATAATTTAAAGAATACAATTTAAATAACTTCGCTGACACATTATCTTGTTCGTTCAGGTAAAAAATTTTATTGACAATTTTCGAGCCCTTACAACGGAATAATGCAGGGGCGTATCCGGGATTTTTTTCGCAGGGGGCCCAAAAAAAATTTAAAATTTTTGAGAAAAAATTTGTATTTTTGCACATATTTTGGAATTTGTTACGACCATCAAATTCTGAATTACAAAAGATAAAAGTCATTATCAAATTTATATTTATGTTATAAAATGTATGTTTATGATGCTGATACATTTTTCTAAAGAAAACTCTCAGTTTCTAAACATCTGAGATTCTACGAAATTTCTTATCGAAAATTAAGCCATTTTTCTTCGGACAGGTTATGACACATTCTTTGTAGAGTCTTTGATTTTGAGACATGCTTTCAATATACAAGTTTCCTTTAAGAAATTATTCTACTAGTATACAATATTTTTATAATAATCAGATTCAAAAAAATGTTTCCTAGATTCTAATGCAATTTTCCTAGATTCTAAGACATTTTCCTAAAAAAAAGTTGCATATTCTGGAATATTTTACCCAAAGAAAAAATCATACATTCTGAGATATTATTCATACCGAAAAAGTTTCAGATTCAGAAACATTTTTTCAAAAGAAAAGTTCTCAGATATTTAGCATTTCCTATAGAAATTGCTAAGGTTCTTAAACATCCAGATTCTGAGGCGTTTTTCCTAAGAAAAAGTCACAAAATATTGTGAAAAATTCTCAGAATCTGAAGCTTTTCCTTTAAGGAAAATGTGTCAGATTATTAAACATTTTTCCCATAAATGTGTCAGATTATCAAAAATGTTGCAAAAGTAAAAGTGTCATAGAAAAAGTCTCAGATTCTGAGAGATTTTGTCTTCCTTTAGAAAGTCTCAGATTATGATATCTTGTTTTCTGACAATATGTTCTGAGATTATGGGGCAATTTCCTCTAGAAAAGGTCTCAGATTCTGAGACCTTTTTATATAGACAAAGTCTCAGATTATGATAAAAAAATTTCTGTAAAGAAGGTCTAATATTCTGAGACATTTTTGCATAAAAAAGTCGCAGATTCTGCAACAGTTTTCTTATAGAAAAAGTCCTAAATTCTGGGACATTTTTCAACAAGAAAATGTCTTACATTTTGAGACACTTTTTATACAAAGCTTTTTCTGTAGAAGAGGTCTCAGATTATACGAAAAAATGACAGATTTTCAGATATTTTTGCTATAGAAAATAATTCATCTTTCCTGTAGACCAGCGGTTACCAACCTTTTTGGCTCGCGTACCCCTAATTTTATATTTTATTAGCCGCGTACCCCCTAACGAGTTTTTTGTTTTCGTTAAAAAACTTCACATATTAATATTAGAGTAAATTTTTAAATTTTTGATCTGCGGGTATATAATTTTTTTGAAGGATTTAGCGAGATAAAAACAATGGTGGTATTTTGGAAAAATGTTCGCTCCTTAAGGGTGCATCTGAAAACGCGGATTATGAGATGATTTTTCTGCAGAGCAAATGAATGAAACACCCTCGCATATACAATGAAAAGGCATTTGAAGCTTAACAAAATTGTACCAAAATTTCCATATCACAACCCGTCTCAAAAATGCCCAAAAATACGTTTTTGAGAACTTTATCATAAATTTTCTCATAAACCTGACATCATAGAACAATTTGGAAACCATATTCGGAATCAGCATGGAAAGGTTAATCGAAAACTAGATCTCTGACCGATCTCAAAATATCATCCAAAAATATCGAAAAAATATTCTCTAAATTGCACATAAATACGTTGTTTGTGAACTTTCACCTCAACTTTCTTAAAAACCTGATGTTTTGAAAAACTTTGGAAGCCAGATGCGGAACCAGCATTGAAAGGTTAATCTAAATCGAATGTCCAAATTACTAAAATTTTGCGTACCCCTGCAGACAGTTTCGCGTACCCCCTAGTGGTACGCGTACCATAGGTTGGTAACCGCTGCTGTAGACATTTTTCCTATGGAAAAAGGCTTAGATTCTGAGACTTTTTTTACATTTTTCCTCTAGAAAAAGATTCTAAGACATTTTTCCTTAAGAAAAGTTACATACTTTATGATATTTTTGCTATAGAAAAAGTATCAGATTCTACGACATCTTTTCTACAAAAAAGTTCTTATATCCTGAGATATTTCTAAAGAAAAAGTCAGATATTTTGAAACATTTTTCCTATAGAAATGGTCTCCGATTCTTGAATTATTTTCTATACAAAATGTTTCAGATTCTGTGACATTTTTCCAATAGAAATAGTCCCAGACTCAGACACATTTTTCATATAGAAAAAAAGGTTTGATTCCGAAATATTTTTCCTATTAAAAAACTCCCAGATTCTAAGGCATTTTCGCCATAGAAAAGTCGCAGGTCTAAGATATTTTTCCTGTTCAAAAAGTATCAGAGTCTTTTCAATAGAAAAAGTCGCGAGTTCTGGAATATTTTCCATTAACAAAAAGATTCAGTTTCTGTGACATTCACCGGACATCACCAGTGTCAGCGCCATAGAAAAGTCGCAGGTCTAAGATATTTTTCCTGTTCAAAAAGTATCAGAGTCTTTTCAATAGAAAAAGTCGCGAGTTCTGGAATATTTTCCATTAACAAAAAGATTCAGTTTCTGTGACATTCACCGGACATCACCAGTGTCATCTTACATTTCAAAAATATTTTACAAAGTGTATCCTTTAAAACTTTGAAGTCTTTTTAAAAGAAAACAGGATCACAAAATGAAAAACTGTAAATGCAGTTTTACTTCATTTGATCTCTACTTTTAGACGTATATCATCCTGTTCATGTTTAATATTGGCTGCTGGACGGTGTTATTTCAGGAAATATAAAAAGCGTTTTTACGGCCCTTAGAAACAAAATTTCCAAAAAAGTACTTTTTCCGGAATGTAATTTTCACTTTAGGATCCAACATTCAAAATTTTAGTGCCATGTCATTATTTCAGAAAATATAAAAAGTACCAAAAGTACAGTTTTTAAACCTTGAAACCTTCCAAAAAATATTTTATGCAGAATGTTTTTGTTTCTCTACCGGAGGATTTTACATTTCAAATTTCAAGCTTATAGGACCATTATTTCAGAAACTATAAAAAGTACCAAAAGTACACTTTATTACACCTGTTAGAAACGGAATTCCTAGAAAGTACCTTTTCCAGAATGTTTTTTTTTCATTGAAGGATTCTACATTAAAAATATAAAGTTTCTAGGACCATTATTTCAGGAAATATGAAAAGTATCAAAAGTGTACTTTTTTGACCCCTTTAGAAACGGAATTTCCAAAAGGTACTTTTTCCAGATTTTTTTTTTTTTACCGAAGGATCCTACATTTAGGACCATTTTTTCAGGAAATATCAAAAGTACTTTTTCCTACATTCCAAATTTCCAGTTTTAAGTAATATAGACAAAAAATATAAAAAGTACCGAAAGTACACTTTTTACTCTTTTTATCCCCCTATCCACAACATTGCCAAAAATCCAGCCTTAGTGGATTTATTTTTCGGGAGATGAACCTATTTTAAGTTCCTACAAACAAAAAAAAACCTCGTCAAATTACAAGAAAAAGTCTCGTAATCCCGTTTTACCAATATTTGACAGTTGTCCTTGTTTTTTAACAAAAAATTTTGGATCGAAATTAACATTTGTATACCCTCCACTTAGTGATAGAGGGTATATATAAGTTTGTCATTCTGTTTGTAACTCATCGAAATATCGATCTGGGACCCCATAAAGTATATATATTCATGATGCCCGATCGATTTTAAGACATTCTAGCGATGTCCGTCTGTCCGTCTGTCCGTCTGTCTGTCTGTCTGTCTGTCTGTCTGTCTGTCTGTGGAAAATGCTGTCACGGACAAAATATTGCACAGAGATGACTGAAACTTAACATATTTATTGGAAGTTCTCCCGAGAAGTTTGGTATTGCATTTGAGCGATATCGGTTCAGCGGTTCAAAAGTTATGAACGAAAATGTAAGCACACCTCAAAAATTTCATAACCTAAAAATACAAAATGCTTTAATTCGGCTTCTGGTTGACATATGTGAACATAATTGAACACCAAATGGTATTTAATCAAGTACGAACATATTTTTTGACAAAATAAGAAAAAAATCGCGGATTTTTTTTACCAAATTTTTTTTCGTGGAAATTTTTTTTTCCAAAAATTTTTTTTTTTTTCAAAAGTAATTTCCTTTCAAATAAAGTTTTTTGCAATAATCTTTTTGAAATTGTGGAGGGTATCACTACATTCGGCAAGGCCGAATTTAACTTTTTTACTTGTTTTTTTGTAATTTTACAAATTTCCAATGTGTTTTTTACAAAAAAATCTAGTAAATTCACGAGAATTTCTTGTAAGTCTTATTGCTTCAAAAAACTTGTAAACTTACAATTTTATTGGTAAAAAGCTTGTAAAATTACAAAAAATCCCTTAGTTTTTACTAGGAATTATCGTAAAATAGGAGGTAGCAAAAAATCTAGTAAAGTCACGAAACCTCCTTGTAAGTTTTATCGCCTTAAAAAAATTAGTAAATTTACAATTTAATTAAAGTAAATTTTCAATTTTAGTAAAAAGCTTGTAAAATTACAAAATTATTGGTCAAATTGTCAAATTGGAGGTAGCAAAAAAAAAAGTTACAAACTTTTTTTTGTCGTTTTACAAGGTTTTTTTTGAGTGTAGGTTCAGTGGTCTTGGCTGGGCGATGATGAATTCAGTCACGTTACACTTTAATATTGATTAGTGATAGCGAGCTCCGACTGTCTGTTAAAGTGGCGATCACTGCCAAAATAATGCAGCGGTATGACTGTATATTAACATCTTTACTTGTTGATGCTTTACAAAGTTTGGTATTGTATTTGAGCGATATCGGTTTAGCGACTCAAAAGTTATAAATGAAAATGTGAGGACTCCTCAAAAATTTCAAAATGTTGTAATTCGGTTGCTGGTTTTTAAATGTGAACAGGATTGGATGCCAAATGGTATTTAAACAATTAGACACATTTTTTTTAGCCAAACACTTTTTCGCGGAATTTTTTTCACTAAAAATTTTTTTCCGCGAAAATTTTTTTTATCAAAATTTTTTTCAAAAAAATATTAAAAAATTGAATGTCTTAAAAAAAGTTTTTTTTTTAGACATTTAATTGTAAAGGGTATTTAACTACCGGTTTAATGGTGATATTCTAGCGATGTCCATCTGTCTGTTGGAATGGCAATGACTGCCAAAATATTACACTGATATGCTTGTAACTTAACGTATTTACTTGTTGTTGCTTCTAGAAGTTTCCCAGCAAAAAATAAGGGAAGTAGTCCAAATCAAACCACTTCTGAAGTACTCCAAAAAAAGCAGTTAACCCCTGATTTATTATTCAAATGGAGATACTTTTAAACAACTTCCAAAAATTGATATATAATGTCATAAATTATGGCTTGCACCACTTCCAAATATAGACATTAGTATGCACTTCCTCACTAAAGAAATCTCCACTTTAAAACTTCATTAAAAAATTTGGAAATTATCAATAATTATTTAATAAATATTGGTTATTTTACAAATGCTTTATATTTAAAAATTACATGAAATAATTCAATTAAGGAATGTATTTATAAATTATATTAAGCTTCTTACGTATAGTAAGGAAATATCATGAAAATTCAGAATATTAGGTTTGATTTTTGTTTTCTATAGCTTTTTCCTACAGCTTTTTTTTGGTAATATCCAAGTTTATGACTATTATAAACTCGGTTTTAGCAATAGCACTGTTTTCGCATAACCGTATATACGCCCACCTATACAAATTTTAAACTATCCACGCTTATTTTTAACTTGTATAATTATTGACATTAAATTTAAGTTTCGATAAAAAGTTCGAATTTGAAAATAAAATGTTTTTTTCCGTGTTTGCTTAAATAAACTTTGACATTCAACAAAAGTGGTGCCAAAAAAATTTTAAATTTTAATGTTAAAATATAAACGGTTACGCGAAAACTGACATTTTCAGTTGATTTTACTAACATAATTTTTTGAGTATAGTGTTTAATCACTTCTTAATAGAGTCCGACCGAAACCAGTTTTCGAGGACGAACCGAAACCGAACCGAATATTCGGCCAAAAAAGTAATATTCGGCCGAAACCGAACCGAAACCGAAACTAAAAAAAAAATTAAAAATGGCATGAATAAAATTATTAAAAAGTTGTTAAAGATTAATATACAGCATATAATGCTTTTAAACCATAGGAATTGTTGTATTTTTGAAAAAAAAAATGTTTTTTAAAAAACTTACAAAAAAAATGTGTATTTAATTTGCAGATTAGGAGAAAATAATTTTTGAACTGAAACAGTTTTACATTTATTGCATAAACTTCTAACATATTCTTCAATTGAACTGAAACAAGTGTAATGAAATACGAAATCAAAAAATTCACCGACTTTTTTACATATTTTTTAAAATACCAAAAAGTTTCGGTTTCGGCTAATATTCGGCCAAAATTTTGCCGAATACCGAATAGAGGCCGAAACCCCATTATTCGGCCGAAACCGAGACCGAAACCGAATATTCGGTCGGACTCTACTTCTTAAATATACAATATTATGCATTCGCAATGAAGTGGTTAATAAGTATAGTCAAAAGTTCAAAGTTATAGAATAGTATGAAGACCACTTCATATGTACTGAAAAACGAGTTGAAACAACTACTTACTTGCTGCGACAACTATATGAAAATGTAATGAGATATTCAGTAGATATTCACTACTCCAGAAGCAGTAGAAGTCCTTTTTATCATTGTTCTAAGTAATGTTTTTTTTTGCTGGGTTAATACTGTATTTGAGCGATAACGGGTTAGCGGTTCAAAAGTTATGAAAATGGTAGGACATCTCGAAAATTTTAGTACATTCCACATAACCTTAACCCTCTAACCCGCAAACTTTTAAAAGCTAAGAAAAAGTTGTCGAACAATTTTTTTCAGGGTAATTATGACCCAATAAACTCAAAAAAGTCATCAGAAATTCATTTTCGAATTAAGTTTTGGAGCTAGGACCAACATTTTGAAGAGTGCCTCAGGGCACTGTTGCCGGTTTAGGTGTAAAAAACAATCAAATATAATTTTTTAATTATGATACGATTTAATCGAAAAATGAATGAAAACATTACGAAAAATAAGGAAATATGTTTTACTTTCTACGATAATACTCATAAAGACAATTTTTGACATTTGAGCAGCATAAATGAATATCGAATTTTGGGCAACTAATCTGTGTTTCCGACTTTTTGCAAAGTTTGGACCATCTTTCCCAAACTTTTTTAAATAACCAAAATGGAAAGTGGTCGATTTTGTTATAATTGCCGCACGTTTTTTTGTGTATGACACAAGATCAGCAGCAATTTCTTCTCGAAATTGAGACAATTGAAGCAGCAGCTTGTCTTCAGCCGAAACATTGCTGGAATTTTTACATTTTAAGCGTTCGTAGTTGCAATGTCTATAAAATGATGAAAAAATTCGGATCATAGCATTGCGAGTCTTTGGTCGAACATGCTAACGGCCCATAAGTCCATCCATCAAGGTGCGCCCTCCCCCATATGGCTGTTATATTCGCATATAAATTGTGGGAAATCGACTTCCACTTCGTTATCGCCTGCACCGTTGTAGACTTCAAAGCCTAAAGCAAAGCCGAAAGAATCAGACATGCCAATTTATTTGATTCCCTATTTGTGTGGGTTGTTTGCATGTGCTGCCGAAGATGATGTCGCATTTTGGTGCAGCACATTTGTTCGTCGACACATAGTCGATCATGTTTTGGCACGGAATCAAATACTTTGTTGAGTTTTTTAGCCAAAGTTCTATTTTAAAACAATAAATCGTAATCAGGTTACCCTTTCCTGATTCGTCGCTTTCATCTCGGAAAGACAAATACTTTTTTATTGCTTCAGATCGTTTGCAACTAATTATATTTTAAATTGTGGCGAACGCAATTTTACCCCGGTAAGTCTCCAAACTTGAATACCGGCAAGACGACGTGTAAAACAAAATTCCAATGTTATGAGTTTAATTGATTTAACATTTTCGACAAAATGTTCGTGTCTCATTGTTGGATATAATGATGATGATCTCCAAGATACGTCAAATGCACTTATATTCATAGACACGTTTAGTGCCTCGGTGAAATACAAAGTATATTTTGTATTTCACTAATATATTTTGAAATTCAGCGTTCGTCTTCTTAAAAAATGTCATCCTGCGTGGAGTTTGGGTAATTTTCTTCATCCATGAACTCTGCCAACTGATCATTGGTCAGGAAGAATGATTTAAATCGCCCTGATTATTTTTTTTTGATAAAAAATTAAAAATAATGTATCAAAAATGTTAAAAACAATGAAATGGAATACGCCAATAAATTTAGCCGCAACCCGCAACAGTGCCCTGAGGCACCTCTCAGTTTTTGCGTTCAAAACACACTTTATTTTATTTTTGTAACATTAACAACTACATAAACTGAAAGAAGAATATCATACCTTTTAAAAAAAAATTGTGTCGAACAGATCGGGCGATTAAAAGTTAGTATAACTTTGGTTTGAAAAAAGAAAAATCACACACAAAATTTCACGTGCAAAATTTAGGACTTCTCTCATAAAGCAGCTGATAGAACAAAAACCAAAAGTCAGAATGCATTACAACCTTCAAGAGAAATGTCAACAGATCTGTTACGAAAATCACTGTTAAAAATTTAGAAAAAAATATTTATTACTTTTTTAATAAATTCGTGTTTTGTAATGCGTGCCTTAAGGCACTCTTGCGGGTTAGAGGGTTAAAATACGGAATGCTTTAATTCGGCTGCTGTTTTACATACATAAGTATGTGAACAGAATTAAATGCCGAAAGGTATTTTAACAAGTTTAAACATATTATTTTGCCCCAAAAATTTTTTCCCGGATTTTTTTTAACCAAAAATTTTTTTTTCACGGATTTTTTCGCGGATTTTTTTTAACCAAAAATTTTTTTTTCGCGGATTTTTTTTATGTTTTTTTTTTTTAAAAATTGAATGTCTTAAAAAAAGTTTTTCTCTTAGACATTTAATAACATATTATTTTACCACAAACATTTTTTCGCGGTTTTTTTTTTACCAATTTTTTTTTTCGCGGAATTTTTTTTATATTTTTTTTTTTTTAAATTTAATGTCTGAAAAAAAAGTTTTTTTCTTAGACATTTAATTGTAAAGGGCATTTAACTATTCACCAAGACCGAGTTAAAAATTTTCCCTTATTTAACTTGTGATTATTTTAATTGTTTCTGAGTACAAACCCGCGTGTAGAGGTAAAAGACAAGCAAAAAAAAAAATTTTAAATGTAAATAAAGGTGTTACTTTTAAATAACAACACGTAAAATAAATTATAACAAAAGAAACAAAAATTGTATAATGATTTTATAAATGATTTTTTTCCTTTTTAACCTATTTTCTTGTTTTTTTTTTCTTCTAGGTATGTTGTTCTAAGTATTTTATATGGTAAGCAATCTTTTGTTAAAATCTAAATTGAATTCCTTTTTATAAACATACAAAACATTTTTTTTTGTTTTTGTAAAAACTTTAAAGAAAATATTGCTTAAAGTTTAATTTGAAAGATTAATTGTGTTTTGAAACAAATTATGCGTGAAAAGCCACGATAGAGTGAAATGGTGCGTATGATTAATATGTGATTGTTTAATATAATTACAAATAAATCATACGCCAGCGGGAACAATGTTATTTTTTTTAACAAAAAAAGCAGTGTTGCCATTAATTTGAATTATGTTCCTTTAATTTGTAAAAAAAATAATTTTCATCTTCGGTGAAATTTTAAATTTATTATTACTTTGGAACAAAACAAATCTCTTGAAAAGTGGGTCCAAACATTATTTTTTTATTTATTGACATGATAGATGATTTTAAGTTATTTTATTTTTTAAATTTTAAAATGTAAAATTGCTTTAAAAAATGTTTACTTACTGCACTGCGCTTCATCTGATTTATCTTCACAATCTTCTGTCATATCACAACGAAAATGCGGTGGTATACAATAGGTTTTATTAAATACATATTGGCCGCAATTTATTTGACCAGTTTCACATTCAGGGGGTGCTAAAATAAAATAAAAAAATAAAATATATAGTTTTATCTGCAAATAATACTTTTTGGAGCAAAAAGAGTTTAATCTCTGTAAGTCTAAATCAGCGACAGGCAAAAGCACTACGCGGCGTTTTTACTCTCACACCTACATGCTCTTACTCATTAAACAAAATCAAAAAAAACACAATTTTCTCCTCTCTTCTTGCTTAAAATATACTTAGAGAAATAATCAATAAAGAGTTTTAATATCAAATTCTTGTTTAAGGAACATTTTTTTTGGTAAACCAGAATGCTTAGTTTGTCACTATTCACTAAATATTACATTGCTAGACATTTTAACCAATGTCATTTATTATCTTTTTTATTTTTTAAATGGTTAAATGTATTATTATTTTTACCATAAGTTTCTTTAAGTGCATTGAGTATGAGAGTGCTACATGTTACACACACAAAGACAAAATATGATAGTATGTGTTTGCCTGTCGCTGGTCTAAATGGATGTTTTTAATTGCATATAAAAGGCGCTACACACCAAAAGTTCCGCGAAATGGAGAAACGAATAATTTCGAACTTGTGGGGCCCAGAGAAATTTAGCGCACAAAATTTTCGTAAAAAATTTTAACCCTCTAACTGCCTTCTTTTATAGACTTTTATGTATTTCTTTTAAAAAGGAACAAAAATTACCCCTTCAAACGCCAGGTAGAGGGTTAACTTGTTCAAAGAATCGAATAATCATAAAACACTTCAGAATGTATTTTTTAGCTCTAAAGTATATTTACACTAGTTTTTTTCGCTTTCGCCACGTTGAGGGAACATTTAGTGCTGACTCCATGAGTTCTCCAATTGTTGGTAAAAACTTCAATTTCATCAAAATCAAAAGTCATCATTGCATACATCCATCTTGGCACCCGTTACATTGAGCGACTTAGTAAATATTTTCCCGATATAATATTAAAATATTAGTAGATGTTTTCGAAAAAATCCTGCAGTAGGATTCCTACCTTTCGAAAAAATCCTGCAGTAGGATTCCTACCTTTCGAAAAAATCCTGCAGTAGGATTCCTACCTTTCGACACAATCTCCTAGTTAAGGTAATAGCTTTTAAATGCTTTTTGATAAGTTGTTAAATCAAAACATTTTGTGTTAAATTTTACCCAACTCTCCGTCATTGATGATTGTTTCTGCGTTACTGTATTGCGATACAGAATCGAACCCGTACTTGGCGCCTTTTCCTTGATTCATTTAGTCAATTAGTCAACTTCGATTGAAACGAGGGATTACTGGATTGGATAACATATTGGTACTCGCATTGTTGTTTCTTCTCGGTTCAGCATTGGAGGTATGAGTTTAGAGACGGTTTCTTTTAGAACAACAAACATTTTTTACGCTTCTTTCATCCTTGTCCATGTGTAACTTCTCGAATTTCTATGTTCGTAGATGTTTTACAGTTAATCCTGCAGTAGGTATTTCCATAACCTTCGACACTCTCCCACCAGTTGTGTATTTTTATACCCTCCAACCACAGTATGGGGGTATACTTGTCGTTCCGTGTGTAACGCATCGAAATATCGGTCGGGGACCCAATAACGTATATATATTATTGATCAGTGATCGATTCTAAGACATTCTAGCGATGCCCGTCTGTCCGTCCGTCTGTGGAGGACACGATACATTCCAAGCTGGTTAAGTTCGGAGATGGGCAAAATTGGACCACGGAGGAAAAGTTCCCCCTTTAAGAACTAAACCAACCTCTGAAAAAGCACCATTTTTTTTTATAGATTTTTTGTACTTTTGCTTAGCAAACAAAATATTTTTTATGTCAGAAGAAGTTCAAAGTCCTGTAGTTGGATCCAGGAAGGTTGTCTCCCAACACCGAAACCCCCTGCCCCACCAAAAAAAAAGACGCCCCTGTTTTTTTGTGTTGGAGGGTATAAAAGATTCGGCACAGCCGAATTTAACGCTCTCACTTGTTATACCCTCCAACCACAGTATGGGGGTATACTCACTTTGTCATTCCGTGTGTAACGCATCGAAATATTGGTCTAGGACCCCATAAAGTATATATTTTATTGATCAGTGATCGAACCTAAGACATTCTAGCGATGTCCGTCCGTCTGTCCGTCTGTAGAGGACACGATACAGTCCAAAATAAAAGAGGTAGACTTCCGAAGGTTAGCACGAATATGTCTTATATTCCTAGGCAGGTTAAGTTTGGAAATGGGCAAAATCGGACCAAGTGGAAAAAAGTTCCCCCTTGGAGAACTAAACCAACCTAAGGAAAACCGAATTTTTTGCAGGGTTTTTTGTACTTTTGCTAAGTAAATGCAACATGGATTTTTGTTATATTGTCTTTTACATTTTGGAGGGTATAAAAGATTCGGCATAGAATGTAACACTCTCACTTGTTTTTTTATTAAAACGCCATGCCCAGTGAATTGGTATTCATTGTTAGATGTTAAGTTGTGGAATTGTTTTGATTTCTATCATGAATTTCTACCGACTCTTCCACATCGATGGTGATGTCTGTGTTTCTAATGCAATTCGAAATCGGGTCCAGCTTGGACGCCATTTGATTGACAGCTATTAACATCAATTTCTTACGCTCTCATCGCCCCATTAGTTTATATTACCCGTTTCATTTATAACTTCTCGATGCTGTTGGTATTCTATTCGACTTTGCCTCACCAGTTGTATTTTTCCGATTCAATACTCTGATAAGTTTTTTAATTTGTTTTGGTTGCTGTCGGGAGGTTGGCTCTATTCTCTTTCATTAGAGATGGTTTTTGCGTTTCCGCTTTATAATTCAGAATCGTGCCCCAACTTGGGCGCCATTTGCTTAAAAATTCTAGTAGTCAATTTTATTGAATTCCAGATTAAGAAATCAATTTCTTAATTTATTAAAATCAAAACCAATGTTTCAAATTGATAGTTTATTGATAAACTCCAATTGGGCGTCTCGGCTTATTGTTCGTCTTTGGTACATAGAAGGTCAAAATGCTGCGTGGTTTCAGTTACTGTCGTGAATTTGGCTTGAGTCTGTGACATTGTTAGTGTGGCCCCTTCATGGGTGCCATCGGCTTAAAAAATATATAATTTAATGGATTTTTGTGTTTATTTGGACTATTTTTTAAAATTTAATTTCGACACTGCCCCACTAGTTGTTCATTTCTGATGCAATAAACTCAGCCCAGTGAGTCGATACTCTGATAAACTCTTGATTTGTTTGTTGAATGCTGTCGTGAATTTGGCTCGATTCTCCTTCATTAGAGATGGTTTTTGCGTTTCCACTTTGCAAGTCAGAAACGTGCCCCAGCTTGGGCGCCATTCGCTGGAAAATTCTATTAGTAAATTTTATTGATTTCTTATGTACATCTTGATAAAATTTCTTAATTTCTCAAAACTAAAACATATGTTTTCAAATTCATCGGTTATTGAGAAACTCTTATTGGGTGTCTCGGACATCTATGGGACTGAGAAGGTCAAAGGTTTCGGTAAATACCGTGAATTTGGCTGGATTCTGTCATATTGTTAATAATATCAGTGTTTCCACTGTGCAATTCGGAATCGGGCACCTTGGGTGCCATCTGTTAGAAAATTATGTGAGTTAATTTGAGGGATTTCCTGTGTTTATTTGGACTATTTTTTAAAATTTATGTTCGACAATGCCCCACCGGTTCATTTATGATGCGATAAACACAGCCCAGTGAGCCGCTACTCTGATTAATTGTTGATTTGATTTGTTTTGGTTGCTGTCGTGAATTTGGTTCGATTCTCTTTCATTACATTGGTCATAGAACTTTACAAGGGGGTCTCCATAGGCTAGTTGGTAGCGTGCTAGCCTTTCAACGTGGGGGTCGTGGGTTCGATTCCTACCAGAACCCTTGGTTTTTTTCGCTACAACAAGACGACGGGCATTGTTACCAGTTCTCGGTTAGGTTGAATTTATTAAAAATGAGTTGTAAATAAATAGAGAGAATAAATAAAAATAATTGATCATGTGATGTGATCAAAACTATTATTAGAACTTTACAAGTTTACAAGTCGGAATCGGGCCCCAGCTTGGGCGCCATTTTTTTTGGAAAATTCTATTAGTAAATTTTATTGATTTCTTATGTAAATCTTGATCAAATTTCTTAATTTTTCAAAACCAATGTTTTTAAATTGATCGGTCATTGAGAGATTCTAATTAGGTGTCCCGGCATATTGGCCATCTTCGAGACTGAGAAGGTCAAAGGTTTCGGTTAATATCGGGAATTTGACTTGATTTTATCATATTGTTAATGGTATCCGTGTCTCCACTATGAAATTCAGAATCGGGTCACTTCTAGGGTGCCATCTGCTCAAAAATTATATTATGCAATTTGATAGAAATTCTATGTTTATTTGGAGTAAGTTTGCACATTTTGGAAAACCGAAAAGCGGTTTTAAAATTTGTAGATTTTGGAGAAACTTTAATTGGGTGTCTTGGCTTATTGCAAAATTTAAAATGATTTTCATATGATTAGTCTTAAAAAAAAATGGTTTAAACGCCCCAAAAAAAGTAAAATCCTTCACTTTTCCAAGGAGTATTTTAGTTTTTATGAAAAAAAGGAAAATACTTACGACACGATTGTTGTTCATCTTCACCACCCTCACAATCTTTTTGATAATTACACACCCACAATGATGTTATGCATTTACCATCATTACAACGAAACTGTCCCGGAGAACATGGCACATTTGGTGTGGCTAGGGAACTGATAATACCACCATGTACAACACCACTACTATCACCAAAACCAATGCGACCACCATCGGCTAAACCACCTGTAAAGAGAAAAAAATAATAAAAATTAATTATTTTTGAAAAAATGTAAAAAAATATAAAAAAACGCAAATCAAAATAATCTATTAATATTTTGTTTAAATAAAGTTTGAATTCCCAGAAGATGAGACAATATATTTTTGATGTATTAAAATATAAATACGCATGACTGGTTAATACTGACAGAAACAATATAACGGTAGCCCTTGAGTAACACCAGACATTTGTGGGGATCTAATAAATTTTGGGGAAATCATTTTACTTAAGTGCACTCTAAAAAAGTACCTTACTTGAAAATTTAAAAATGCTTATATCTCGGTAAATATTGCCAAGACAACAAAAATCATTTTTGTAGCTCTTTACAAAAAAGCTCTCCAGGTAATAGTTTTTAAGTTGTCCAATTTTTAAGATTCTCAACACCATATTGGGCCTCTAAATTTACGTCTCTTAAAAACTAAGCAAGGTAGAGCGAAATAGACAACAATTCTAGACCACGATGATCCTTAAGGGACCCAACTGGGTTGGCCCATTTAAGTCTGGACCCTTCGGGTCCAAGTAAAATTGGGGTAAATTGTATTAAACTTAAAAGAAGAAAAGCATGGCATTGGTTTTCAACAACGGCTTAACTCGAGGTTCACCAAACAATATTTTTTAAAATAATGTTGATGTTGCTGCCGTTTGTTACTGCTGCTATTGCTGTTGTTGCATGCAACCACAGTTAAAACCATTGGGGAGTCTTTTTAACTAAAAATAATACTTCTATATAACGCAACAACAACACAAACACAATCATCACCATACACCAACAACAAACACTCTACACAAAATAATCTCTGCTAACAAGAGAAGTATCTCAACCCTTATGATCCGATTTGCATGAAACGTAAAATATATATAAAAGAGACAATTCTAAGGTTGGGGTGTCTCGGCTTATCGGCCATATCGGGGATTTAGGGGTCAAAAAATGGCGAAAAAATCGTTTTTGGATTTTTCAGCCATTTCTTTCTAAGAAACTATATGATGTTTACATATGAGAAGAATGGTTTTTTAATGCCTATCCAACGGTGGCATAACCTAGTAAAAGTTTGGATTTGTTTAATACTTTTTTCATGAAAATGTGTAAATTTTGGGGGGTATTTATATGAAGGCATAGACCAACGAAGTCCAGATGAATATAAAATAATCTTTATTAAATTAAATCTTTATTAAACACGTATTTTTGCACTAGAGGATATACCTGTTAGTTCGGGAGTTATCGAAATTTTCCCAGAGGTCCACATTGTTTCATAAGGGGACAACGAAATTTTGAAACACTGATATGGCCGATAAGCCGAGACACCCCAACCTTAAAATCGTCTCTTTTATATACTACCTCCGTCCCGAAATATTTTTAACATTTCTATAGTTTTTTTTGTCCCAAAATAAACTTAACATTTTATTAAGTAGTGTTTTAGTTGAAATAATACAAGATAAAGTTAAAAAAACAATCTTATACTAATCTCGTGTACTAAAACTGTAACAAAATTAATTAAAAATATTTGCTAGATGTCCCTATTGCATCCATAATGCATTTATTAAAAACCGTTAAAAGGGCCTCTAGCGTAAAATTTCTTATTTCATACGCCGCATTTTGTAATAATTTTCATCTTTTCGACCAAAGTGGACACCATGCCTGTTTGTAACGTCGAAAACCAGTTGTCTCATTTATCTGGATGCAGTTTATTGCATCTATTTTGCACGTGAATTGAAAAATTGCAAAGCTATAAAGAATTTTTAAATTATTGATATGCCCCGATATGTATTAACAAAAAAACCAAAGCTTTTTCAAAAAATCCTCCATAATCCAGCCAAAATATAGAATTGTTAAGATTATTTTGGGACGGAGGTAGTATATTTTAAGTTTCAGGCAAATCGGTTCATATAGGTTGAGATACTTCCCTTGTAAGTGTACAATACAAAATCTATCAATGTTTGTGTGTGTAAATGTAAGTGACTGTTGATGTAGTTGTGGTTATGCTCATGTAAATATACAAATTAGGGTGTCACTATTTTTAGGAAAATTTAAAAAACTTTAAGGTAAATGAAACAATAACACAGTCCCACAAAAAAAAAAAAAAACAACGATTCTGACCCAAAAACTTGATCCAATACTTATTTTGACCTTCTGAATTCGAGTCTGCCTTCAGAATTGAATTCTAGCGTTGGGTTTTCTTGTAAACTTGCAAGAAAAATCAGCAAAGTGATTTTTTTTTAAATTTATGCACATAGACCTGTCTAAGCTTTTTGATATAAATTTAGATTAAGCGGACATCAAAATTATTTTTATACCCTCTACTCTAGAGATAGAGGGTATATATATTAGTTTGTCATTCCGTTTGTAACACCTCGAAATGTTGGTCTAGGATCCCATAAAGTATATACACACAGAAAAAAACGAATTGTTATATTGACCCCCATATTTGTGAATACAATAAACTTTTTCACTGAAAGTGCTCCTATACGGAAATTTGTGATATTAACTAACGTTTGTAAATATTGATTGTTGAAAAAAATATAAAAAAAAAAATTGATAAACGAGTTTGTAATAGTTCTCTAAAATTATTATTTGTATTGACAAACGTACAAAATCTTAAATTTTTTTTTTCAACAAAGAAATTCAACAAACACAAATAGAATTTGTTAATCTAACAAACGCAAAAAATCGTATTTTTTTTTCAACAAAGAAATTCAACAAACACAAAAACTATTTGTTGATATGATAAAATAATTTTGAAATAAAATTACTTGACTAAATTTGTTGAAAACAAAATCGAAATTTTGTATTATGGACTAACATGCGGCCGTTTTTACTAAAGGGTTGGTTGATATCATGTTTGGATGATTTACAATTGATGTTTGTTGATTTAAATTTGACGATTTTATTTTCTGTGTATTCATGTCCGTCCGTCCGGCTGTCTGTTGAAAACACGCAAACTTTTGAAAGACTTTACAGAGGCTCCTGAAATTTGGCATATATGTTGGGAATTTACCAGGTCAGGTTCGTATTGCAATCCAGCGAAATCGGCGCAGTAGTTCAAAAGTTATGGGCAAAAGGCCGAATTTCGGCAAGGGTTTTTCGTGAATTTACGAGATAAAAAATATGCGAACATTCGAAAGGCAATTCTGAGGATGCTAAAGCTTGGCATATATATATTTGTTCCCCTGGCCTGGCTCGTATTGAATTTCAGCCAAATCGGTTCAGTGGTTCAAAAGTTATTAGCAAAACCGTGAATTTCAGATTAGTTTCACCTTAAATTCACGTGTTGAAAACGTTAAACATGTTTTATAAAAGCATTGGTAAGCAGAGTTTCGAAGGATTTCATTCCTTAATTCGATTTGGCATTCTGAATGAAAATTTAGTGATTGCATTCCCCAATCACATTTTAGCGAATTGAATGAATTCACTTTAGACTCATTCGATTTATAAATATCGAATGCATACGATTTATTTTACATTCGACTTTCAAAAATCGAATGCATTCGATTTTTTTTTATTCGACTTTTAAAAATCGAATGCATTCACATGCGAATGCAATCGATTTTCTTTAAAAAACTAACCAAGATAAAGCAAAACGGAGCCAATTTTTTGCCCATAGTATCACCAACACTCTTCACACTATTTGTCGTGTAGGCAGTTAATAAGTGCATTTTTAAAATTTTCCGGAACACCAATTTTTTTTGAATTCAAAATTAGAGCTCGTTAGGGTCATCGTATATAAAGGGAGTCGGCAATACTATGGACCAAAATTTGGCTCAGTTTTGGTCTATCTATTTAAAAAATCGATTGCATTCACAGTGGAATGATAAAAAATTGAATGCAATCGATTTTTCTAAATCGAATGAACAAGAAATTGAATGCATTCATTTTTTTCCATTCGATCGAATGAATTCCAATGCATTCACTGACTATGAAAATTGAATGGATTTTTTTTGAGAATTCATTCGAAAAGGATTTCATTCTTCGAAGCTCTGTTGTTAAGTCACAAAGATATTTTACAACTTATTTTGGTCACTCAAAAAAAATTTAACATTAAAAAAAAAATTTACACTCAAAAAAAAAAAAAATTTAGTAAATTTTTTTTTGCAAAAATTACTTAAAAAAAAATAAAATTACACAAAATAAAATATTTCTAATCAAAATTTTTAATTTTTTCCCATTAAAAAATTTAATATCCTTTAAAAAGGGCATTGTGGAGGGTATTCATAGATTCGTCCAAGTCGAATTTTACTTTTCTACTTGTTTTTTATGCATTTTGCTTATATCGCCCTAGTTTTTGACTTTTAACAACCCCAAGAGAAATTCAATTCAAAAGATTTTTTGAATATTTTAACCAGTTAAACGCACGTTTTAGTGGTGTTCAATAAGAATATTTAAAAAAAGGACTAAAATGACACTTACCGATGGGAGATGTAGGATTAATACGAAACGAACCACCATTAAACGAACGAAACGAACCACCATTCAATTTCACTACAGCCATGTAGTTGTTGTTTAGCTCAAAAGTAGGTTTAATAATAATTTTTCGACTAATTTTCAACTACTATGGAGAAATACAATTTTCTTTTTGGCGTTTTTCGGAAAAACGCGAATTGATCTAGAAAAACGGCTAGATACAAGCATTTTATTTTCGGCCCCACTTTCAGAATTTATCATTCTGGTACATGTGAAAAATTGAAAAATGTTGAATGTGGAATTGATAAAGAATTTAATGGAAAATCAATGCAAAATATCGAGGATCGAAAAATGTTTTTTATTTGTAAAAAAGTTTTTTCTGAGCCGTCATATATTATGACGGCAGCATGAAATAACCCCCCAGGAAATAAGTCCCCAAAACGAAAATGAAATAAGTCCCCAAAAATTTGTACAGAAAAAAACAACAACGATAATTGGGGATTTATTTCGTTTTTTGGGGAGTTAATTCATTTTTTATTTGGGGACTTATTTCATTACAAAATAGGTCCCCAAAAATAAAAATGAAATAAACCCCCAATTATTATTTTTGGGGACTTATTTCATTTTGTCTCAAATGAAGATGATAAATTTTGAAATTATTTCTGGGCATCGAAGGAATGTTTGATTTTATTATGTTGTGGTACACCCAAGCAATGAGACAAAACAATTATGAGGATACTGATCAGTATTAAGGAGAGTATATTTAGGCCCCTTTTATGGTTTTGGGTTCTGGACTGATATAGCGTGGGTAACTTATTATATAATACCCGTAGTAGTTGTTGTTTAATGTGTTATAATTAAAATTAATTTTAGTACAAATTTCCTTGATTGAACTCTTTGCATGAGCATTTTTGTTTCCGAGTTTTTAAAAAAAATTTTCTACTTAAGCAATTTGTAACGAACTAATTAAGCACTAGTTTTGGTGGAGCAAAAATTTATTTAAGTGTAAGTCCGTTGGAAATGAAAAATTAGCGCGAATTTTTCATTTCCAACCGACTTACACTTAAACTTAAATAAATTTTTGCTCCACCAAAACTAGTACTTAATTAGTTCGTTACAAATTGCTAAAGTAGAAACTATATTTTGTAGTCAACGAACTATTCGTTTTGTTGTAGAAAAATATTGTTTGATTGTAAATCGGTTGGAAATGAAAAATTCGCGCGAATTTTTCATTTCCAACCGATTTACAATCAAACAATATTTTTCTACAACAAAACTAATAGTTCGTTGCCAAAACTGTTACCAAGTAATAATGTTCCCATTAACAAAAAATTGCAACAACGGAAACATGACAAATTCCAAACAATTTTCTTCTACCGTCTAAACATCTCAAAATAAATAATGGATTTGAAAAAATTTTAATCTTTTTTAAATCGGTTGAAAATGAAAAAACTTCAAACTCTTACCAAGAAATAATTAATTGCAACAATGGAAACATGAAAAATTCCCAATAATTTTTTTCTGCCGTGAAAACATCTTAAGATATACTATAATGGAACTAAAAAAGTTAAAAAAATTTTAATCTTCCAAATAAATTTTGCTACACCAAAACTATAAATTCGTTAACTGTAAACAAAGAGCACAAATTCGTAGTTTGCATGAATAAAACACCAAAACTAAAAAAAAAAGTTTTGAAATTTTTTTATTTGTTTTTTTTTTTATGAATTTAAAATTGGGGACTTATTTCATTTTTCGAAATGGGGATTTATTTCATATGAAACAAAACCCCAAAATTGGGGTGTTATTTCATTTTATTTTGGGGTGTTTTTGCATTCCGATGGGGACTTATTTCATTTTTAAAATTGGGGGTTTATTTCGTAATGAAACAAGTCCCCATTTTTGGGGACTTGTTTCATTTTCATTTTGGGGGCTTATTTCCTGGGGGGTTATTTCATGCTGCCATTATGACTCTCTTTGAAAGCTCCAAAATATGAATAATTTTAAAACGATCAGAAATAAGAGTCCTAAAATATTTATATTTGACTCTTATTTATGAACATTTGAAAAATTTAAAATAATTTTTTTTTAAACATTCATAAAACTCAGGAAAATGAATGTGAAAAAATACTATTGAAAATTTTTCAAATGTTTTTTCTAAATTCTGATCGTTCAAAAATTATTCATATTTTGGGACCTTAAAAGAATTATTATTTAGGATTCCAAAATCTGATCGTTCAAAAATTATTCATATTTTAGAGCCATAATATTTGGACAGTCATAATTTATGAGGGATTAGAAAAGTGTACACAGGAATAGTTTAAATTTACCCAATTAATATTGTGAAACATTTCTTAGTTTAACTGGAATATATTTAAGTACAGGGTGCTGAATACAGGTGTGGAAGACCGAAGTTAACCTAGAGACTCACGATTTTTTGCGAAACCAAAAAATCATTTGACGAACTCAGACATATTGCTTCAGACAGACAGAGATGGGAATTATATGTAAACAGCTTATGTTTCCGATGGAAAACGCTAATAAATATAGGCTCTTATTCATAATACTTATAACAGACTTATTGTAGGTTTATATGACAATTGTTCCTGCAATATCTGTCAAATAAACCTACTTTAAATATATTTTAGGTTTTATGAATAACCACAATAATATATAAAATACAGGGTGCTGAAGCCGGGCCATTATAAAAACAATGTAAAACTATATAAATGGTTCAAAATATTCCTAAAATTAAAAAAAAATCTAATCCAAATATATTCTTAAACAAATTAGAACTCTTTATGCAAAATTTTATTATAAATGATTGTTTTTTCATGAAAATTATGTCAAAAATCATTTTTCAAATAAAATTCATTTTTCATATTAGTCATTAAATTTATGTAAATCATACTTTTAAAGATTCACACTCGTAAATCTTCAAATTTAAATAATAATGTCGCAATATCTGTCATTTTATATTTTACAACCTGTCTGATATTATTTTAAATACAAAATGACAAAACACAAAAAAAAAAAAAAAAATCGTGTTGTTTTAAAAATACATTTGTTATTATTATAATAATAATAATTTTATTTTAAACGAAGTTATAAATCATTTTTATTATGACATTTTCAAAAATAAAAATTGTTATAAAATCATGCTGCAGAGTTACCGCATAACAATCACATCTTTCTTGTTTTTGTTTTTTTTTTTGTTTTTGTTACCAAAATTATTGTGTTGTATTGCTGTTGTAAAACACTACAAAAAACAATACATAAAAATCATCAATCAACAAAAATGATGATGTCTCATGACACTGATTTTTTTAAAGTTTTTTTTTTATTTATTTCTTCATTATTTTTATTTATTTTTTTGCTGCAGTATGAGCAAAAAAAGCATCTCTGTTATTTTACGAAAAATTATCCTTAGAGAATAAAAGGAAACTCTAGGAGAGGGAGATGAAAAAGAAAGCAAATCAAAACATAATTTCCGTTTAACCTCGAAACAAACAAAAAATTTATAATGAAACACAAGACAAAAAGTTAAAAATCAAAATATGTTTCAAAAGAAAACTAGAAAAAACATGACCATTACAAAGCGTAAATCACATTATTAACTAAAAATGACAAACGAAAAAAGTTATTATTTTTGAATTTTCTTTGTTTTTTTGTTTAACCCTGAAATTAAGAGAAATTTTAAAAAAACTTTTCAAAAGAAAAATAAATTTTTTCCATATAGAAAAAGTCTCAGATTTTGAAACAGTTTTTCTATATAGAAAAAGTCTGAGATTTTGCGACAGTTTTCTATTAAAAAAATGTCTCAGATTCAAAGAAAAAGTCTCTGATTCTGAGATTCATTTTTTCTATATAGAAAAAGTCTCAGATTCTGAGAAATTTTTTGTAAATAGAAAAAGTCTCAGATTCTCAGATTCTGAGACATTTTTTCTATACAGAAAAGGTCTCAGATTCTGAGACATTTTTTTCTACATAGAAAAAGTCTCAGATTCTGAGACATTTTTTTTCTATATAGAAAAAGTTCCAGATCCTGAGATATTTTTTCTATATAGAAAAAGTCCTAGATTCTGAGAAATTTTTTCTATATAGAAAAAGTCTCAGATTCTGAGACATTTTTTCTATATAGAAAAAGTCTTAGGTTCTGAGACATTTTTTCTATATAGAAAAAGTCTCAGATTCTGAGACATTTTTTCTATATAGAAAAACTCTCAGATTCTGAGACATTTTTTCTATATAGAAAAACTCTCAGATTCTGAGACATTTTTTCTATATAGAAAAACTCTCAGATTCTGAGACATTTTTTCTATATAGAAAAACTCTCAGATTCTGAGACATTTTTTCTATATAGAAAAACTCTCAGATTCTGAGACATTTTTTCTATATAGAAAAAGTCTCAGATTCTGAGACATTTTTTCTATATAGAAAAAGTCTCAGATTCTGAGACTATAGAAAAAATGTCTCAGAATCTGAGACTTTTTCTATATAGAAAAAATGTCTCAGAATCTGAGACTTTTTCTATATAGAAAAAATGTCTCAGATTCTGAGACATGTTTTCTATATAGAAAAAGTCTCCGACTCTGAGACAAAGTCTCAGATTCTGAGACATTTTTTCTATATAGAAAAAGTCTCAGATTCTGAGACATTTTTTCTATATAGAAAAAGTCTCAGATTCTGAGACATTTTTTCTATATAGAAAAAGTCTCAGATTCTAAGACATTTTTTCTATATAGAAAAAGTCTCAGATTCTGAGACATTTTTTCTATAAAGAAAAAGTCTCAGATTCTGAGACATTTTTTCTATATAGAAAAAGTCTCAGATTCTGAGACATTTTTTCTATATAGAAAAAGTCTTAGGTACTGAGACATTTTTTCTATATAGAAAAAGTCTTTGGTTTTGAGACATTTTTTCTATATAGAAAAAGTCTCAGATTCTGAGACATTTTTTCTATATAGAAAAAGTCTTAGGTTCTGAGAAATTTTTTCTATATAGAAAAAGTCTTAGGTTCTGAAACATTTTTTTCTATATAGAAAAAGTCTTAGGTTCTGAGACATTTTTTTCTATACAGAAAAAGTCTCAGATTCTGAGCCATTTTTTCTATATAGAAAAAGTCTCGGATTCTGAGACATTTTTTCTATATAGAAACCGTCTCAGATTCTGAGACATTTCTTCTATATAGAAAAAGTCTCAGATTCTGAGACATTTTTTCTATATAGAAAAAGTCTCTATATAGAAAAAGAGTCTCAGATTCTGATAAAAAAAATGTCTCAGACATTTTTCTCTGAGACATTTTTTCTATATAGAAAAAGTGTCAGATTCTGAGACATTTCTATAAAGAAAAGTCTCAGATTCTGAGACATTTTTTCCATATAGAAAAGGTCTCAGATTCTGAGACATTTCTTCTATATAGAAAAAGTTTCAGCTTCTGAGACATTATTCTATATAGAACAAGTAGGAAAATTATAGTCGGTCAAGACCGACCATATAATACCCTACACCAGAGTTTCCCGGAAAATGGGGCCCAAGTTCAAACATCGACTGATTAGATTAGGCTTCTTTTTGTTGACAATAAACCGCTTCAACTGAATATCGGGCGAAATTTTCACATGGGACCTAAGTCCAAAAATGGTCCGATGATAATCAGATTTGATAAGGTTATTAAAGTACGCGTTTAACATAAACAAACAGAATTTTAATAAAATATTTTCTATTTTCGTGAAATTTGAGAGATTTATATGAAAATCGGGAAGGTGGTTTGTATGGGGGCTACAAGAACAACTGGTCCGATTTCTTTAAAATTCGGAATGGTGATTTGTGTGGATGAAACATGATTACCTGCCAAATTTCGAAAAGATACCTATGCGGTTGTTAGAGTCATTTGAGCCAAAACTAAAGAGGACCTTTGTATGGGGGCTAGGTCTAAATATGGACCGATTTTCAATAGGCTTCGTCCTTGGGCCAAAAGAGGCTTAAGTTTCAAATTTCAAGTCAATTGATTAAAAATTGCGACCTGTATCGTGTTTACACCGTTTACATGGACAGACAGACGGACGGACGGACGGACGGACAGACGGACGGACGGACGGACATCGCTAAATCGACTCAAAAAGTGATTCTAAGTCGATCGGTATACTTAAAAGTGGGTCTAGGACCAATATTTCGGGTAGTTACAAACATCAGCACAAACTCATTATACCCTGTACCACAGTGTGGTGTAGGGTATAAAAAGTCTCAGATTTTCAGTTGAATTTACATACAAAATATTTTGTGTGTTTGTATTATCTGAGACTTTTCTATATAGAAAAAGTCTCAGAATCTGAGACTTTTTCTATATAGAAAAAAATGTTTCAGAAAAAATCTCAGATTCTGAGACATTTTTTCTATATAGAAAAAAATGTCTCAGAATCTGAGACTTTTTCTAAATAGAAAAAATGTCTCAGAATCTGAGACTTTTTCTAAATAGAAAAAATGTCTCAGAATCTGACACTTTTTCTATATAGAAAAAATGTCTCAGAATCTGAGATTTTTTCTATATAGAAAAAATGTCTCAGAATCTGAGTCTTTTTCTATATAGAAAAAATGTCTCAGAATCTGAGTCTTTTTCTATATAGAAAAAATGTCTCAGAATCAAAATGGAACACCTTTTGTGCCCTTTAAGGGTTAAAACGAAATTTATGACTACCTTTTTTTCAATTTTCCTACTATCGCTGGCTTTAAATAACAAATAATAGTAATAACAACATCATTTTACCAACACCAAAATCTCTTACTCGAAGAGTAGATTTTAAAAAAAAGAACACCAAACAAAAGAAAATGATGCCAACCGTTAACAACACTATATAATATGAAAACAATATGGCGTTGTTAACGGTAATGGGCCAAGGTTGCCCTATTTGTAAGAATGAAAAAAGGTTGACTTTTTGTTGTTTATCTCTACAGAAAAAAAAAAAATAAAAAAAAAACGAGTAAAAAAAGTGAATGTAAAAGTTGGTGCAAAAAAACGGAAACGAAAGAGTAGAGGCCATATTATAAAAAAAAAAAATATCTACGAACGTAAAACTAGACTATTTCCCGTTTTAAAGAAGGCAGGCAACAAAATACTTAAAAAACAACACAAACACTCACTTTTCAATAGAATTGAAAATAATATAAAAAAAAAATCGTTAAATTGTGTTAGCTTTAGGCGATTTTATAATAACAAAAGAATAATAATATTGTAGTAAAAATATATACTTATATATAAAAATGCTAAATAATTGCTTAAAACAATTACCATGATTACAAAATTTCACAAAATATTTTTCAAATTTAAATATAAAATTTGGCAAAAAAAATGCAATACAAATAGCTTCCAGCGTTTTAAGGAGATCTTATATAAGGTGTGTTTGGTTAATAATTTAAATTTTATTTTTGTTAAAAACATATCGAAGGCTTATATTCAAAAACCATTATTTCACATTTTTTATCCTAACAATTTTTGGATACTTTTTTTGGATCCAGCAAAATTTATTTTCGAATAATTGTCAATTTTTGGTTCTAGCCAGAAAAAATTTAAAATGCAAAACCCTCTATCTCATAATTTTGAAAGAAATTTTTTTGAATGTTAATAGTCTTTTTAGTAGTCACTTAAAGTCGTTTTTAATAAATATTGTAGAATTTAAAACTTTAAATACTTTTAGAATAAGGCGATGAAAATTTTTTCTCTTCTGATAAATCTTTTTTTTTTTTGAGATAGAGAGTTTTCATTTTGTTTTCAAAAGTCCTTCAAAAAATCTTTAAACCCCAAACAAAAAAAGTTATTGTAAATTACTTTTTTTTTTTTAAAATATTCCTTAACTTAATCATTACAAAAATCACAATTTAATTTTATAACAAAACAAAAATTGTTAACAAAAAAATTAAATCTAAATTTTTAACATTTTTTATAACATGATTAAATAACACTCATACGTACGGAAGACCCAGTGAACAATACAGTCTACAGTTTTATTCCACACTTATACATAAAAAAACAAGTAAGAAAGTTATAGTCGGTCAAGACCGACCATATGATACCCTACACCAGTGTTTTCCGGAAAAAGGGTCCCAAGTCCAAACATGGACCGATTGTATCTGTCTTTTGTTAGATCTTTATTTAGTGTAGAAAACACACACAGATCAATTTTAAGTGGAATTGGTTAATTTTTTTTTGTCAATATAACAATTTAACTGAATATCGGTCGAAATTTTGATATGGGGGACTAAGTCCAAAAATGGTCCAATTATATTCCGATTTGATAAGGTTGCTAAAGTACACGTTTAGCACCTAAAAATTATTTTTTTATCAAATATTTCCATTTTTATGAATTTTGAGGGAATTATGTGAATATCGGGAAGATGGTTTGTATGGGGACTACCAGAAGGACTGACCCGATTCCTTTGAAATTTGGAATGGTGATTTGTGCATACAAAATTTGATTTGCTGAATTTCAAAGCAATATCTATTATAATACGGTTATTAGAGTCATTAAAGCCGAATCCAAAGGGGGCGTTTGTATGGGGGCTAGGTCTTAACATGGACCGATTTTCTCCAATTTCAATAGGCTTCGTCCTTGGGCCAAAATATGCTTAAGTTTCAAATTGTAGGTCAATTGATTGAAAATTGCGACCTGTATCGTGCTTAAACCGATAGATGGACAGACGGACGGACGGACGGACGGACAGACGGACGGACGGACGGACATCGCTAAATCGAATCAAAAAGTTATTCTGAGTCGATCGGTATACTTGAAGGTAGGTCTAGGACCAATATTTCGGGTAGTTACAAACATCAGCACAAACTCAATATACCCTGTACCACAGAGTGGTGTAGGGTATAAATATTCACACACACATACACTCTCACACAAAGGTATACTTGTTTTAATTTCTCTTTAGGGTCTAATTTTATAATTTTTTTTATGCCTTCTTTAATGCTCTTCATTCATTTTAATAGCAGTGATGAGTTTATAAACAGACGCATTCTATATAAACATGATACATTTTTGTTATAGCTGAAACAAGGGTTTTCGAATTGTTGAAAATAATGGGGGGAAATTTTAAAGGAATTTATGGAACTTTTGACAGAAATTTAAGACTTTAAGTTTCTTTTGGCCCAAGGACGAACCTTATTTTATTATTAAAACTTGAAAAAGATCGGTCTATGTTTTCACTTAGCTCCCATTCAAGGTGACATGACATAATTCCCACGGACATAATCCCCATTTCCGTCGTGGCAAATTTATTTCGGTCATAATTTCCATAATAGTAGTGAGGACTATGACCAAAAATAATTTGGACATACACACAAAAAAAAAACTTTGTCAAATTACTAGGAAAAGTCTCGTAATCCCATTTAACCAATATTTAACAGTTTTCCTTGTTTTCTAACAAATCGAAATTTACATTTTTTTTTGGTAATTTTACAATTTTTTTTTGTAATTTTAGAAATTTCCAAGATAATTTTACAAAAAAATCTAGTAAATTCACGAGAATTCCTTGTAATTGCGCCAAAAAACTGTAAATTTACAATTTTAATAAAAAGGTTGTAAAAGTACAAATTTATTGGTAAAAAGCTTGTAAAATTACTAGGAATTCTCGTAAAATAGGAGGTAGCAAATATATATAGTAAAATTACGAAACCTTCTTGTAAATTTTATCGTGTCAAAAAAATTTGTAAATTTACAATTTTATTGGTAAAAGCCTTGTAAAATTACAAAATTATTGGTAAAAAACTTGTAAGATTGCAAGGAATTTTTGTCAAATAGGAGGTAGTACACTCAAAATAAATTCTCTGTCCAATCAGCAGAAAAATCTGCTGAAAATTCAAACATTTTGAGCCATATGAGAAATCTGCTGATTTTAGCAGACACGGTTTGCTAAATATCTGTCATAAGAGGTGAATAAATATAACAAGAAAAAAAAAAAACAAGTGAGAGTGTTACATTCGGCTGTGCCGAATCTTTTATACCCTCCAAAATGTAAAAAAAAATAAATAAATCCAGTGGCTTTTTTTTTGGGGGGGGGGGTTGGTGGGAGACGTTAGGGGCACCTTCCCCTTGCGATTTTGAACTTCTTCTGAGATAAGAATGTTGCATTTGCTTACCAAAAGTACAAAAAACTCTGCAAAAAATGCGGTTTTTCTTGGGTTGGTTTAGTTCTCCATGGGGGAACTTTTTTCCCCTTTGTCCGATTTTGCCCATTTCCGAACTTAACCTGCCTAGGAATATAAGACATATTCGTGCCAAACTTCGGAAGTCTAGCTCTTTTATTTTGGACTGTATCGTGTCCTCTACAGACGGACAGACGGACGGACGGACATCGCTAGAATGTCTTAGAATCGATCACTGATCAATAAAATATATACTTTATGGGGTCCCCAACCGATATTTCGATATGTTACACACGGAATGACAAAGTGAGTATACCCCCATACTGTGGTTGGAGGGTATAAAAAAAAACATACGCCGCCAGCCAGCATCGAACTCGCCACCTTCCGATTTGAAAGTACACTTCTTAACCACTACGCTACGGAAGCTTATACTTTTATCTGGCGTTTTAGTTATTAAACATGTGTGTTGTTCGACAGCAGAGAAGTCTGATTTTAGCAGAAATATCTGCTGATTTTAGCAGAAAAATCTGCTGATTTTAGCAGAACAATCTGCTGATTTGAGCAGAATAATCTGCTGATTTCAGCAGAACAATCTGCTGATTTCAGCAGAACAATCTGTTCTGCTTTTTTTTTATATAAAAAAATTTCTTGAAAAAATAATAAAATTCAGCAAACAAAATCAGTATAAACATAGTAAAATGTCTGTTATATTCTTAAACTGAATGACAGAGATTTTAGTAAAAATATCCTTCTCAGCAGAACAATCTGCTAAAAGATTGCTAATTCAAATTGAAAGTCGTTTTATAGATTTTTTGACAGAGTTTTTCTTTTGAGTGTAAACAAAAAAAAGTTACAAGTTCTTCTTGTAATTTAAAATTTTTTTGTTTTTTGAGTGTAATCCCAATAAAAAATGGACATAATTCTCAGATTTATGGGGATAATGGCTATGTTACAAATGGCCATTATCCCCATTACAGGGATTATGTCCACTATACTAGTTGGTCATAATTCCAAAAATTTTATATTTTTTTTATACCCTCCACTCTAGTGATAGAGAGTATATATTAGTTTGTCATTCCGTTTGTAACACCTCGAAATATTGGTCTAGGACCCCATAAAGTATATATATTCATGATCCTCGATCGATTTTAAGACGACCTAGCGATGTCCGTCCATCCGTCTGTCTGCCTATTGAAAACATGCTAACTTTTGAAAGACTTTACGAAGGCTCCTGAAGTTTGGCATATATGTTGGAGACTTACCTGGTCAGGTTGGTATTGCAATCCAGCCCAATCGGTCCAGTGGTTCAAAAGTTATGAGCAAAAGACTGAATTTCGGCAAGGGTTTTTCGTGAATTTATGAGATAAAAAACACCCTAACTTTCGAAAGACAATTCTGAAGATGCTGAAGCTTAGCATAGTATATATTTGTCATTCCCCTGACTTGGTTCGTATTGCATTTCAGCCAAATCGGTCCACCAGTAGTTCAAAAGTTATTAGGTAAACCGTGCATTTCAGATTAGTTTCACCTTAAATTCACGTGTTGAAAACCTGTTAAACATGTTTTAAAAACATTTGTAAGTCAGAAAATTATTTTACAAAGTATTTTTGTCACTCAAAGATATTTTTACACTAAAAAAAAAAAAAATGTTTCACTCAAAAAAAATTTTACCCTCAAAAAAAAATTTAGTACATTATTTTTATACCCTCCAACCACAGTTTGGGGGTATACTCACTTTGTCATTCCGTGTGTAACGCATCGAAATATCGGTCTAGGACCCAATAAAGTATATATATTATTGATCAGTGATCGATTCTAAGACATTCTAGCGATGTCCGTCCGTCCGTCCGTCTGTCCGTCTGTCCGTCTGTCCGTCTGTCCGTCTGTCCGTCTGTCCGTCTGTCCGTCTGTCCGTCTGTCCGTCTGTCCGTCTGTCCGTCTGTCCGTCTGTAGAAGACACGATACAGTCCAAACTAAACGAGCTAGACTTCCGAAGTTTGGCACGAATATGTCTTATATTCCTAGGCAGGTTAAGTTCGGAAATGGGCAAAATCGGACCAAGGGGGAAAAAGTTCCCCCTTGGAGAACTAAACCAACCCAAGAAAAACCGCATTTTTTGCAGGGTTTTTTGTACTTTTTCTAAACAAATGCAACATTTTTATCTCAGAAGAAGTTTAAAATCGCAGGGTGAACGCCCCTAACATCTCCCCCAACCCCCCCCCCCCCCAAAAAAAAAAAAAAAGACGCCCCTGGATTTTTTTAATATAGTTTTTTTTACATTTTGGAGGGTATAAAAGATTCGGCACAGCCGAATGTAACACTCTCACTTGTTTTTTTTCAAAAACTACTCTAAAAATATTTTTAATCAAAATTGTTATTTTTTCACTTTAGAAAATTTACTACTTGAAAAGGACAGGTATTTATAGATTCGGCCAGGTATTTATAGATTCGGCCAAGTCGAATTTGGCTTTTCTACTTGTTTTTGTCTAAAAAGTTTTCCTCCGTAGCCGGCCTTCGTCCGTGCTTAGGGATTACAAACTCCATGCATTAAACTCACCCTCTCCGCAAAAAACGGGGATTATAACAGAAATTGCTTTGGACTTAGTCCCCATAATATGAATGGGGGTAATAACCGAAAAAAAAAAAATCCGTCGAAATCTCAACAGTAAACGGACATAATCCCCATTGGGGTAATGAACGTTATGTATTCGGTCATAATCCCCATTTCCGTTATGGGGATAATGTCCGTGGGGATTATGTCCTGTCAGTTACGACCTCTTTAAATTTGGTTTAAATGACTCTATTACCGTATTATAAATAGGTGTACTTTCAAAATTTGGTAGGTGAACTTATTTTTACGGAATCGGACCAGTTGTACTTGTAGCCCCCATATAAAGCACCCTCCCGATATTCACAAAAATCTCTCAAAATTCATGAAAAAATAAATTACTACTATTTGTTTAAAATTTGGTTTGTTGGTATTAAACGTGTACTTTGGTATTTTTATAAAATCTGATTATAATTGGAATATTTTTGGACTCAGTCCCCATATAAAAATTAAGACCGATATTCAGTTAAATGGGTCTATAAAAAGAAAAATAAGTAAATTTCGCTTAAATTTAGTTCGTGTGTGATTTTTGCACTAATTAAAAAAAAAAATCCAATCGGTCCATGATTGGACTTGGAATTCATTTTCCGGAAAACATTCGTGAAGGTTATAATATAAACGGTCTTGACCTACTATAATTTTCTAACATGTTTTAAGAGTGAAAATTATTAAAGTACTGACATTTCTATTCCCGTGCACACGCCCAGAGTGATCCAATTCCGACCAAAAGTATTTTTTTTTCGAAATTTAACTAGAAATTAAAAAATGGCGAACATTTTTTTTTAATTGTCCGATTAAACTCAAAATTTGTTTCAAGGTGTCTTGTAATTACAAAATCAGAACTGTTACTCTAAATTTTGAAAAACAAAATGGCGGACTTAAAATGCTTCTTAAAGTTTTAAGAATAATCAAATTCCGGCCAAAAGTCTTTGTGGTTTTTAGCTGCAGCTGAAAATGTGATTGTAGAGGATTTCGGGATTCAAAGTTTTGTAAAAATTTTACTAAAAACTTAAAAAAAAACCAAAATGGCGGATCCGAAATAGGGCAGACAAATTTTTTAAAAATTGTTTGATTTAATTAAAATTTAGTTTTAAGAGGGTCTTAAAGTTACTAAATAGGAATTGTAACTGAGTTAAAAAAAAAAAAACAAAATGGCGTACTAAATATGCTTCTTAATCGGCCTTATTATGAGTGTCGTTTTTTAATTTCGACAATTGTCGTAGTCGTTGTCGTTTTTAAAATTCTTTGGTATCATGTAAAATTTACGACAACGACATTTTTGTAATAGACTTTTTTGTAATAGAAAACAACAGATTGATTCAAAATTCTCACGATTTAAAACATTTTTGAACTACCTGGTTATAGAAACTGTCAAAAACACCTGTTTGGCGGCATTAAAAACATGGAACAAGTCTAGTTGGCAGACATTGGTCCAATTTTTTTTTTTATAGAAATATTTGATGATTTAGGTGAGTCCAACAAAAAAAAATTGTTGGCGGCCCATGGTTCCCGAGTTATGGGCCTCCAAAGTTTGGATAACGAATTTAATATATTTTCTCCAATAATGATCCGATCAGAACAGGATTGGTTTTATTCAAAAGCTTATACAAATACCTTTAACTTGATATTTTAAAAAATTTGGATTCATTAACCCATTGTGGCACAATCCTAAATTTTAAAATTTTTTACCCTAAGTTTTTGAAGAAAATGCATAAAATTTTAAAATTATGCATAATTAAGGTATTTATTTTTATAACTAGGCTTATAGCTTAGATATTAAGCTTTAATTTGAGCTTTCATTTGATCATTTAACCTTTATAGAACCGGAGTTATTAACGTTTAAACATTCGAAAACATATTTAAATATGTATACCAGACCTCTGTGCAGTTTTTTTTTTGCCTTAAAAGTTTTTCTGCCTAGCCTGCCTTCGGCCGGGCGTATTGATTTCAAACTCCATAAATTAATTTAGCGGCTTCGCTAAATAAAGCTTTTTTGTGTTAAAATATAAGCGGGGTCAATGGTTAACAGTCAATAACTCCGGTTTTATAACGGTTAAAAGGCCCAGTGAAAGCTCAAATGAAAGCCTAATATACAAGCTTTAAATCTGGTTGTATTAATATATGCTTTAATAAGGCCTAATTTTGAAATATAACGCATTTTCTCCAAAAACTTTTGTTTAAAAATCTAAAATTTGATGTTGTGCCACAATGGGTTAATGAATCCAAATTTTTAAAATGTCAAATTAAAGGCATTTGAATAAGCTTTCGAATGAAACCAATCCTGGTCTGATCGGACCATTATTGGAGAAGATATATTATATTCGATATCCGAACTTTGGAGGCCCATAACTCGGGAACCATAGGCCGGCGACAATTTTTTTTTTCTTTGTTGGACACAGCACTAAAAGTTCTATCTGTAATATTTTTTTTTTTTTGGATCAGAGAAATGTTTGCCAACTAGAATTTAGCCCTAAAATACATGATTATAAAATAGTTTTTTAATGTTATAAATACCCATCCCAGCAGAAATAAATCGAGATTTTGGCGACACAGCATCTGTTTATAGCATACCGTAGCGCATCCAAAGAGCGCTCTTAGGGATGCAGTAAAAGGAAGGGGAAAAAATTTTAATTTTTTTTTAAGATTTTTTATATAAAACTTATAATGTGTAATTATTTTTTGATAAAATTTCACACTTGCTTTCCTTTTTAATATTTTTAACACTTTAATAAAAAAACATGAGTTTTAGACAAAGACACATGATTTGACTGCATCATTCATAGCATCTTTGACCGCTGTTCCCAAAAAAAATCCCATAAAAAATGTGAAAATGAAAATTTCCGATATTTTTTTGATGTTCACTTCCGATTTTTTTTTTTCATTTTGTTTCACATAAATAAAGTTTTGTAAAGTAAAACGAATGAATTTTTTTGTTATATTTTTTTAAATTTTAGTTATTTGATTTCAACTTTGAATTTACAGCATCTTTATTCTGCTTAAATCAGCTCTACAAAGATACATGAATTCACTGCATCTTTAATCGGCTTAAATCAGCGCTAAAAAGATACATGAATTTACAGCATCTTTATTCTGCTTAAATCAGCGCTCTAAAGACACGTGATTTCAGTGCATCTAAAGAGCGCTGTTTCTGTGTATCCAACTAGCGCTCTAAAGTGGGACATCGCCTTAGGGAATCATGCATGAATTCAGCGCAATTGGATGCGCTCCTTTACTCAAGTTCCCCTTCCAAAAGCTGCTGAACGTTCAGCAAAATTTCTGCTGGGATTTGTTTAATACAATCTATGGAATAATTAATCTTCCTTGATTAAATCTATTTTTTAATGTTTTTTTGTATTGTCGTGAACAAAAACTCAAACGACAAAATTTGCAATTTTTGACATTTGAAAACGACACTCATGGTACCGAAATATGTAATAGAATTGCTAACAGTGTTGCATTTTTGTCGTTTTTCGACACTCATAATACCGATTTAAGAAAACGCCTTGTTTACGAGACGACAACGACACTCATAATAAGGCCGAATATGTAACGAATGATCCAATTTCGGCCAAAAATCTTTATCGTTGTTGGCTTCTCCTGAAAATATGCTTCTAGAGGACTTCGGGTTCGCTGATTTAAAAAATTTAACTAAAAACTAAAAAAATCAAAAATGGTGGGTCCAATATGGCGAATTTTTATACCCTCCAACCACAGTATGGGGGTATACTCACTTTGTCATTCCGTCTGTAACGCATCGAAATAAAATTGATCAGTGATCGATTCTAAGACATTCTAGCGATGTTCGTCCGTCCTTCTGTCCGTCTGTAGAGAACACGATACAGTCCAAAATAAAAGAGCTAGACTTCCGAAGTTTGGCACAAATATGTCTTATGGTCATAGGCTGGTTAAGTTTGGAAATGGCAAAATCGCGCCAAAGGGAAAAAGTTCCACCTAAAAAAAACTGCTGGGTTTTTTGTACTTTTGTTAAGAAAATCCAACATTTTTGTGTCAGAGAAAGTTTAAAACCCTGCAAGTTTGACCCCCCCCCATTTTGTGGGCGTGGATATAAAAAATGTATTTTAATAATGATTAATTGGATTAAATACTTTCAAGAATCATAACAAATACATTTGATAACATCTGTCGCAAGGGCAAGGTGTCCCCAAAGTATCCCACCAAACCTTCCAACCCCCCCAAAAAAAACGACCCTGAATTTTTTTTACATGTTAGAGGGTATAAATGATTCGGCACAGCCGAATATAACACTTTCACTTTTTTTTTAAATTGTCCGATTAAACTCAAATATGGTTTTAATGGGTCTTGGAGTTACTAAATCAGAATTGTTACTCTAGATTTTAAAAAACAAAATGGCGGACTAAAAATGCTTCTTAAAGTTAAAATAATGATCCAATTCTTCCCAAAAGTCTTTATCGTTTTAGATCTGGCTGAAAATGTGCTTCTAGAGGATTTCGGACCTAAAAAAAAAATCAAAAATGGCGGATCCAATATATCGGACTATTTTTTTATAAATTGTTTGATTTAACTCAAAGTTTGTTTTAAGGTGGTCTTAAAGGGGATCAGAATTGTTACCCTGAATTAAAAAAAAATATGCTTCCTAAAGTATAAATAATGAATCAATTCCAGCCAAATATCTTTATCGTTGTTAGATTTGACTGAAAATATGCTCCTAGAGAATTTCGGAATCGCTGATTTAAAAATTTAACTAAAAAAATTAAAATATTGGATCCAATATGGCGGACAAATTTATTAAAAATTGTTTGATTTAACTCAAATTTTGTTTAAAGGGGGTCTTGAAATTACTAAATCAGAATTGTTACTCTGAATTTTAAAAAACTAACTGGCGGACTAAATATTCTTCTTAAAGTTTGTCAAGCTATTCAAAAAAAGTTTTAGTCCTTTTCTTTGTTAAAGTTAGTTGAAAAATGGTTCTAGTGGATTTCCGGGTCTGTTAACAGAAAATCTTATTGATAAATTAAAAAAAATCAATTGGCGGATAAAATCAATCGCTCTCTCTCCCTCTTTTTCTCTCTGATGTGTTTTTTTTCGCTAGCCACTACAAATAATATCGTAAGTCTCAAAAATATTGTTCTGGTTAAAAATTAAAAAAAAAAAAAATTTTTTTTTTCTTTTGTCTTCAAATTTTTTTTTTTAGTTATTTAAAAAATTCTTAATTCTTAAAACAAAAAATGAGATTAAGTAAATTTTTACTCAAAACTGCATTGTGCAGGCTGTTCATTGTTTGTTCTTTTATAAATTACAATTAAAAATTCTGATTCCCGATAAAGCTCATTTGGAAACCCTAACAAAAAAAGTTTCATTACGCTGTTTTTATCCACAGAAGGGAGAATGAAAAAAAAGTATTGTATTAAAACATCATGAGAAAAAAATCCTTGTTAAAAATATAAAAAAAAATACAACAAATTGTGTAACATTGTTTTCATGCTCAAACATAAACACACAATTATTCACAGTCAGTCCTTGGGGAGATTCATTTACTACCCCAAGTGAAACATCATTAAGTACGGTATGATATGTACATAAATTCAAAAAGTACTCATATGTTTATAATATATGTATATATGTCAAATTAATACCAGTGATGTACAAAATCTTTTCAAACTTTAGCTATATTTGTAAAAAAGGTTTCATGCTTTAAAGTAAATTTTTTCTTGCAGTCGTGCCTTTACATTTAGTTCATCTCAGATTTGAGTTTGTAATAATTAATCTGCAAATATCACAATTTTTATGCATAACAATGTGTCATAAAAAAAGGATTTTTCATTAAAAAAAAAAATGTTTATAACTTTATAAAAATTTTAATCTGTATCTTTTTTACACATTTGTTTTATTTTTTTGTATGTGTTTTGCCTTTGAGTCTTTAGGTGAAAGATACTTGTATGAAAAGCACTTTTACAATTAAAAGAATAATTAATTTAATGTCAAGTATTTTGTTGTTTTGCACTCATGAATGATTATTTAAAGAAATCAGATATAAAAATTTTTAAAAAAATTAGTTGAGAATTTTTAATTTTACTTAAATAACATTATATTGCTGTCCCCTCTAGCGGTAGAAAGGTAAACAAATTTATAAATATTCCCTGAAGAGTAGTATTGTGTTTTATGAGATCGTTATTAAACAAAAAATAGTAAAGAAATTTGGGGTTTCTTGTTTTTCTTCAAAAAATACTGGTTTTTATATATTTTTAATAAGTAGAAGTAACAAATATTTTTTTAAGAAATAGTTAATAATTACCTTAAACACATATTTTCTTTTAATTTCTTTCATAAAAAATACATAACTATAGTTTTAATTAAAAATACTGGTTGTTCAAACAATTTCAATATATTATTAGACAAATACTAAAGCGTCTAAAAAATTCGGTTGAGTTTGCAACAAATATAACATTAATAAAGTATATAAAACAAATAATTAAAAAAATACTGGTTTTACAAATATTATTTTTATGCAAAAACTAAGCAAATATCTTAAGACATACAATAATTTCTGAACTTCTGGTTAGCAAAATTAATATTTAATAAATAATAATATTAAGTTTTATGCTAACAAATGAGGGGTTTCTTATTTTAAATAAAAATACAGTTTTTTTTTAAACATTTTTTATTTCTTTTAAATTAGCAGAAGTAAAAAATGTTTTTTAAGATCATTAACACCTCAAAAACAAATTTCGTTTTTAATTTCTTTAATAAAAAAATCATTACTATAGTTTTAATTAAAATACTGGTTTTTCAAACAACCTCATTATATTATTAAAAAATACTAAAGTGTCTAAAAAAGTTAATTGAGTACGTAACAGATATAACATTAATAAAGTTTATAAAACAAATGATTTAAAAATACTGGTTTTACAAATATTATTTTTAAGCTAAAACTAAGCAAATATCTTAGGACATACCGTGAAATACTATAATTATGGAACTTCTGGTAAACAATATTAATAGTTAATAAATAATAATATTGAGATTTATTCTGACAAATTAAAATTTTCTTATTTTAAATAAAAATACTGTTTTTTTTAAATTTTATTTTATATCTTTCAAATTAGCAGAAGTAATATAATAATATATATAATTTTGGAACTTGTAAATAAAATTAATATTTAATAAATAATTATATTGAATTATATGCTAACAAATGAGTTTTTTTGTTTTAAATAAAAATACTGGTTTTTATATATTTTTTATGTCTTTCAAATTAGAAATAAAAAATATTTTTTTTAAGATCATTAGCACCTCGTTTAAATTTCTTTGTTAAAAAATAAATAATTATAGTTTTAATGAAAAATACTGGTTTTTCTAACAACCTTTATAAATTATTAGAAAAAAACTAAAGCGTCTAAAAAACACATATAACATTAATAACATTTATAAAACAAACAATTAAAAATAATACTGGTTTTACAAATATTATTTTTATGCAAAAACTAAGCAAATATCATTGAACATACTGTGAAGTACTATTTGAAACTTCTGGTAAACAAAATTAATATTTAATACATAATTATATTAAGTTATATGCTAACAAGTGAGGATTTTCTTGTTTTAAATAAAAATACTGGTTTTTACAAATTTTTTATATCTTTAAAATTATCAGAAGTAAAAAATGAGTTTTAAGATCAATAATGCCTCAAAAACATATTTCGTTTTAATAATCTCTAATAAAAAATACATACTTAATTATAGTTTTTATTAAAAATACTGGTTTTTCTAACAACCTTAATATATTTTTGGAAAAATCCTTAAGTGTCTAAAAAATTCGGTTGAGTATATAACAAACATAACAACGATAAAGTTTATAAAGCGTAATTAACAAATTATTAAAAAATACTGGTTTTACAAATATTACTTTTTAATAATATAGATAGTGTACTTTTGGTACTTTTAATATTTCCTGAAATAATGTCTCTAGAATTTTGAAATTTTGAATAAAGGATCTTTCGGAAAAAAAACACATTCTGGTAATTTTAATATTTTTGGAAATAATGATCCTAGACATTGGAATGTATCATCCTTCGGTGGAAAAAAATTCTGAAAAAAAATATTTTTTTCCCGTTTCTAATGGGGTAAAAAATGTGTACTTTTGGTACTTTTTATATACCTTGAATGGCAATAGAAACTTAAAATTTTTAGTGTTTGATCCTTCGCTGAGGAAATATTCTGGAATGACCCTCCAGCAGAAATAACATCCAACAGAAGGGCATATCATCCAAGAGAAGTACATGGAACTTAATGAGATGTAACTAGCAACAAAATTGATGAATAAATAAAACGGGGAATGAAATTGAAGAGAGCAGGGAACGATATGGAATGGTATTTTTTTTAAAAATTTTCGTACTCAATTATTTAAAAAAATCTCTCAAAATATTTTCTACTTAATTTCATAGGATAATCCCGTTATAAGGTCTGGAAAATTGTCAAGACAATTTTTAACGGAACGAACATAACAACTTTTATATTAGTTTTATTATATACCCAGCAAAATTTTCGGTTGCAAAGAACAGATTGTGGAACAACTTATACTTCCCCAGAACCTGTTCTAATTCTTGTGTAACACAGATTCTTTTAACAAAGGGATTGTCCCAAAAGCAACAGGTGTTTGTAAGCAAAATTAGAACACATTTTTGTTCCTCGGAATCGGTTCTAGAAGTAAAATTTGGAACAGAAATAAGAATTAAATAAATATATTGAATTGCATTAATTTATTTAACAAAGATAAAGACAATCATATATAAATTAAATATTTAAATTTTTTTAACACACATTTATCCTTTTTCGCCTCCAAAGTTGCATTTTGGGCCTTCCAATAACGACATACCAGAACATGGATTTTCTGCAAGCAAAAATAAAAAAACATAATATTATTAGTATTTGACCCGCCCCAGACAACGAAAATGTAATTTACTCACCTTTGTTTCAACAATTTTCACGATTATATCCTGCTATTTTAATAGAATTTCGTGTTTTTTCTTGGTTAACGAAAATAAATTCATATTTATTTTTTAATTTTTTTGATACATAATTTTTTTGTAATTCCTGAGAACCAAAATGTTATGAAACTTTGATTGCAGAGAACAAGCTTCACAATAATTTTCACTTAACTTGTTCTGAATAATTAAAGTGTAATAGTGTATGGTTACCGAAGAACCTGTTCTAGAACAAGTGTTGTCAGAATCGGTTCTGAAAAATTTTCCTGGGTACGGTATTTAACCCATTTCAATCCTCTGTTTGATTTTTCGAACAGTAGAGAACACCTTTTTCAAAAAAATATTTATGTATGAAATCGGTTGAATTTCGGGTTAATATGGTTACGAATGTTAAGTCTCATCTTTCTGTAATTGAAAAAAAAAAATATCCCCACTTGACCACCGCAATTTATATGGTTTGAAGCAAAAACGAAAATTTAGCATTTTTTGGTTTTCGGCTTTTAATTTTTTTGACTAACCTAAAATTTTTTTTAGATTTAATTTATTATCAAATTCCACTAATTTGAATTATTTCGAAACTATTTATTTTGAAAATAATGAAATAAATTAATAAAATAGCAAATAAATCCAAATATTAAAATTGCATAAAATGTTGAAATGCAGGCTTTTCTGGAAAAACGGCACATTGAAAATTTTTTTTGACAAGATTTTTGAGATCAGCGGGTGCTAATAACCCTAAAAAATTACCTTTTTCCAAAAAAAGAAAAATAAAATTGAATCTTGGTCCAAAAAGGGTTAATATTATGTGTAGCGAAGTTCCGACGGACGGAAACGTTCTTTTTTGATAGTTTTATTCATACATTCTAAACAAAATCTCATTAAGAAAACTTTTCGGCTTTGTCAATAAAGTTTCTCCCTTGCAATTATCTAAATTTAGACATCACTGTCTGTAACTAATTAATTATATAATTTTTTTTTATCAATAATAGTAATAATGCTGTTTTGTTATAAAATCAAAAGGGGTTTTCTCTATAATTAATTACTATAAATGCTTTAAAAACTTTTTTGTTTTGTTTATTTTTTTTTTTTTGCATATTAATTTGTAATAAATTTATTGTTTTTTTTCGATTCTAGTAATACCGACAATACACAAGGGAATAAAAATAATAAATATGATTTATTAATAAATATCTACTATAGGAATTATTGTTTTTTCTTTGTTTTTAATAAATAATACTTTATAATTAATTAAAAATATTTTAAAATTTAAATTTTACAAAAAAAAAAAACAAGAAGTCGATTAATTTAATAATGAAAATTGTTTTAAATAAAAAATTAATTATTTTTTAAAGACTTAAAATAATAATGACCTGGTAGTTTCGCAAAAAAAAAAAAAATGTGGTAAAATTTGTATTCTGGTTTTACGGTAAAATTCATTTGATATGCCTCCCTTAAGGACATTTTTAAAATAAGAAAAATCTCCAACATTGAATTTATTTATTTATTCAGTCGTACATACATTTGCAAACACATACTGCCAGATATGGTAGGGCTGACTGCCTTTCATGCTTTCATACATATTGTACATTTATTCATTGATTCATTCATTTTGAAACCAAAACCAAAAGCTGTCAATTTTAAATATATATGTAAAAAAAAGAGAGGAAAGATGGTAAAATTGTAACTGGTAGAAGTAGCAGTATAAACATTTGCATTTATATTTAAGAAGAAAAAAAAAACAGTGGAGGGTTTAAAAGTTGTTAGTTAGGTTACAAATTTCTTGCAGTTTTGGAAAATTATGCTTTTCAAAAAACCAGTATTTCTTTTAAACGTATTTAGTATTTAATTAAACAAATCATTTTTGTCTTTTGTATAGATACATTTTATTTTTGACTTTCTTTCTTTATTTAAATAATACCAGTATTTTTGTTTTTAACCAATTTAAGGTCACTGCTCGATTTTTCAAATAGTAAAATTAAGAAACAATATTTCTTGTTAAATTTTTAATACAAAATAATTTGTAAAACACAGTATTTGTGACTTTTTTTCATATAATGCGAATTTATAAAAAAAGTTTTGATTTTTTTAAAACCAATATTTCGAACTTTTTACTTTAATACTAGTTTATTTCAAAGGTAATTTAACAATTAAATGTGATGTCAAATTTTATAAAAAACAGTATTTTTATACTCTGTGTAAAAAAATCGAGATAAAAACCAGTATTTCGTGTTTAATTTTAAATAATTTATAAAACTCACTAATTGTGACTTTTTTTTAAATCCGAACTTATTAGAAAAGGTTGGAATTAAATAAATGTTTTTTGACTTTCTCCTTCAATACCAATTGATTTCAGTAGTAATCGAACAAAAAAAATTTAATATCAGTTTTAATAAAATCCAATATTTTTATTGCGTGGTAAATATTTGTGACTTTTTTTCTAATAATGCGAATTTTTAAAAAATGTTTTATTTTTTAAAACCAATATTTCAAACTTTCTACTTTAATGCAAGTTTATTTCAAAGATAATTAAACAAATAAATGTAACATGCAATTTAATAAAAACCAGTATTTTTAAGCAATATTTAAATTTTTTTACTTTAATACTAGTTTATTTCAAAGGTAATTTAACAATTAAATGTGATGTCAAATTTTATAAAAACCAGTATTTTTATACTCATCGTAAAAAATCCAGAGGAAAAACCAGTATGTCTTGTTTAATTTTAAATACTTTTTAAAACTCAGTAATTGTGACATTTTCTTTAAGTCCGAATTTATTAGAAAAGGTTCGAATTAAATAAAAAACAATGTTTTTGACTTCCTCCTTCAATACCAATTAATTTCAGTAGTAATTGAACAAAAAAAATGTAATGTCAGTTTTTATAAAATCCAGTATTTTTATTGCGTAGTACATATTTGTGACTTTTTTTTTCTAATAATGCAAATTTTTAAAAAGCTTTGATTTTTTTAAAACCAAAATTTCAAACTTTCTACTTTAATGCAAGTTTATTTCAAAGGTAAATAAACAAAGTATTTTTCACCAATATTTCGGATTTTTTACTTTAATACTGGTTTATTTCAAAGGTCATTTAACAATTAAATGTGATGTCAAATTTTATAAAAAACCAGTATTTTTATTCTCTTCACAAAAAAATTGGGAGAAAAACCAGTATTTCTTGTTTAATTTTAAATAATTTTTAAAACTCACTAATTGTGACTTTTTTAAAAATCCGAATTTATTAGAAAAGGTTTGAATTAAATAAAAAACAATGTTTTTGGCTTTCTCCTTAAATACCAATTGATTTCAGAAGTAATTGAACAAACAAAAAATTAATATCAGTTTAAATATAATCCAGTATTTTTATTGCGTAGTACATATTTGTGACTTTTTTTTCTAATTATGTAAATTTTTAAAAAGGTTTGATTTTTTTAATAAAAAACCAGTATTTTTAACCAATATTTCGGATTTTTTACTTTAATACTGGTTTATTTCAAAGGTAATTTAACAATTAAATGTGATGTCAAATTTTAAAAAAAAACAGTATTTTTATTCTCTTCATAAAAAATTGGGTGAATACCCAGTATTTCTTGTTTAATTTCAAATAGTTTTTAAAACTCAGTAATTCTGACTTTTTACTCCGAATTTATTAGAAAGGTTAAAATTTTTAGAAACCAGTATTTTTGACTTTCTCCTTATACAACAATTAAATCAATAGTAATTGAACAAATAAATGTAATATTAATTTTAATAAAATCGAGTACTATTAGAAACTCCACCAAAAACAAGTAATAGTGTAAAATTCGGCAGTGCCGAATTTTTTATACCCTCCAACATGCAAACAATTTTTTTTTTGCAAGGGGCGGGGGTTTTCTAGGAGATACCTTCCTCTCGCGAAACATGTTATACATTTATTTTTTATTTTTTGTACATAAGTTATACAATTTTAAAAGTAGGGTAGAGAGGGGCACATTCGCCACTTTTTTTTTTTAAGTGCTGTAAAACATAAACCAGTAGACTTTTTTCCAAGATTTCTTTTGATTTAAGAAACTAGCTTTAAAATGTATACTCCAAATGGATTTTGTCTGTTTGGCTTTCATTATATTTTTTTATATTTTTAAAGCAACCCAAATCGTTGAAACTGCCCCATTCATGGGGCACATGCGCCAAGAGGGTTGGCACAATAGTCAAGAAGTTAAATTTCTCGAAATTCGTTAACAATATAATTTTTTGGAAGAATTAATATTAAAAACATGATTTTATTAAAAAAAACATAAATTTATTGGAAAAAACAAAAAAAAAGTACTACTCGTGGGGCACATTAGCCAACTCCATGGGGTACATCCGTCTTTGATGAATCAACACCATGGGGTACCATTTAAAGGGGCGTATGTAACCCATGGTGTACATCCGCCTTCGGCTAATGTGCCCCATTTGGATACATTCGCCGGCAAAACCGCCCCATCCTCAACCTGGCGAATGTGCCCCAGAAGCGGGCACTCACAAAAAAAATAAAAATTTGCACTCTTAATAAATACTTATTAAAACAAACTCACTGCAGTCTTTTAAAATGGATAGTAACGGTTTACCACAATGAGCAAAATGTTTATAACTCACAAAATCACAAAGTTATTACAAAAAATATTGACTAGGTAATATTTTTTTAGCAACCTAAAAAATACATAAACACATCTGTCCGCTTTCAAGTGTAAATTAGAACGGTGGAAGTTCGTAGTGTGAAAGATAATTTATGAATACACATTTGACTCACTTGTCACAATTTGATACCTGTCTTAGTTTAAGAGATAAGTGGGGGTGGCGAATGTACCACACTGGCGAATGTTCCCCTCTCTACCCTATTTAAATTAATTCTTTATATCCACGCCCAAAAAAGGGGCGACAACAAAAATGAATCAATTGATTTCTACACTAATTAAAGATCTAACTTAAGTAGAATCAATCGCTCCATGTTTGGACTTTGGACCCATTTTCCGGAAAACATTAGTGCAGGGTATTATATGGTCGGTCAGAAACGACTTTTATTTTCTAACTTGTTTTCACTTGTCAACTTGATAAATCATCCATTATATTTATATGCCACTGTACTATGTCTAAAAGGGTAGTGGTGATTTCTGTTGGTTACTGGGTAAAATGATGTTGCATACATTTAATATGCAAATAGTTTTCAATGTATTGATATTGAAAACGTCTGTACTGCTATGGATATAAAAAACTATACGCACACAAATGTATTATGCTTTCAATACAAAAAAAATCGTACCCTTTCATACAAAAATCGATTACAACTACTTTCTTTATAAACATTTTGGCTTTAAATCTCTTGTACTAGTGAAGCCTGGTATTCTTAAAGAATCAATAAAATTGCTATGATTTCGAAAAATAAACTTTATTCAGTTTCTGGGGAAATATGTAATAATTTTTTAAGATTTTTTCGTTATTACAAGTAACTCAAATGAAGTTAATAAATTTAAAGTGTAGGGGTACATATGAGATTTTTGGGATTTTTTTTATAATTTTTTTATAAAACATACTGTTTTTTTATATTTATAAAATTTATAAAATTGTTTAAAAGCAATTGTAATTTTAAACACATTTTTATTCCTTTAAAATTTATTTTTTCCGTTGTTTACAGTTATTTAAAAAATACTGTTTTTTTATATTTATAATATAATTTTTTTTTTTTGTAAAAAATACTGGTTTTTTACATTTATAAAATTTTGAAAATTGTTTTAAAACAATTGTAATTTTTAACACCTTTTTATTCTTTTAAAATTTATTTTTGCCGTTGTTTGCAATTATTTAAAAAAAATACTGGTTTTTTATACTTATAATTTTTTCAAAATTGTACACAAAAAAAAACTTTTAAAAATGACAAGAAAAGCTTGTTATTTTTATTTATTGCTACTTCCTATTTGACAAGAATTTCTAGTAATTTTACAAACTTTTTACCAATTGTTATTTTACAAGCTTTTTACCAATAAAATTGTAAATTTACAACCAATAAAATTGTAAATTTATAACTTTTTTTGACGCGATAAAAATTACCAGTCATTCACGTAACTTTTCTTTATTTTTTGCTACCTTCTTTTTTACGAGAATTCGTACTAAAAATTAAAAGTTTTTTTTTGTAATTTTACAAGCTTTTTACCAAATAAATTGTAAATTAAATTTTTTTTGACGCAATAAGAAAAGGAATTCTCGTACATTAACTAGATTTTTTTTTTTGTAAAGTTTTCGGGGAAATATTTCAAATTACAAAAAAAATTGTAAAATTACAAAAAAAAAATTGTAAAATTACAAAAAAAATTGTAAAATTACCAAAAAAATTTTAAAATTACAAACAAAAATTTTAAAATTACAAAAAAAATTGTAAAATTACAAAAAAAAATGTAAAATTACAAAAAAAAAAAAAATTTCGATCTAAATTTTTTTTGTTAAAAAAAAAGGAAAACTGTCAAATATTGGTAAAATGGGATTACGAGACTTTTTCTAGTAACTTGACAAGGTTTTTTTTTTGTGTAACTATCATTATATTGTATTATACGTATAGAGTAACTCATCTCTCATTCATATTGGAATTTTATGGTTATTTTAGTGTTCGTTACATACGACTCTACAATATTGATCAAAGTTTATCATTTGCTTTACAAATCGTCGACTGGTCTGCAAAATGACTTATGCATATTTTTAAAAATTTTGAAATGTCTCAATGCACCATTTTAAAACCATTAAAGCTTTATAATATAACAGTAAAACCACATTTTAAAATTTGTGGCACATATGACTTTTTGTAGGCCAGACGATGATATATTTGAATGATTGACTAAGTGATTGGGGCATGATGCTACGAATAGTAAAAAAAAAAAAAAAATACGGGGCAATAAAACTATCAAGCTATTTTATTTGAATGTTGGCTGTTAAAAAAAAAAAAAATAGTATATTTTTACATCAGCAATTGTGCAAATATTTTATATCATTATTTTAGCTGACTTTATTTTATATTCTTTTCATTTAAACTGTTGATTTTTTTTCCCTCAATTTTCCGTCTGATGATGATTGTTTTCATATAATACTTTTTTTTGTTATTTATTTTTCTGGTGAATATAAAATATTATTTCACTATTTTTTTACATATTTTTTATTTTTTTTTGCTACGAAAATAGCTATTGGCAATGCGGATGAAGTTTTAATGGTTTTCTAATGACTTTGATGCTATATGCACAAGTAAATAGTGGTAAAATGGAAAAGAATACAAATAAATTGTGTAAAAGATAAGTTGATAAGATAAAAATTAATAATTTATAAATTTTAAACAAATTTATGAAAATTTATAGGATTATTAAATAAATTGATTTTTAAATGATATTTTTTGTTGTTTGTTTAAAACATACATAGATGAAAAAAATTTAGCATTTAAATACACAAAAAACCCGTATTTTTTGTTAAAATTAATTTTAATGTTGTTTATAATGAAATGTATTTTAAATTGAAGTACATTAAAAGTAGGAATTTCAAATTTATAATCATTACATGAAAAATATATTAAAAGAGGAAAATATTTATACATAAACCAGTATTTTTTGTGTTTATGAATTTTTTAGTAGTTACTCTATTTTTTAGCGAATTTAAGTTAAATGTAGGAATTTTAAATTTATAATCATTACATGAAAAATATATTAAAAGAGAAAAATATTTGTGTATAAACCAGTATTTTTTGTGCTCATATATCTTTAAGTAGTTCTAATTTTTTGCGAATTTAAAATTAATGTAGGAATTTAAAATTTATAGTAATTCTACGAAAAAGATAATAAAAGAAAAAAATGTTTATATATAAACCAGTATTTTTTTGTGCTAATATATTTGATTTAGTAGTTATTTTTATTTTTGAGTATCTTAAGTATCTCCATTTGTTTCCAAAAATTTTTTTTCAATGAAAACCCAGTATTTTTATTTGTATAGCTAATTCTAATGTTTTTTTTTCTTTTTACAAAAACCAGTATTTATATTTTTTTTTGCATATTTTATTAGTGTTCTGTATTTGTTTTTTTTCCAAACATTAATACAACATTTTTTGACAAAAAAAAAGTATTTTAATTTATATGGCGAATAATTTTTAAAATTGAACTTGGATAAAAGCCTCTATATATTTTTTTTCTGATTGTTACTAAATTAAGTTCCTTAACATTTTGGATTTTTTAACATTTTTTCTTTTTATTTAACATTTTATCATGGTCATTCCTTAAGTAAAGTACCGAAATATTGGTCTATGATTAACTACATGTGTTTCGTCACCCATTAATCTTTCCAAACTTTTTAAATTTAATGTCAAAAAACGTTTTTTGGTACTTTTCTTACTAAACCACGTGTAACACAGAAACGTTTTAAGCAATTTTGAATTTTCGAACTATTTTGGATAGAAAAGGATAACTTTGTTATATGTGATAATTTTATGCATATGGAAAGCCCCATTCTTCTACAAAAAACAGTTAGAACATTGAAAATTTATTGAAAAATTTTCGAGTTACATGTGGTTTAGTGAAAAAAGTCACGAAAAACAATTTTTGCAATAATTATAAAAATTTAACAGTGTCTGGCTAGTTTATTAAGTAAAATATCCTTCACTAAGTCATTTTAAAAGTATATTCAATTTTGATTTGATCCTTGATTAAATCTAAAACAGCGATGTTCGTCTTTCCGTCTGATGAAAGCACACTGTTGTCCAAACCAAAATAGCTAGACTAGTCTGGTTGCGTTCACAGGCTGGTTGTGTTTATAGGCTGGCTGTATTCATTGGCTGGTTGTGTTCATAGGATACATAAGTTCTAAATGGGCAAAATCAGACCAGATGGACCTACCTCTGAAAAACGTCATCTTAAATTTTTTTCTTAGTTTTGTTAGCAGTTATTCAAAGATCTACACTAACCTTCTCTTTCCCTCTTCTTCAAAACAATGGTTTGGACTGATCCGAAAAATGGATAGCTAAGATAAGATCAGATATAATCGGACGGATACAATTTCATCCGAAAAATGGGTTTAATCGGACGGATTAAAACTGATCTAATCTTAGCGATCCATTTTTCGGATCAGTACTGATCCTTCAAATTTTTACTCATAAAATTTTTCCGTTTTTTTTTATTTTCCTGAATTTTTCAGATTTTTTTAATTATTGGAAATATGGCAGATTTTTTTCCAAATGATTCGTCTTTCTAATTCACATTGTGGATAGAGTCGAATATGTTCTTATACTTTAGTTTGTGCACAAACGATTTGTCATTTGACTCGTTTGCTACTTTGTAGTAAATCGTTTCTATTTTTGCTAAATAAATAAATATTTTATTTTGTTTATTTTATTTTGTTTAAATGCTGACCATATTTGATATTTTATTTTGTTTAAATGCTGACCATATTTGATTTCTTTATATATATTGTATGAGAGTCATAATTCAAAACGTTTTAGCCATAAATTATAAATTGGCTTTTGTATAAAAAAATATACAAAAAAAAACTGTTTACATATTAAGGGGAAAATAGAAAATAAAAACATTTACTGCTATTATATTTGTGAAACTCAAAATGGTTTTAGTTTTTAGGACAAATAAAAAATAAAACAAGTAGAAAAGTTAAATTCGACTTTGCCGAATCTATGAATACCCTCCACAATGCCTTTTTTAAAGGATAGTACATTTTAACGTGAAAAAAATTAACAATTTTTATTAGAAATATTTTATTTTAAGTAAAAAACTCTTTTTTTGTAATTAAAAAAAAAAAAAAAATTTTTTGAGTGTAAAACTTTTTTTCGAGTGTAATGTTTTTTTACTGTAAAAAATATTTCTGAGTGAATGCAAATACGTATGTACACAAAATATTGACATTTTTGTAAAAAAAAAAATAAATTTTTTTTTGAGTGTAAAATTTTTTTTGAGTGTAAAATTTTTTTCGAGTGTACAATTTTTTTCGAGTGTAATTTTTAAGTTACCAATGCTTTTAAAACTAAACAAGTTTAAAAAGCATTGCTTTAAAACTAAACAAGTTTGAAAAGCATTGCTTAGTTACCACCAATGCTTTTAAGACTTGTTTACCACGTGGCATTTAAGATGAACAAAACCTGAAATTCGGGGTTTTGCTTATAACTTTTGAACCACTGGACCGATTTGGCTGGATTGCAATACCAACCTGACCAGGTAAATGACCAACATATATGCCAAACTTCAGTAGCCTCTGTGAAGTCTTTCAAAAGTAAGCGTGTTTCTACGGACGGACAGACATACAGACGAACGGACGGACATCGCTAGATCGACTTAAAATCGATCTAGGATCATGAATATATATACTTTATGGGGTCCTAGACCAATATTTTGATGTGTTACAAACGGAATGACAAACTTATATATACCCTCTATCACTAGAGTGGAGGGTATAAAGAACACACAACTACAACAGTTGGATTTGAGATTATTGCAATCTATACAGAATAAATAAAAAATAGAAACTGGACCATAACATTTTAGTACACAAACAGATAAACTACAAACTGACCCATCACTAGGTTTTTTTTTTGTGTAATACACCATTTGCTGGATTTTTTTCTTTTTTCTTAGAAAATTTTTTTGAAAATGATTCCCAATATTTTCGAAGATTATGTTAACGATATGTTGATATACTCTCAATATCTGTAAAGTTAACATTTTCAAATAAATACAAATGTTAAAATATAAAGCATACTTTAAGGGACTAACACGTATTAGGGTTTAATCCGAATCAAATTACGTTGCGTAAGGCCAGGTTTCAGAAACGTAGACGTATAGGAAAAATATCCCAAAATCTGATATTTTCATTGGGAAAAATATCTGAGAAACTTAGAATTTTCTTTGGGAAAAAGGTCTAAGAATCCAAGACTTTTTCTATTGAAAAAAGGTCTTAGAATCTAAGATTTTTTTCTCACTGGAAAAATGTCTTATTGTTAGTATCTTAAACTTTTTCTATAGAAAAAATGTCTCAGAGTCTCAGACTTTATCTTGAAGGTTTAATTATGTACTACTTCAACTAGAAACATTTTATATAGCATAGTTTTAGGCCTTAAAATAAATTTATAACTGCTAGCTTTCTGTTGTCCGACTAATATTAAAAGAATTTAATAAAAAGTTTACAGAATTAAAAGTGTGTTTGTTGTTGATCATTATGCTAACGTTTTCTTAGAGTCTGTTGAAATAATATTTAACTGATATTAAACAGTGCATAATTTTAGGCTTGTATAATATTTATTATATGTATCTTTGGTTTTAATATTTTTTTTTACATTTGAAATAGTGTTTTTCGTTATTTTTTTTTTTATTCCAAAACTATAATATTTAGAAAACACAGGGTGGTCTATGTTGATGTCAATGGTTAACAACAGAAATAAATCATAAATAAGTAAGACAAGTCTATTGTATAAACTATCAAAGTTTTACTTGAAAAATAAAATATATAAATCTTTACAAACAATAGGAAATGAAATTATATATGATGTTCTTTAAAAATGTATAGTAAATTGTATATCCATTTAAAATTTATTTATTGAAAATGTTTTTTTTTTGTATAAAGTTTTCCTGCTATTCTTTTTTCTCTCAAACTTAGTTTGATTTTGTTGTGTTTTTTGATTCAATTTTTAATTTTGTTGTTTTTTTTTTCTGTAAACCTTTTAAACTATTTTTCAGTTTATCTGTGCTAAAATAATAAATACATTTTATAGCAAAAAAAAAAAAATCAAAATAGCAAAACAAAGTTTGATGTGATTTATATGCAAAACAACACATGTTGTGAATATTTTGCAACATTTTATTGCAAGAGTATTTTGGGCGTACGGTGTAGTTTGTGATGCTTATTTTTTTTTGTTTAGTAATCGGATAAACTAAAAACGGCTATAAATTATTTTTTATATTGTAAAAACAAAAAAACTTGTTTTAAAGCATCAAAGTAGTCTGGTTTTTAGGTTTTTTACTATTTTTGTTGTAATCCTAAAAGTATGCAAGTATTTTGTTACAAAAAACAATTTATAAAATTTAACAGTACAACAACAAAAAAAAAAAAAAACAGACAATGTGAAACATTTTAAAATGTTTAATATTTACTGTCCTAACGATTTTTTTTGTTTTTTTTTTTTAACTGTCAAAATTTAAAATGAACACCTCCAAAATCGGCTTTAACAAATTAAAGTAAAAAAAGTAAACAAGTTTAATTCGGCATTGCGGAATGTATTGATACCCTCCACATTGTAAACAAGATTATTTGCGAAAAAAAAAAATTAAAAAAAAAATTCGCGAAAGTTTTGCTAAAAACAAATTCGCTTTTGTTTTTTTGAAATTTTTTTTTTTGTTTAAATACCATTCAGCATTCAGCCGTATTTAAGCATTTTGTAAATTTAGGTTATGTGGAATGTACAACATTTTTCGAGCTGCCATTATATATTCGTGTGTAAATTTTACACTGCTGAACCGATTTTTCTCAAATGCATAACCAAACTGCTCGAGACAACAAGTCATATCTAATAGTTTGAATGTGATCGCCAATTTATCAGACAGACGGATATCGCTGGAATTATCGGACATCGCTGATATTTCGATGTAGAATTCTATCACAAAACTTATGTTTACACCATTCCACTGAATCGTTTTATTTTTGCTGTAGCATAATTTTCGGCATTTTAGAAATATATGATCCGAAAATTAAATCCCAGCAAAAATAAATCGACTTAAGATTAAATAAATTGTTGTATTTTTTAATAAATTTAGCAATATGTAGAGTTTTTGTCACTTTTAAAAAAAAATGACATATTTACTACATGGCTAAAATTATGCTTTAAAAAATCTTGCTTTTTCATAAAAATCATACTCCATTTGTCACGGTACCACTGAGTCAAACGGTTAAAACGGTTTTGTGTAAAAAAGGAGTCATACTTTTAGGGTATAAGAATAAATTAATAGGTATGATTTTTGGTATTTTTAGATTTTTTTTTTTTAAATCCGAAAAATCGAATTCGACTCTGTGGTTTAACCACTAATTAATTTTTTATAACCAGCAAATGGAAAAACGTCTTAAGCTTTTTTAATTAAAACATATGCTTTTTGATCTGCCTTAATATATTTAATAAATCCAACTCAGGTTTTACAAATATGTGGCCGTAAAGGTACAAATGGCATACATAAATGTACTGTATAAAATATTGGACTGTATAAAGATACATGCCGATTGCACATAATACTGAATCGTCTGTACAGGCCTTAAGTGGAGAATATAAATAAGAAAGGCCACAAAATTGTAGAAATTCTTTGAAAATAAAGCATACTTTTGGGGGGTTTCAAAGAATACTTTCAAAGGATTTTTTATTGAAATTTTTTTTAGATTTTGAGTAAGTTTTTCTAATTCTGGGGGCTGATTTCCGGAGTTTTAAGTGATTGAAATTCTTCTCAAAAGTGCCATTTATCAACTACACTCAAAATATTTTGTAGGCAAAAACAAATGAAAAACACACTTAAAACCAGTGAATAAACAATTGAAAACCATCCCAGTAATTATTCATTTGTTTTAACAAACATCAACATTTATTTTTTACTGTTGACAAAATTTTCTAAAATAAATAACATTAAACATTAAAAAATTACGTTTTTTTCACTCTTTTTTACCAACAAATTCGATAAAAATAACCTACGAAAACATTAAAAATTAATGATAGTTCTGTTATTTTTACCAACAAATTTCCAAAAAATAACCTACGAAAACAATAAAAATTAATGATTTCGTAGGTAATTTTTTACAATTTTTTATTGAAATATTTTTTTAAAAATTTTTAATAAAATTTTTGGGGAATCGATCCCACAATCAACTACATTCTGGCCAGACACTCTACCCATCGTGCCAAAGTCACTTGATACAAAAATGTTTTTATATTTCTATAAATAATTTTTTGATTTTTTTTACAAAAAAATAACTGACTTGTGTAGGTAAAAACTAATGATATTTCATTAAAAAATACCAACAATTTAAAAAAAAATTACTTACACAAATCATTAAAAATCAAAAGAATAATCAGTAGTTTTTACTTACAGAACAAAAATAAATGACTTTAAAAATTAAATGTGAATGAAAGTCTTTATATTTTAGTGTGTTATTTTTGAAACAAAGGACTGAAGTAGTCATTAATAAAAACTGAACATCAAACAAATATTTTTTCTTTTAAAAACGACTAAACGGAAAACTTTTTAAATAAACTACAAACAGTTAATGACATAATTTTTTGAGTGTAACAATAAGCTTTTTATATTTTTTTATGTTTTAGTGTAGTAAGAGAAAAATATATAAAAATCGTGTATTTATCATAGCATAATTTTGGGCATACAGAAAAGTTAAAAATTCAAACGTTCATGTAGAATTTCGACCACTACCGGGAATCAGCCAAAAAACAGGTTACTTTTATTTTTCTCCTCATAGGGGCATGTAAACGCAAAGCGAATATTTTTTTTTCGGAATGAAACCACTTTTATTTCATTCCGAAAAAATAATATCCGTTCTGCGTTTTACGAGCAAACCACTTTTTCCAAATCCAAACGAAATTGAGTCTGTGACATGCCCCTTACTCCCATATGCAAGTTTTAGGACAATCGGTGGGTGCCCTCTGATAGATCTTCCTTATAGGATTCTGAGACACTTTGCCCTGTACGTCCATGTTTTCCTATACAAAAAGTCTTAGATTCTGAAACACTTTTTCCAACGGAATTCAGATTCTGAGAAATTTTTTTCTGCAGAAAAATTTTTAGATTCTGAGACATGTTTTCCTATAGACAAAGTGTCAGATTCTGAGAAATTTTTTTCTATAGAAAAAGTCTTACATTCTGGGACACTTTTTACTATAGAAAAAGTCTCAAATTCTGAGACACTTTTTCCTATAAAAAAGCCTCAGATTCTGAGACACCTTTTTCCTATAGAAAAAGTTTTAGATTCTAAAACTCTTCTTGTTTATAAAAAGTCTCAAAGTCTGAGACACTTTTTCCTATAGAAAAAAAAATTCCAGATTCTGAGACACTTTTTCCTATAGAAAAAGTCTCAAACTCTTGAGACACTTTTTTCTATTAAAAAAGTCTCAAAAAAAAAAAATGCCAGATTCTGAGACACTTTTTCCTATAGAAAAAGTCTCAGATTCTGAGACACTTTTTCCTATAGAAAAAGTCGCGGATTCTGAGACATTTTTTCATTTAGAAAAAGTCTCAGTTTCTGAGGCATTTTTCTATAGAAAAAGTCACAGATTCTAAGAAACATTTTCTTGTAGAAAAAGTCTCAGATTTTTAGACACTTTTTTCTATAAAAAAGTCTCAGATTCTGAAACACTTTTTCCTGTGAAAAAAGTCTAAAATTCTGACGCACTTTTTCCGATAGAAAAAGTCTCAACTTCAGAAATAATTTTTCCTATAGAAAAAGTCTCAGATTTTGAGACACTTTTTTTCTATGGTCTCAGATTCTGAGACACTTTTTCCTACAGAGAGTATCAGATTTTGTGACACTTAAGATTCTAAAAAAAATTTCTTATATAAAAAGTCACCTGAGACCTGGCACATTTTGATATAAAAGAATTTTTAATTCTGCGACATTTTTCCGTATAGAAAAAGACTCAGGTTTTCAAGGTTCTGATACACAATTCCTTTAGAATATGTCTCAGTTTTTGAGAATTATTTTATTTTTTACTGAAAAAGTCTCTGATTCTGAGAGACTTTTTTTATAGAAAAAGTCTCTGGTTCTAAGTCACTTTTTTCTTTAGAAAAATTCTCAGATTCAGAGACATTTGTCATTTAAAAATCTTTTTTATTTGAGAAAAAAATTTATCAAATTCTGAGAAAAAGTCTCATATTCTGAAAAATTCTTCTAGCGGTTCAAAATTTATGAACTTAAATGTTACAACTTTCACATAAACAAGTAGAAAAGTTAAATTCGACTTTGCCGAATCTATGAATACCCTCCATAATGCATTTTTTAAAGGCTAGTACATTTTTTTAAGGGGAAAAAAATTAACAATTTTGATTAGAAATACTTTCCCAGCAAAACTTAGATTACCAAATAAGGTATAAAATAAGGTATAGGAACTCTTATTTTATACATTGCAGCATTGATGATTTTAACAGGCGATGAGACTCAAAGTAATGCATCCACATTATCACAAAGAATACCAGTAAGGTATAAAATAAGTCATAAATTTATAACGAAGAATACGAGTAAGGTGTAAAATATATGATATTTTATAGGTTACGAGAAATGAAATAATATAGCATACCAGAAGATAATATATAAGGTGAGTAGTGAAAAAGTAATTTTGTATTAAATTTACTCACGTGTGTGTCGTTAAAAATTTCCTATCGTGAGCCCATCTCTAGTTTAAACTTGTGCATTTTTTTATAAAATAATTATTTTTTTATGTTATTGTAATGCATTATGCATCCAATTATAAATAATTTATTATTTTAAACTTTCAAATAATACATAATGTAACCAAATATAAGTCATCCATGATTTAATGTTTAGAAATAACAAATATGAAATACATTTTTCCCAATAATCATGCATTACGTAGCAAATTATTAGTAATGCATTATTTTTCACTTTAAAATAATACGTGTGGAACAAATGTTTGGTAAGACATCCTAAAATAATGCTACAAATAAGGTATATACATTACCTGGTAATGTGTTATATAATCACTACCCATTACCAAAGTTTTGCTGGGTTATTTTGAGTAAAAAACTCGTTTTTTGTCATTTAAAAAAAAAAGAAAGAAATATTACTATTTTTTCTGAATGTAAATTTTTTTTCGAGTGTAATGTTTTTTTACTGTAAAAATATTTCTGAATGAATTCACGTACGTATGTACACAAAATATTGTCATTTTTGTAGAAAAAAAAATATTTTTTTTTTGAGTGTAAATTTTTTTTTTTATGTCATATTTTTAGTTACCAATGCTTTTAAAACTAAACAAGTTTAAAAAGCATTGCTTTAAAACTAAAAAGCATTGCTTTAAAACTAAACAAATTTGAAAAGCATTGTTAAGTTACCACCAATGCTTTTAAAACTTGCTAAACACGTGGCATTTAAGATGAAACTAATCTGAAATTCAGGGTTTTGCTTATAACTTTTGAACCACTGGACCGATTGAGCTGAAATTTAATATCAAACAGACCTGGGGAACGGCAAAGATACGTGTCAAGCTTTAGCAGTCTTATTATTGTCTTTCGAAAGTTATCGTGTTTTTTATCTCGTAAATTCGCGAAACACCCTTGCCGAAATTTACTCTTTTGCTCATAACCTTTGAACCACTGGACCGATTTGGATGGATTGCAATACCAACCTGACCAGGTAAATGACCAATATATATGCCAAACTTCAGTAGCCGCTGTAAAGTCTTTCAAAAGTTAGCGTGTTTTCTACGGACGGACAGGCAGACAGACGGACGGATATCGCTAGATCGACTTAAAATCGATCGAGGATCATGAATATATATACTATGAATATATATACAATATTTCGATATGTTACAAACGGAATGACAAACTTATATACCCTCTATCACTAGAGTGGAGGGTATAAAAATACTAGATTTTTTTTAACAGTATTTAAATAAGTCCAATTATATTTCGCCAAATTTTTTTTTAACTCAATTTTTTTTACCAAACATTTTATTTGTCAAAATTATTTTATTTTTATTTTTGATTGAAATTTTTTTCTCAAATTTTTTTTTCTTAAATAGAGATATTTGCAATAATCTTTTTTACATTGTGGAGGGTGTCAATATATTCGGCAAGAGAAAATTTAACTTTTTTACTTGTTAAACGTGTTATCCATAATATTTCTGTTCACACTGTATTCCACATGATATTATTGTTTTTTGTTTGCCCCTTAAGGTATGCTTTAAAAATATTATAAAACTACTGCACAATTTCTAGAAATTACCTAAAACATATGTTGTGTTTTTTTAAGTTTTTGGATTTTTTAAGTAGGTACATTTTCTAATATTTTCCCTAAAAAGTGCTTTTAAAATGCTAAAAAATATATATAACGAAAGTTTCTATTACAACACAAATGATATCACTTATTACACCATGTATGATGTGTAGGCAAACCAAAAATATGCATTTATTAATTAAATTTAAGCCCTTAAAGTATGCAACAACAAAATCGTAAAATAAGTCAGAAATCATATATATTTTTATTTAGGTTGTCTGACTTAATTTTCAAATATGTTGTTGCATATTTTTAGGACTCAAATTTAATTAATAAATGCATATTTTTGGTTTGCCTAATGATGTGCTATAAGGAATAGCTCGCTCCTTAAGGTATGCTTTGAGAATATTACAAAAGTACCGTATAAACTCCTTAAAAATGGTTTGGGAATCTAAAACGTTTTGCATTTTCATACAAATCATACGACTCAGTAGCTTAAGGTGGGTTTTGTGATTAAAATTTATAAAGTAAATTTGTTTTTAAAGTAAAACCTTATCCAAATTGAAAAACACAGTTATATAATGCCGTAAAAATTTATATTTTGAAAAATCATATGTAATTGTATAAATTTCATTACCCTTGTTGACATAAAATTTAGATAATTTATTATGTATATATTTTTTTATTCCTATTTGAATACATAATCAACATCCATTTAAATTTTTTTTTATTTTTGCAATATAAATAATTGTTGATGTTTATGTATTTTTGAGTTGTTGTTTATTTTTAAAACGTTTTGATCATTTTAAGTATTTATTTATTTTTTTTAAACTCTGTTTTTGTTATTTAAATATTTATGCATTTGTTTTTTTTTTGTTGTCTACTTTGGTGTTGGTTATTTGTTGTATCATTGTATGCGTGCCGGTCTTTAAACATATTGGTCATAAAGTAAAAGTTAAATACTTCTTAGACTTGGCACAAATGTTTACAAGTGACATGTCTGTCTGTCCGTCTGTCTATCGTGTTTGGGTTGTTGTCGTTTTTCATCATCATCATCATCATGTACCCAAAACAAAAATCATAAACAACATGGCAATTGTTAAACGTGACTAAAATTTATAATGAAATTAAATTCACAATTGATGATTCTGAGCAAAAAAAAAAAAAAAGTTAATCAACAGTAGAGAAATAAAAATGAATCTTTTTATTACTGTGGGATATTTTGTTTATAAAACAAGTGACAAGAATTTCTTATAACAATTGTTATTTCAGAAGGGAGTGGATAAATATTTTATTGAAGAGGGAGAGGAACGGTTTTTTTCTGAATTTTTAATTTTATTTTTTGGAAAATTTTTCTAATTTTATCTCGATTAAGCAGCTTTAAAATACTGCTAGTTGTGTTTTATGACCATTATTTCAAATGGTCGGAAAAAGTACCCAAATAAATTTTTTTACCTTCCTAAAATCTAAATTTTCTAAAAAGTACTTTTTTCAGATTGTTTTTGTCGTAATTCTACATTTAAAGTTTTAAGGACTATTATTTCAGGAGGTAGAAAAAGTACCACCTTTTACACTCATAAAATCAAAATTTTCGAAAAAGTACTTTCTTCAAAATATTTTTTTCTGTTTACCCATACTTCCTCAATATAATCACAACTTTTAAAAGACGCTTTTCTTAGAAAGTTTTTATTTTAAAATTTAAGTTTCTTGTACTATTATATATAAAGACAGAAAAAGTACCAAAGTACAATTTTTTACCTCACTCGAATCGAAACTTTTTAAAAAGTACTTTCGGCAGAAAGTTTTTTTTTTCTGTTGGATGATATTACATTCCATTATTTTAGGAGATAGAAAAAGTACTAAAGTAAAACTTTTAATCCTTTTTACTTTATATAAATCAGAATTTCCAAAATACACTTGGAACTTTCTAAAAAATACTGTTGTTTTCGTCACATGATTCAATAATTCAATTTCAAGAAACTTTATTTCAGAAAAAGTACCAAAGTACAATTTTTTACCCTCCTTGAATCGAAACTTTTCAAAAAGTACTTTAGTCAGAATGTTTTTTTTCTGTGAGAACCATTATTTCAAGAGGTAGAAGATAAGTACCAAAGTTTAAATGTTTAACTTCATTAAAATCGGAATTTCCAAAATGCACTTTTTCAAAATGTTTTTTCCGCTGGATAAACCCTACATTTGAAATTTCAGTTTTCTTGGACTATTATTTCAGAGGATAGAAAAGTACCAAAGTGCAATATTTTATACTTTTAGAATCGTAACTTTTTCAAAAACCCTGCCTTTGTAGTTTTATACTCTGACAATGAGAGGAGAAACCTCATTTTAAATTTCAAGCTTCAGTAGTTATTCTGTATGTCTTTCAATCAGTCATGAGTCAGTCCCTCTCGTTACTTCTTACTTAAAAACATTTAAGAGATGTTTTAAATAAGGCCGAAATCGACCCATGAGGTTATGAAATACGATTTGCAATTTTTTGTTGCATATCTTAAGGATCTGTTTTTAATTAAATAAAATAGCCTAAAACAAATAGCTCTGGTTATAATCAAATATAAACAATTTACTTAAACACATTTGCATACTTTAAGGCGTAAACAAATATTTTAAGAAAAATATACTATCAAAAGAATGTATTTACAAAAAATCAATTTCAAGTAATTTGCCTAGTAAGAAGATTAAATTCATTGAAAGAAATTAAAACATTATTCTATAAAATGTAAATTTCTTAATAATATTGAGAAAATTACTTTTTTTGTAGAATATCCTTGTAGATGTCGATGTCCGTTTTAAAATAAATAAATTTTCTGTACAGTATTTTAATAATAATTTTTGGTATATTATTAAAAGTAGAAATTAAATTTACTGGAATAATTGTTGAAAGAAAATATATTAAGAAATAAGTATACTTTTAGGCAAATATTTATATTTTAATTGTTGCCTATATTCAGGGTGTTTATTTTAGATCTTGATTTTTAATATTTGATTTGAAATTAAATTTTATTTTAATTTATTTTTTTTATAAGAAAGTTTTTTTAATAGGAAATATTGTGTCAAGAATTTAAAAAAAAAATTAAAGAATATTCTTAGGAAGTTGTGTTTTTTTTATACCCTCCACTCTAGTGATAGAATATAAGTTTATATATATAAGTTTGTCATTCCGTTTGTAACACCTCGAAATATTGGTCTAGGACCCCATAAAGTATATATATTCATGATCCTTGATCGATTCTAAGACGATCTAGCGATGTCCGTCCGTCCGTCTGTCCGTCTGTCTTTAAAAACACGCTAACTTTTGAAAGACTTTACGGAGGCTCCTGAAGTTTGGCATATATGTTGGGCATTTACCTGGTCAGGTTGGTATTGAAATCCAGCGAAATCGGTCTAGTGGTTCAAAAGTTATAAGCAAATGAGTGAATTCCGGCAAGGGTTTTTTTAGAATTTACGAGATAAAACACACGGTAACTTTCGAACGACAATTCTGAGGGTACTGAAGTATGGCATATATATTTGCCGTTCTTTTGATCCAGTTCGTTTCAAATTTCAGCCAAATCGGTCCAGTGGTTCAAAAGTTATTAGGAAAACCGTGAATTTCAGATTAGTTTCACCTTAATTTCACGTGTTGAAAACCCATTAAACATGTTTTAAAAACATTGGTAAGTCACAAAAATATTTTACAAGGTAATTTTGTCACTCAAAAATATTTTTACACTAAAAAAAAAAAAATACACTCAAAAAAATTTACACTCAAAAAAAAAATTGGTAAATTATTTTTTTTTTCAAAAATTATTAAAAAAAAGTTTTTTTACACAAAGTAAAATATTTCTAACCAAAAATGTTATTTTTTCACGTTAGAAAATTTACTATCACTTAAAATGGGCATTGTGGAGGGTATTCATAGATTCGGCCAAGTCGAATTTAACTTTTCTACTTGTTTTTACGTAAGTAAATATTTTTTTAAATGTATTGAAAATTCTCTGGTATTTTTTTTATTGTGAAGATACTTCATAGTTTGTTTATTCAGAACTTGTAGTGACAAAACTATTGCATATTTTTAGGTTGATACTTTAAAATTAAATAAAATTGTTTTTTTTTTAATTTTTTTTTTGTTTCATTTTTAACACATTTCTCTACAAATAATGTCATTAATATTTAAAACAATTTTATGTTATACACTCTTGTAAACTAAACAAAATGATAGTGTCTATGTTTTTTAAGTAGATTTTTTTGTTTCTTACTGCATCATGTATCACATGTATAATATAAATTTTTTGTGTTTTTAGAAGATGCAGCAAAGAATATATAAAAATTGTATGCATATTTAAAAGTAACAAAGTTTAGTTTAACATCTTTATTTTTGTTAAACCAATAAAAATGGGAGGTGTCAAGAAAAATATACATCTTTAAAGGAAACTGAGATACCCTACTTTTTATTATTTGTTGTAAAAATGTCTTATTTAATATTATTCAATGAATTTGTTGGTATTTTTTCTGTTTTTTCTTAACTTTTTTAAAATTCTTTACATAAATTATTTTTTCCTAAACTTGAGCCATAAAAGTATGCAACAAGAATTTGAAACTACTTATGTATAAAAATCAAGAGTTTTTGAAACATCCACTTAAGGTCATTAACACGATACCATTTTTTATATTATTTTTAAAATTATTTAAAAAAAACAAGTTTTTTTTAATGCATATATTTAGGCAAAGCAAAAATAAAGAATTGGACTTGAAAAAGCTTACGACTTTTTTAATTTTTTGGCAATTAAAAGATAATTGTTTTTTATACCACTGCACTATAGGAAATTTTACCCTTTTTTTGGCCAAAATTATTTACAGCCAAACGGCTGGACCGATTTGACTGATTTTTTTTATTTGACTTTTGGAAGACTCTTTAGAGGGAGGGAGTGACTCTCAAAGGTTTTCATACACTCAAAAAAAAAATTAGTAAAGTTACCTAAAAAATTACCTAATAATTAGTTTCAAACAGGGTTCCCGGGTTATAAGTTGCCGCATCTAAGATTTTTTTAGATCCTTGATAGATTATATGGTTTTCTAAACTGTTTTTACAATATTTTTTTCTTTGAGTGTACACTAACTTTCGAAGATAACAGTAGAAATTTATTTTAACAATGTTAAGAAGTGTCAAACAAATCTACTTTTTAATAAGGATTTTATTCAAAAATTTTATTTTTGAGTTCCAAGTCGTCAACTACATTTCAAAATGCCACTACGGGCAGCCGTAGATGATGCAAGAGCTAGGGGCTCAACTTCCCTATTTAGATCTTTAGAGATTTCTGCTGTAACTCGTATTTTTGTTCTCGCAGATTTTGACAAAAAAGTTAATTGCGGTCGCCCAGGTTTCGATTTAGTGGAGGCAGGCTGCGTTTCAAGTTTTTTTAGCCAAGTATTGCCTTTAAGCCAAACAGCATGCTGTCTTTCAAAAATGTTCAAACTCCTACAACTTTTAATCCTTTTCATATTTATATTTGAACAAAATATTCTTAATTCCTCCTTTATATATTGTTTAAAGTTTTCGAAACATTTACTCTCAGCAATGTATGAAAAGAAATGGTCAGAAATAGCGGCTCCTTATCCACCTCTGCTTTATTTCTCTCGCCATGTATTAAATAACTCTGAATTTGGCACTCAGTAGTCACCTGGAAAAATGGGTATAAAAAAAAAGTTTGCACATATCCGACCTTGAAATTTTTTAAATTCGGAAGGTAATTGATTGTCCTAGAGAACTTTTATGGTTTTATAGCTAACATATGCTATCATTTTTTTTAAAGTCAAAATAAAATTCCAATTCATACTTCAATAAGTTCATCTTAAGGTCACTTCAATTTTTCCAATAAAATCGATCTAATAGATGAGTTCACCAACATTTCACTATTTATCATTAAAGTACTCACCTTTGACATTATTTTCCATTTTTTAGTTTTTAAAAACTATAAATTCTTAATATAAAAACTTTTGTTAGAAGCTATCACAAAATTCGCTGCTCTCAATCGTTATTTTATAACTAAGTAAGAAATTGCAAGAAAAACTACTGATAAAGTGACAGTACATCAATTCTGTCGAAAAATTGAGAAAGAATTGTTTACTTTGTTAAGTTTTTTTTATATTAATGTGAAAAAAAATAATGTTTGCAAAAATTTTAATTTTGACTTTTGGCCAAAAAATGGGTAAAATTTCCTATAGTGCACTGTTTTGAGTCTAATGATTTTTGAGATTGTACGATAAATTTCTTAAAATGTCAAAAATACTTAATAAGCAATATCAATTTTTTCCGTAAGCCCATGAGTATGCACTCTTTTTTTGACAAAACATCAAAAGCAGTTTGACTCGGTAGTATCGTGTCAAGTGGTTTTTATGGCTAATTGTGACCAAAAGGCGGGGTAAAACGGTTTTGCATATTTTGTGTAAAGGAGTGCATACTTTAAGGGTTAAAGGAAAAAAATATATTATGCATGATTTTCTACATTTTTAGAAATGTTTAAAAAATATCGAAAATTATTCAAATCACAATTAAGCTGTGTTTACACCATTCCACTGGCAATGTGTCGTTTTATTTTCGATGATTTTTATAAAACAGTTAGATTTTGCTGTAGCATAATTTTAGGCATTTTGTAAATATTTTTTTTTTTAAACGACTTAAGATTAAATAAATTGTTATAAATATTTGTTTATAAATTTAGCAATATGTAGAGTTTTTTGTGGCTTTTACATTACAATCATATATTAACCATATGCCTAAAATTATGCTATAAAAATCATACGACTCAGTGTTATGGTGTAAACATAGCTTTGGTATAAAACTTTTTAAAAAAAGTTTATGATTTTTATCATTGCCTAAATATATGCATTAAAAAAGTTTATTTTTTACAATTACTTTCAAAAATAATAGTAGTATTAAGAATCTTATCAAGATAATTAAAAGCATTTTAAATTAAAATATATAATTTTTATTTCTGCCTAAATATATTTATATATGGGGCATTCCATATCAAATCGGACACTTTGAAAATTTTTTTTTTTAGATTTTCCTAATTTGATTACAGTTTTTAGTACCCTTCGAAAACTCCTTCGTGGTAAATTTTCAGATTTTTTTGATGACCCGTTCAAAAGATATAGAATTTTTAAAAATTGGTAGTTTGTTCCTTTACTCAAACTTCTTTTACTCATAACTTCTTCAATAATGGTCCAAATTTTTTTTTTTCTTCAAAATTTTTGTTTTTTACGTACTTTTCAAAACAAATCCCAAAACATTCTTAAAAGCGCTCTAGTATGGGATTTTTAAGTTTTAAAATTTAAATCTCATTTAAAACTTCTATGGATACTACAAATTTTTTGCCCAGGAGGATCGTTGGATAACGATTATTAATATTTTTTAAAGTTTTTTGAAAAAAAAAATCTTTCCAATCTTAAAATCATTTCTACTGCTCCAATGGTGCGTCAAAAAGGAGTCATTTAGAAGACCGACCCCCATTAATTCCTACGTCTTAACATTTCTTTGGAACAAACTAATACCCTATATCCAATTTCTAAGGGGGCTCCCACACAAAATGACATTTTTTAAAATTTGCTCCAACCGCTCTAACTGCCCTTAGAGCAACAAAATGTATGACCGATCCACAATATTTTTTAGTCCAAACATTTTCTCTGAACACACCCCTCTATCTCTAATTGTTAAGGCGGTCCCCATACATTTTTTTTATTTTTTGTAAATTTGTTTTATCTAATCAGCTTCTACCGGTCCAATGGTGCGTTCGAGAGGGGTCATTACCGAGACCGAGCCCCATTATTTTTACCCTACAACATTTTTTTAAAACATACCCACGCCCTATCTCCACTCCCTAAGTAGGCTTCCATTCAAAATTACATTTTTATAAAATTTGCTCCAACTGTTATTTGTATTTTTAACTTTAAAAGGAATGTTTTAAAAAATATCGAAAATCAATTGAATCAGTGGTAAAAGAAAATAATTTTAACTCAAACAAATTATTACACTCAAAATTTTTTTTTTACAGAATAAACATTTTCTATTCAGACTTTTTATAAAAAAGAAGGTCTTTTAGAGGGTACTCACCAATTGTCCTGAAAATTAAATATGGTAATGAGGGGAGGAAAATAAGAGTTACCTGTTTTTTCTTAGCTGCCCAATCTCAAATTTAAAAAAGGGTTGCCACCTTATGAAAAAAGGGCTTTCGGGAATATCCCTATAAAAGCCGAACTAGCAGGAATTTCGCCAAACGAAAAAATACGGGTCAGCTTAATTTTGATAGAGATTATTATATATGATTTTTGCGGTCATATGATACACATCTCCATATAAACTACCCCAACAATTATACATTTTTGACAATAACGTACTTAACGAAGCCGAATTTGGACACGACCGATACACCATTGGATAGGCCTTCAAAAAACCTTTCGACCTGTATAAAATGTTCACATGGTTTCTTTTGAAGAAATGGGAAAAATCCTCAAATAACAAAAAAAGTCCCTTTTTCCCCCTTCCCTTCAAACCGCTAAATGTGAGATTGGGCAGCCATAAAAAAACGGGTGACTCTTATTTTGATCCCCTCTTTCCTATATGCAAGTTTCAGGACAATCGGTGGGTGCCCTGTGAAAGACTTTCCTTTTACCACTGTATTAATATATGAGTTTGCCATTCCGTTTGTAACTCATCGAAATATCTGTCTGAAACCCCATAAAGTATATATATTATTGATCAATGATCGATTCTAAGATATTCTAGCGATGTCCGGCTGTCTTTCCGTCTATCCGTCTGTGGAAATTGTGATCACGTCCAAAGTATTAAACATATATGAGTGAAACTCAGCACATTTATTTGCGGTTGTCCTAAGCTGTTTGGTATTGCATTTGAGCGAAATCGGTTCAGCGGTTCAGAAGTAATGAAGGGAAGTGTAAGAACACCTCGAAAATTTTGGTACATTCTACATAACCTAAAAATGCTTTAAATTGGCTGCTGGTTGGCATATGTGAACATAATTGGTATTTTTACAAGTACAAACCTTTTTTTTTACAAAAAAAAAAAATAGCCGATTTTTTTTTTTTACCAAAAAATGTTTTCCGCGATTTTTTTTTATAAAGAATTTTTTTCGCAAAAAATCTTTTTTAGATTGTGGAGGGCCAAATCGAAAATTTTTACTTACCCTTTATTTAAAAATTATTTTTTTTTATCACAAAATTGCATTTTCGACATACCTGAAATGAAACCAAAAAAAAAACAAAATTTTTATTACAGATATTAAGGAAAATTTTAAATTTTAGATGTAATAAGGGTAAAAATTTGTACTTTGCTACTTTTTCATTTTCCTAAAATAATAGTCTGATAAACCTAAAATTTTGTAGCTAAATTAAAAATGAAAAAAGATTTATAAAAATTTTGATTTTTAGGAGGCAAAACGGGGTACAAATGGAAAATTGGTACTTTTTTTTATAACTTTTGAACTAAAATAGCCAGAATCTTTAAATTTAACATGTAGGATTTATCTTCTCATCCAAGAGAAGGACATTATTAAATTTTTTAGGCTTAACGGGAGCAAAAATGGATAAAAGTAGGGTAAAACGGTATTTTTAAATAACTATTGAGAAAAACCTTTAGATTTTTTTTTATGTTTTTAAAGCATTATATATGGTAGGGAATCAACATGGATCGAAACAAAATGCAATTGGAACGAATTGAAATACAACGGGAAACAGAAAGAAACAGGGAACGACACGGAATGCATTTTTGATAGAGATAGAGGGTATATATAAGTTTGTCATTCCGTTTGTAACACCTCGAAATATTAGTCTAGGACTCCATATATTCATGGTCCTCGATCGGTTTTAAGACGATCTAGTGATGTCCGTCCGTCCGTCCGTCTGTCCATCTGTCTGTCTGTTGAAAACACACTATCTTTTGAAAGACTTTACGGAGGCTCCTGAAGTTTGGCATATATGTTGGGCAGTGGTTCAAAAGTTATGAGCAAAAGACTGAATTTCGGCACGGGTTTTTCGTGAATTTACGAGATAAAAACACACTAACTTTCAAAACGCAATTCTGAGGATGCTTAAGCTTAGCATATATATTTGCCGTTACCCTGGCCTGGTTTGTGTTGAATTTCAGCCAAATCGGTTTAATGGTTCAAAAGTTATTAGTAAAATCGTGAATTTCAGATTAGTTTCACCTTAAATTTACATGTTGAAAACCCGTTAAACATGTTTTAAAAATATTGGGAAGTCACAAAAATATTTAAAAATAAATTTTATTATTTTCATATTATTGCTTAAATCAGATTTTGAAAAGGACTTTAAGCACCAAAATTAAATAATAATAATATTCTCGAAGTCGGTAGCAATCTAAATTCCTTATTAATTATGCTTAAAATTATGCTTTGATAAATACAAGCTTTTTTTCTAAACAAATATTAATCTTATTTAGGATTTACTGATCTACGACTCTTCCTGTTATTGAATTATTTTATACAGTACTTTTGTAATATTCTTAAAGCACACCTCAAGGAGCGACCAATAACTAACCCTATCCATCATGCGGCGGATAATAGCGCCATCTTTTGTTATTTAGTTAAAACTTTCGTTTTTTAGCAGTTTTAAAGCACACTTTAGGGAAAGTATTAGAAAATGTACTTAATACAAGTGCAAATGGTTGAAAACACAACAATTGTATGTTAAGTCCTAATCCAAATGATTGCAAAACACAGCTGTAGTTTCATCTTTTGTGTTGTATTTTTAGAATTTTTAAAGCACACTTTATTGATAATATTAGAAAATATCCTTAATAAATCCAAATAATTAAAACCACATCATTATACATTTTATGGGATCCTTCACAAAAATTTTGATTTAATACATACAAAATGATAAAGTCCAATACACCCCTTTCTTAATGGAGGGTACAAAAAAAAAATACAAAAATTTTCACACGTATGAATATGAAATGCATATTTGTACTTGCATATATAGTCAGACTGCACCACTTGCAACTGCTACCAGTTAAGTTAAAGATGCCACAAAAAGGCATAAAATTTGCCAGCAATTGTACAGATACGTGCCATATCTGTGTATATAAAAAAAAAAGAAAAATAATGGTACTAAAACAATATAAGCTTCAAGGAATTCGAAAATATAAAACAATCATATTCAACAATAAGACTAAATTTGATAAAAAGGATTGTAGCGGCTGCATATTTTACATACAACGCTATTTATTTATATTTTGTATATTTATGTTTTATGTCAAATCCATAATTATTTTGTTTAATTTTATTTGAATAATTCTATAATTTTGACCATGACTGTTAATTTTTATATTTACTACTCATAAGTATGAAATTCTCATTTAACGTAAATGAACTCAATTGTTATTTTCTTTTCTTACAATTTTACACTGATAAGTAGTAATGAGCACTTTTGCTTATTTACTCTCTTTGACTCAATTTATTTTATTTCACTCAATACATATTACTACATTAGCATCTCCATTTCTAATTAGAGCATAGAAGTTATTTTTTGTTTTTTTGCAAATTAAAAATTTCTTATAAACAGAAGCTTAGGAGATTATTTTGTCATTCGTGGTCTAGCAATCAGACAATAAACTTTAATTTATGTTTTAAGCGGATAACCTGGTCTTTTATTTTTCTTAAAATAATTAAACCTATAAAACAATAAAAGTGTGAACGGAATTGGACGGAAACGTCTGTTCTGAAGCCGCTTATCATAACAAGAAGGGAATATTGACCGTCTTGGACGAATAACGTCTGGACAAGGTTGTATTACCCATAAATTATAAAAACCCTTTCATAATCCTGGTCCCTGGTTAACCCATCATCCCTACAAGTGGCGCCCAACGAAAATCATCCTCTAAGGAAATCAACATTTTAACATCAACGCACAGTTGTTGTTGTCGTCAGTGTACTTAATTGTTGTTGTTTCGAAGGTTCATATTGTTGTTGTTAATCTGTTGCTGTTGTTGTTGTTGTTGTTAAAATTTTTGCGTTTTGCTTTGATCAATCTTGAAAATTTTCACAAAAACAAACACCCACAGTGGTAAAGAGATTTTTAAGCAAATTTTTAGATAGAGTTGCCAAATAGATAGTATTTGTTTTGACTCTGGGGAAAACTAAATATGCAAAGAAGCCCTCGAAATACTGCATCTACGGGTAGTCCTCACGGTAGTTTAACAAATACTGGTCTCCCAAGCCAAAGCAACATGCAAAGCTCTACTTCCAACACTTCTTCCATTTCAAACGCTTCAGCACAAGCACAAAATAATAATTTACCTGCAGCTAGCCAACCACAGGTAACTAGTTGCATAACTCTCACCGAGAGTCAGTTCAGGGAACTGATAGGTGGATTGACCATGAACCAAAATAAAAAATCTACATTTAGTACATGTTCGTCGCGATTTAATGGAGATAGAAACTCAACAAATGTTGAAGACTTTTTAGCAACCATACTGGTATATAAAAGTGCCGAAAATATCACGGACGTGAATGCTCTCACCAGCCTACCATTGCTCCTCGAAGGCTACGCTTCAACCTGGTGGCAGGGGGTAAAAGATGAGGCCAAATCGTTTGATGATGCGGTAGCTTTGTTAAAGAAAGCATTTGCTCCTCCAAAACCGGATTGGCGAATCTTTAGCGAAATTTTTCAGGATCGTCAGAAAACCGCTGAATCTATAGATTTGTTTCTATGCCGTAAGAGGAGATTATTTGCACAACTTTCGGAGAAATTAAGTGAGAAGGTTATGATAAATATGATTTTTTATCAACTAAATTCATTACTCCGGGAAAAAATCTCTCGTAATACTTTTGATACCTTTCAAGAGCTATTATCAAAAGCTCGTGAAGTTGAAATGGTAATTAAGGAAAATAACCAGGAAAGAGTAGAGCCTGCTAAGCAAGTTGAAAATCCTGAAAAAACCACCTCAAAATGCTCCTATTGCAGAAAACGTAACCACACAGTTGAAAATTGCTACAAAAAGATGGAAGCTGACAAGCATTCAATGGTAAAAGAGCCAGAAGTCAAACTTAGTTGCTATGGTTGTGGTGCTGCCGGATATTATCGGTCAAACTGCCCGTCGTGCAATAATATTGCTGGTCCAAGTACGGAAAAACTTGATTTTAATTCCATGCACACAACGATGGTTGGTCGTAACGTTCCAGTGGCCCAAATTAATGTTAACGGCTTGAATGGAGAAGCCTACTTTGACACAGCTGCCAGAACAAGCGTGGCTGGATTTCTTTTATACCAAAAGCTGAAACAAAAAGGTTTAAAATTTGATAAAGTGTGTGCAGAAATAATACTTGCAGATGGCAAAGCTCGTAACGAGATTGTGTACTCAACAGTAGCTGATATAATCATTGGTAAACGCTACAAGAAAATCAAATTTATATGTCTACCGAACGCAGAAGGAAACAGAACGCTATTGGGAATTGATTTTCTTGAACAATGTGGAATTGTGCTGGACTTGGCCCAACGAATATGGTGCTTTAAAGATGAGCCGAACAAACACTTTGAGTTTAAACTTCAAGAACCATGTGTACTAAACAGCGTTTTTATTAAGGACAGAACTGATCCTAACAAAACTTACAGAAATGATGTCAAAAATTTTTTCAGCTGGTTTGAACATTCAAATATTCAAAACAACGATTATTCTCCGGGTTTCGTAAACTATGTCTTTGAAGACTCGGTACCCACTGATTTAGAAATGCCAAATAAGTCTTCAAAACTATTTCCACCGTTGATTAAGTCAAAATATGAAGAATACTGTGATGATATCTTTCAGCCAATTGACTTAAACTATTTTGACATTAAATTTCAAAACGATGATCATTATTTTGCAAGCCATTATGCTTCGAGCTATATTGAGCCAGGGGGAGCAAAAGATCCTTCCAAAATCACCAAATTTGAAACTGACTGCAAAGGTTGGACATATTGGCATGATTCAGATGCAGAAAATTTAACTTTTACAAGAGTTAATACAACAGGAAAATCAGCTACAACAAATCGTAAACCACAATTTGAAACAAATCATCGTCATAATAATGATATATCTGTTTGTAATAATGATATATCACAACTACAGAATCGTAAAAATCATATGCCTGATCGTAGTAAAGATATATCACATCGTAATCAACCAACAGAAAAATCGTTTTCAACAAATCATTCAAGAAGAAATCATCGTCATAATAATGATATATCTGTTTGTTATAATGATATATCACAACTACAGAATCGTAAAAATCATATGCCTGATCGTAATAAAGATATATCACATCGTAATCAACCAACAGGAAAACTATTTTCTACAAATCATCGTCATAATAATGATATATTATTTCGTAATAATGATATATCATATCGGCAGATTGATGTACCTTATCGTAACAATGATATGTCTTATCGTAATAAAGATATAGCACTTTGTAATAAAACAACAATTTGTTATTTGTGCAACAGTTTACCAACAACAAATTCATCGTATCATAATTCTACAAAACCAAACTCATCATATGATACTGAGGACTTTATTAAATCCACATCTTCAGATCATGTAAACAAAACATCAACCAATACAAAAAGCAACAACATTAGCAACTTTTGTGAAACAAATTCGTCAGCATTATGTGCATCGTTAGCAACAACAAATGCAAAAGCAACAACTTACGACAATTTTAAAAACAACAAATCATGTTCTTTAATTGCAACATCATTGAATATATGCAACACAAAAACAACAACTTCATCACAGAGAAATTGTAATAATACAACAACAATCATACACAACTCAACAGAAACAAGTACTCCAAGTCTTAAAAGAGGTTTTTCGGAAGCAGAAATTAGCCAAAGGATGTACTTATTTTGTATGCTGCCCCATCATCGGGACGATTTCTGAGGCAGAGGGGGAGTGTGTAGCGGCTGCATATTTTACATACAACGCTATTTATTTATATTTTGTATATTTATGTTTTATGTCAAATCCATAATTATTTTGTTTAATTTTATTTGAATAATTCTATAATTTTGACCATGACTGTTAATTTTTATATTTACTACTCATAAGTATGAAATTCTCATTTAACGTAAATGAACTCAATTGTTATTTTCTTTTCTTACAATTTTACACTGATAAGTAGTAATGAGCACTTTTGCTTATTTACTCTCTTTGACTCAATTTATTTTATTTCACTCAATACATATTACTACATTAGCATCTCCATTTCTAATTAGAGCATAGAAGTTATTTTTTGTTTTTTTGCAAATTAAAAATTTCTTATAAACAGAAGCTTAGGAGATTATTTTGTCATTCGTGGTCTAGCAATCAGACAATAAACTTTAATTTATGTTTTAAGCGGATAACCTGGTCTTTTATTTTTCTTAAAATAATTAAACCTATAAAACAATAAAAGTGTGAACGGAATTGGACGGAAACGTCTGTTCTGAAGCCGCTTATCATAACAAGAAGGGAATATTGACCGTCTTGGACGAATAACGTCTGGACAAGGTTGTATTACCCATAAATTATAAAAACCCTTTCATAATCCTGGTCCCTGGTTAACCCATCATCCCTACAGGATGTAAAAAAAAATCATTGAAATAAAGACGTTTACATAAAGAAATGAACGAGAGAGAGAGAGAAAAAAGCTGCTAAATATACAGATGTTTTGTGCCTTTTTTAGAAACTAAGACATATTTCTTGCGCTGATATCAAATTTAAAAAATCTTTTTAAAATAAATAACTAAGGATAAGAAAGAAACAAAAAATGTTTTGTTAAATAGATTTTAATAAAATAATGAATAGAAAGATGTACAAAAGTTGTGTTTTTTAATCATTTGAATTGGGACTTGTCGCACCAAAAAGTAAACTTAATAAATCTTAAACTCTACAAATTCTGGGGGCTAATTCCCGAAGTCGATAGCGATCAAAACTCTACTCGAACGTGCGACTTTAAAATTTTTCTGTGTGCCTAAAATTATGCTTTGATAAATGCACGCTTTTTTTATTTTTCTCTTACTACACTTAACCATAAAAAATATAAAATAAACTTATATTTATCAAAGCATAATTTTAGAGATACAGAAAATTTGAAAAATCACACGTTCGAGTAGAATTTCTACTATCTACTAACTATCGACTTCAAGTATTAACGCCCTGATAATAATTGCAAAATTTTTGCAAAGTTTTTGAAGCATAACTTAAGGAGCACACAAATTTTATAGCATATTTAAGACATACTTTAAATATAATAATTTTACAAATTGAAAAAAAAAAAAATAATTAAAAAACACGCCTTATTAAAAGAAAAAAAACTTGATAAAACTATAAACATCTTCGCTTAAAAGAGAAAAATTCTTTTGAAAACAAAATCAAGGCAGAAAGAAAAAAAACCCATTCTTAACAACATTAAAAAAAAAAAAGCTAAAAAATGTTAAAAATCGGCCTTGTCGAATATGCTGATACCCTCCACAATGTACTTCAGATTATTTTCAAAAAAAAAAAAACAAGTGAGAATGTAGTCCCCTGGATCTAACTGCACGACTTTAAACTTTTTGTCACACAAAACTGTTTCATTAGCAAAATTATAAAAAAACTGTGAAAAATAGCGTTTTTTTAGTTCATAATGGGGTAACTTTTCCCCCTGATTCGATTTTGCCCATTACCGATCGACGCACATTGGGTTCAAATGGTAGGTACCAAAGTGGCGATTAATTGAAATTTATAAATGAAGTTTTTGTTATAAGTTTTGGTATGGGGTAAAAGTAGATAAAATTCTGCAACGCTAGTTATCAAAATCAATAAACTAAGTTGTTTACTTTTGTTTCGGTGAGCTGTCAAAGTTAGCAAATTATTGCAGTCTTTGAAAAAAGTAAAAAAAATATTTTTTTTTACAATTCAAGCGATTATTAGTAGAATTAAATCTTTTAAAAGAAAATCTTTTGTAATGGAACCTTAAACAACAGGTATTAAACTAAATTGTTTTTTTTTTTGTTTATAAAAAGTGGGTCTTAACATTTTTAATAGTTTTAAAAAGGACCCGAAATTGGGATATTTTCCCCATTTAATGGGCCACACATATTAAGTTAGTACTTAATAGTTGGATTTAGTTTTGTGGATTTCAAAAAAGTATAGGATATCAGCTTTTATTTAAAAGAAAAAAAAGTACAGAAAATGCCCGGCCCTTTTTTTTATTCCCGTTTTTGTGTAAAAAGTCTGGGTATCGTTTATTAAACAAGACCATTATATGTGTGTTTATACCCTTCAACTACGGTATGGGCTCACACTCACATTATCATTCCGTATGTAACGCATCGAAATATGGGTCTAGGACCCCATAAAGTGTATATTATTGATCACTGATCGATTCTAAGACATTCTGTGACTAACAGTGTGTCCGTCCGTTGTTGAGCACACCATAAAGTACATAAAACAAGAGCTAGAATCCTGAAGTTTGTCACAAATATGTATAATGGTCATAGACTGATTAAGTTCTTGAACGAGCAAAATCGGACCAGGGGGGAAAAGTTCCCCCTTGAAGAACTAAAACTACCCCAGAAAAATATTTTTTTTACAAGTTTTTTTTTTTTTTTTTTTGAACCTGAATTTGAACCAAGGGGGATCAGGAAAGCGAATTTTTCGGTCCGCCCCTTTTTGGGGGCGTGTATTGAAAAAATAATTTAAATAATGATAAATTCTTATTATTTGGGTGCAAAAAATTACATCTATTTTTTGGCAACGTTTATCGCGAGGGGATAGTGTACCCCATAGTCTCCCGGGAAACCCCCCCCCCCCCCCCTCTTCGCCAAAAAACTTCCCCTCCATTTGTTTTTTGTAGCTTGATTACATGTTCAAGGGTTTCGTGTTTTTTTCCAAAAACAAAAAAAACGACTAAAAGATTAAAAAAAAAAAAACATTTTGTTAAAATTTTTTTCTCGAATGCTGTGTTTTTATGTATTTTTGATAATTCGTTAATAAAAAACTACAATATTCCTATAAATCACTTTTTTCAGATAAATTTGTACATTTATGAGATTTTGTGAAAAACAAAAATTGGATTTTAAATAAAATTTAAAATAATATAAATACATATTATGCGTGCTTCTTCGATTACTTTGATAGCACATTATGTACACTTTAATTTCCATTTTTTTTTATTAATTTATCGCTTTTCATTCAAAAGTTACAGCAAAAATTGTGAACTATAACCCTTTTTTCCGAAAAACAAAAAACGCCTAACAGGTTAAAAAAAATTTTTTTTCCAATTTTTTTTTCCAAAATGTGTATTTTTACGTGTTTATATTAGTTCATTAATAAAAAAATATAATATTCTAAAACTACTGCTTATCTGAATTAATCGCCATTTTGGGTACCATCGAACCCACTGTGCGACGGACGGACAGACGGACATCCCTAGAAGGTCATAGAATCGATGACTGATCAATAATATATAAGCTTTATGAATGATAAAGTATGTATACCTACATACTGTGGTTGGAGGGAATAAAAACAATTTTGAATTTATTTCTTTAAGAGGGAACTTTTTTACTTCTGATTCGATTTTGTCCATTACCGTTGGACGGACAGACGGACGGACATCGCTAGAATGTCTTAGAATCGATCTCTGATCAATAACATATATTCTTCACCGATATTTCGATGCGTGACAAATGATGAAATGAAAAAGTGAGAATAGGGTATAAAAAAATAACTGAATTTTTATTTAGTTCGGTTTGAGTCTTCGAGGGAAGTTTTTTACACATCGCTAGAATGTCTTAGAATCGATCTCTGATCAATAACATACATTCTACACCGATATTTCGATGCGTGACAAAACGATGAAATGACAAAGTGAGAATAGGGTATAAAAAAATAACTGAATTTTTATTTAGTTCGGTTTGAGTCCATATTAATTATTTCTGAGAAATAATAATTGTTGTACAATAAGAAAATCTGAAAAAGTCAAGTACAACACAGGCTAAGTGGAGATGTCGATAGCTTTCGGAAAAAGCCACCCTTCCATCATCAGCACTCCTTCGATTGCCACACACTTAATGTGTGTCAGATTAAAATTAGCCATTTAAGGGTTAGCAATGGGAAAAATACAACTCTGTTAAAAGTTAAGATTGATTATTTATTGATATTTTATATATACAGTCCAACGATATATAAACACAATTACTACACAACTCATACGGAAATTGCAATTTAGTAATATTTCTAAGAATTAGAAATATGGAACACAAATTCAAACCTAACGGACATTTTTCAAGACTTGAAATGTCCTACACAATTAATTTTTCTGAATGCAAAACCCTCTATATTTTCAGTTTCATAATGCAATACATGTTTTTATACTAATTTTTGCATGCTGGACATGAATTTGTCAACAATTCCAGAACCACGACTTTGGTCCACTGATGCTAATTTTTTCTGAAAATTTTTGTTTGACTTTTTTGAAAAATGTGGCTCAAAATTTGGATGTCTTGTGTACAATATGAAACAAAAATGTTAATCTAAAAAATCGCGATGCTGATCAGCATCTGTGGACCAAAATCGCATCCTAAATTTTTTTACTATTTTTTACTAAACATACTCAACAGTTTGTCAGCTTTTGAGATGAATTCGGTAAAAAAAATTTTTGTCTTAAAAATCAGCACCTGTGGACCAAAACCGCGATTTCGGAATTTTTTATAAGTCGTTATCATTAATAAATCAGGTTAAAGATTTACCGATGTCGTAAATGAAATCATAATAAATCATTTTTATTAAAATACAAAACCCTCTATCTGATCATTTTAATTCATGTACTTAATATTTTTGAGAAACAAAACCCTCTATCATAAAATCCCCAATAGTACAACATTTTAAAACAAATTATATGTGAGATTCCGTAGTTGAAAAAAAAAATCTTGTAGAATATCGAATTTTAATTACTCTAAAAATACGCGAAATAAACAGTTTTTTGGCTCTCCTGAAAAGTTGGGATTTTTTATTTAGATAGAGGGTTTTGAATATAGGCCTTCGATATACTTTATGGGGTTCTACACCAACATTTCGATGCATTACAAACAGAATGTGGTTGAAGTGTATAAAAATTTTTTTTAAAAAAATCGTAGGAAAAAATTTTCTTTTGTGAAAAACAAAAAATTCCGTTATGTATTTATTTTTTTGTAAAAAATGTTTTTGTTCTAGGTTAAATTCCATTCGGCATCGAATTCTGTCCACAAATCTTAACCAGCAGCCGAATAAAAGCATTGTGTATTTTTAGGTTATGTAGAATTTATTAACATTTTCGAGGTGTTCTTGCACTTTCGTTTATAACTTTTGAACCGCTAAACCGATTTCGATCTAATGCAAAACCAAACTGCTCGGGACAACAACAAGTAAATATGTTTAGTTTCAGTCATATCTCAGTAATATGTTGGCCATGATCGCCATTTCAACGTACAGACAGATGGACAGCCGGACATCGCTAGAACGACTTATAATTAGGCCAACCAAAAATAAATTTGTAAATTAAAGTTGATCCCTAAAAGTATATAAAATAACAATATATTTGAAATATAAGTCAGAATAAAAACATATTTGATTTCTGAGTTGTATTACGAATGTGTTGTTGCATACTTTTAGGGCTCAAATTTAATTAATAAATGCTTATTTTTGGTTGCCTTACTTATTATTAATAACAACCAATATTCCGATGAGTTACACACCGAATGACAAACTTATACCTCTTTTACTAAGTGGAGGGTATAAAAATTGTTAAGATTTGTTTTTGCTGATAAAAACTAAAAGAAAAATGTGAGAAAAATTGTTTACAAAATATTTAAATTGTCTTTAAAAGACGTGCATTCTCATCTTTGTTAAACGGCATCTTGTTAGTGCCATAAGAAATTTTTTTGAAATTCAAAAAACTGCATACAAATACAAAGTTTAGATTAATGTTTAGAGCAAAGATGTATTCATTGTTTTATTCCGTTTGAAAAAATCAAAATATTTCTTTAGGATTTCATAACTACTTGAATTTATTAGAATTTTTTATATAATCCCAAAAGTATGCTTTAAAAAAATATGTGTAAGTTAAGGCATGCCTTAAGGTCAATTATCACGATAAGATTTTCTATTGTTGTGTTTTCTTAATTATTTGTATTTATTAAGTACATTTTCTAATATGATCCCAAAAGTGTGCTTTGAAAATGCTAACAAATATATATAACGAAAGTTTCAAATAAAAAACAAAAGATGGCACTGTCACTCGCTGCATGACGTGGTGGGGTTAGTTATTGGTCGCTCCTTGAGGTATGCTTTAATAATACAAAAAAATACTGTATAAAATACTCACAATAACAGGAAGAGTCGTAGATGAGTAAAACTTGAATGCAATTAATATTTAAAAAGTCACACATTTTGCATGATTAGTCCTAATTCAAGTGATTGCAAAACAAAAGTTTATGTTAATTGTGAAATTGTTTGTAAAAAACTAAGTTTTTGAATTTTTATATATTTAGAGAGTGAGCTATTTTTTACTTTAAAAAGCTTTAACCTTTTGAATTTTTATTTTTTTTTTTGTAATAAAAAAAAAAGTTTCGAATAATTTTTGACCTTTTTTAAAACATTTCTAAAAATTATGAAAATCATACGTACTATAAATTTTTCTTTTAATCCTAAAAGTATGCATTGAAAATGTGTTAGTCAGTATTATCGTAAAAATTGGCCATTGATTGATTTTTGATATTTTTTAAAACATTTCTTTAAATGTTAAAAATCATACGTAACATAATTTTTTCCTTTAATCCTAAAAATATGCACTCATTTTTTACACAAAACATTGAAAACCGCTTTAGTCAGTCTTATCGTGACAGTTGGCCATTAAGAATATTCCAAAAATACTACAAAAAATTCAAACAAAAAAAAAAATTTCAATCGAATTTTTCTGTTGTATTAACTCAAAATTCGTGTGCTGCTAATACATTTGGCTGTGACAAGCAAAGTTTTTGGTTTCTCCAATTATAAGTTTTTGGTTTCTCTAATTATAAACAACTGAGTTCAGTTGTGGCAACCGATATTTAACAGTTACAACCTATGTGCAAATGTTCCAAACGATTTTTTATTACAATAACTAACTTTCAGATGGAAATCAGCTAATTTTCTGTGTGTTATATGCAAAAAACAGCTATATTTATAATTGCAGCATCAAAAGGAAAATCGCGTTAACTTTATCAATAAAAATCGTACATTTTTTTAAGAGCGATATGATGTTAACTCGCCTTGACTAATAGTTTTACAATTTTTTGTTGCATATTTTGAGGGCACTATATTAATTTTTAAATGCGTCGTTTTCGATTTCTTGATAAAGGGGTAAAAATTTAAGAAAATTATTTTTTAAAAGCATTAAGGAAAATAATACTCTTTTTACGAACAATAATTTTGTGAAAAATGATTCACATTTTCTTTTTTTTGGTAATTTTACACACACTATTAAATTTACATGCAATTTTTGCACACACTCTTACATAAATGACTCACACTCGTAAACAATCATACATAATTTTATACAGCTTGTAGTCATATACATAATAAGAAAAAGGAGAAAAAAATACACCAACACCTTGATTTACAAGGAAGAAATGTCTTATACACTCAAAATAAGTTCTCTGTCCAATCAGCAGAAATATCTGCTGAAAATACACCCATTTTAAGACATATGAGAAATCTGCTGAATTTAGCAGAAACGGTTTGCTGAAAATCTCTCGTGATTATCTATGTGAAATCAGCAGAGAAATCTGTCAAAATAGCAGAGAAATCTGCCAAAATATTTTCTAGAAAATTTTTGTTTTTAGAAAATTTGTTTTCATGAAAACTTTAATGGTTTCTTAATTTAAACGTAAAAAAAATGTTTCTGTAACATTAGCAATATAATTGTGATTTTATTTTAATTTTGTCAACTATTAGACTCAATCTTTTTAATTTTAAAAAAACTAAAAAATTTAAAACTTAAAAAAAAACTTCGTCATCCTGTTGCCTTTAAAAAGGACTTGAAAATTTTAAAGGATACATTTTGTAAAATATTTCTGAAATATTTGTACTTGTCCTGGTGATGGCAAATGAAAGAGAAGGATCGCCCCTAATTTTTTCATTTTTTTATTTTGCCATATCACGATAAAAGGATGTGAACAAAGTCCTTTGAAAACTTTATAAAAATATTTTGTTATATTTTTAAATTATATTTAAGGATTAAGTTTTGAAAGCACATAACTTATCTCCTTTTAAGGGTACTTTCCACTATCACACTTTTCCATTATACACATCAAAATTTACCAACTTCCTAAAGATTTTTGGATTCTTTTTTGATTGAAACCTAGTCGTATCTAATAAGTGAACAATTTCTGGCCAAATTTTTTAAAAAAATATTTCGCTAACATGGTGAAATTACGCTTGTATAATGGAAATGTATGATAGTGAAAAGTAACCTTTACCAGATATGTAAAAATAGCAAAATAGCAAAATTTGGAGAGATCCTAGGACTTTGAAGTCCTTTTAAAAAGAAACAGGATCACAAAATGAAAAACTGTAAATGCAGTTTTGCTACATTTAGTATTAAGCGTATATTATCCACTTCGTGTTTACCGACTTTTTTCATTTTTGTCGGACGGTGTTATAGAAGGATAAAAAAGTGAACTTTAGTATTTTTTTCAATTCTCTAAAACAGTGGCAACAAACACTTTGTGTTTGAAATATAGGATCCTACAGCGAAACAAGTAATAGTGTTAACTTCGGCTGTTCCGAATCTTTTATACCCTCCAACTTGTAAAAAAAATTGCAGGGGCGTTTTTTTTTTGGGGTGGCTTCTGCGGGGGGCGTTGGGGGACACCTCCCCCTCTCGAAAAATGTTTACTAATTTATTTGTTATGCTTTTTGCACTAAAGTTTTACAATTTTATCATTATTTAGACTATTTTTTTATATCAACGCCCTTAAAAGGGGGGCGGGTGAAATAAACTACATTTTTTAGTCCCCCCGGTCCTAGTGCAGTACTCTGAACTTCTTCTTGCATAAATTTGTTTCATTTGTTTAACAAAAATATAAAAAACACGTAAAAAATCATGTTTTTCAGAGGTTGGTTTAGTTCGTCAAGGGGGAACTATTTTCCCCCTTGTCCGATTTTGCCCATTTACGAACTTAACCTGCCTAGGACCATGAGACATATTTGTGCCAAATTTCAGTAGGCTAGCTGTTTTATTTTGGACTGCATCGTGCCATTTACAGACAGACTGACGGATGGACGGACATTCACAGAATGTCTTAAAATCGATCATGGATCAATAATATATATACTTTATGGGGTCCCCGACCGATATTTTGATGCGTTACAAATGGAATGACAAAGTGAGTATACCCCCATACTGTGGTTGGAGGGTATACAAATCTGAAAAAGACTAGCAGTTCCGATTCTGCAAGGACAAAACTAGGATAAAAAATTGTACCTTGGTACTTTTTCGATCTCCTAAAATAATGGCCCCAGAAACTTAAAATTTTGAATCTAAGTAAACAAAAGTTTTTAAAAATTCCATTTCTAAGTAGGGAACAATGGTATTAAAAATGGGGGAAAAGGGACCACTAACTTTATGGCCCCAGAATCTTTTAAGAAGTTCCGATTCTAGGAGGATAAAAAAGTGTACTTTGGTACTTTTTTTTCAATCTTATAAAATAATGGCCATAAGTACTTGGCATTTGAAATGTTTGATCCTAAAGCGGTTCCTTGAGGATCCTAAATTCCAAAAGACTTTGGAAGTTTCTAAAAAGGGAGGAGAAAGTGTAAAAATTGTGCTTTGGTACTTTTTTGATCTCCATTAATAATGTCCCTAGAATCTTAAAATTTCGAACCTAGGATCATCTAGCAGAAAAATCATGACAAAAAAAGTTTTTGGAAATTACAATTTTAGGAATTGGAACTTTTTTGAAACTATTGAATTTATGGTCCCAGAATCTTTAAAGAAACGATATCGGCTTAACAAGGGGAACTTTAACCCCCTGGACCATTTTGAAATTTGTAAATTATAAAACATATTTCTGATAAATTTCTGCTTTACATCTCCTTTTGTATTATCTCTAACGCGCCGTCAATAGACACACAACAAAGTTAAATTCGACTAAGCCGAATCTATGAATACCCTCCACAATGCGCTTTTTAAGTTATAGTAAATTTTCTAAAGTGAAAAAATAAAATTTTTGATTAGAAATATTTTATTTTCTGTAAAAAAACTTTTTTTAACTAATTTTTGAAAAACAAATAATTTACTAAATTTTAGTTTGAGTGTAAATTTTTTTGAGTGTTAAATTTTTTTCGAGTGTATTTTTTTTTCTTTTAGTGTAAAAATATTTTTTTAAAACATGTTTAACGGGTTTTCAACACGTGAATTTAAGGTGAGGCGAATCTGAAATTTACGGTTTTGCTATTAACTTTTGAACCACTGGACCGATTTGGCTGAAATTCAATACGAACTAGCCCTGGGGAACGACAAATATATATGCCAAGCTTCAGTATCCTCAGAATTGCCTTTAAAAAGTTTTCGTGTTTTTTATCTCATAAATTCGTGAAAAACCCTTGCCGAAATTCACTCTTTTGCTCATAACTTTTGAACCACTGGACCGATTTCGCTGGATTGCAATACCAACCTGACCAGGTAAATGCCCAACATATATGCCAAACTTCAGGAGCCTCCGTTAAGTCTTTCAAAAGTTAGCGTGTTTTCAACAGACAGACAGACAGACGGACGGACGGACATCGCTAGATCGTCTTAGAATCGAACGAGGATCATGAATATATATACTTTATGGGGTCTTAGACCAATATTTCGAGGTGTTACAAACGGAATGGCAAGGTTGCCTATCCATAGGCGTATACAGGATTGTTTTTTCAGGGCCCAACAACAACAACAAAAAAAACTTTTTTTGTTCTTTTCGTGAGATTTGTGTTTTCCAATACATATAAAAAAAAATAATTTTTGTTGTTGTTGTTGGGCCCCCCCTCTGAATATGTCGTTGCCTCTATCACTAGAGTGGAGGGTATAAAAAAAAAACTTTGTCACATTACTAGGAAAAGTCTCTTAATTCCATTTTACTAATATTTGACTGTTTTCCTTGTTTTTAAACAAATCGAAATTTACATTTTTTTGTAATTTTACATTTTTTTTTTGTAATTTTACATTTTTTTTTGTAATTTTACAAATTTTCAAGATAATTTTACAAAAATAATCTAGTAAATTTAAGAGAATTCCTTGTAATTTTAATTGCGCAAAAAAGCTGTAAATTTACAATTTTATTGGCAAAAAAGTTATAAAATTATAAAATATAAAAAGCTTGTAAAAGTACTAGGAATTCTCGTAAAATAGGAGTTAGCAAAAAATTTAGTAAAATTACGAAACATCTTTGTAAATTTTATCGTGTCAAAAAATTTGTAAATTTACAATTTTATTGGTAAAAACCTTGTAAAATTATAAAATTATTGGTAAAAATCTTGTAAAATTACTAGGAAATTTGTCAAATAGGAGGTAGCAAACAAAAAAAGTTACAAGTTTTTCTTTTAATTTTACAAGGTTTATTTTAGAGAGTAGGTTCTTGAAAAATCCGCAATATAAGAGCAAAGTGTATTACTATAGAATACATATAAAAGAAAAGAAAGCATGCAGTAAGTATAATGTCACATGTTTTATAATCGCATTTGTTGCAGGATGCATTTTATTTTGTTGTTTTTTCCTTTTTTTCACTTTTCACTGTTGTCGACATAATGTTAAAGAAAAATTTCTTAAGCTGTAAAAATGAAAACACAAAAATTCCACATAAAAAAGAACGAAAAAGTAATGTCTGTATGAACACAAAACAATTGTGTAATAATGAAAATAATGCTTTAAAAAAAAATTTCTTAAAGTTTTTATATTAAAAAAAATTTAAACAAGTTTTGCTTAAAAATATTACAGCATCATTTTTAAATTGTTTATAGCAATAAAGTTAGAAATTTTCAAGTTTACACTTACACTAGTTAAAGTGCTTGGTGATAAAAATTTTATTTTATATTTTATCCTTAAAGTATGCTACAGTTTTTAGAAAACACTTTAAACAACTTTTTACATCTATTTGAAACTATTCCTTAAAAATGTTTTGCCTTCTATTGCATTTCTGAACATTAAAATGGCTGTTGCTTTTATTTTTTTTTTCAAAATTATAGTTTATATTATATTGCTCTTTTTTTGCCATCTCTATCACTGCCATTATCATTTGCCGCCTTCTTCTTTTTAGTTGTGTGGTATTATTTTGTAGTTAAATATAATTTCTGTTCTAATGACACAAATTTTTTTTATTTATTTTTTTTTTGTGTTGTAAGACCGCACATTTCAAAAACGTTGTTTAAGCCAATAAAGCTTTTCTATGTGCCACATTTGCTGCTAAAGTAGTCTAACAAGTGTTGCTATGTGTTGCTTTTTTTTGCTTTTTGTTTGATAGTGTATATGTGTGCTTTAAGTATTTCAAGTGTTGCAATGATAGTATTTGATTTGTTACTGCTATATAACAAAAGTATAAAGGACTTGGTTACAAAACAACGAACGAAACATTAAAGTGCTAAGATTTTTTTTGTTCTTTTTTCTATGACTTATCAAAGGATTAAAATAGTGCTAAATGAATGAAATATAAGATTAAAATGGTTTTTAGAGTTTGATGAATATTTAGCCTTAAAGTATGCAACACTTTTAGAGAATATGTTATACCTAAAAGTAGGTCAATCTTTAAGAGGGATTTTGTTCTTGGTTGCATTGACATAATGAAGTTAAAGAGTAGAATTAAAGGAAATTTGGGTTATTAGATTTTAAGATTTCTTAAAATTTTAATCTAAAGATATGTTAAGAAAATGTTGAACGACATTTTAAAATGCTTTGAAAAATATTATGATTGGTAAACCCAAAAGTATGCCAAGCATTTAAGTATTTATATCATTTTGCAAATGTTACAAAAAAAAATGTTTTAAAAAAATATATAATTAAGCCTTACTTATAGGCAACACATTTTTATATGAAAAAATGCCAAAAACTAGGCAACACGTTTTGATTATAATCAAAGGTAAACAAAATATTTCTAGGAATTAATTTAAAATTTAGCGCACGTTTTTCAATTCTAAAATCGCAAAAACCACAATAATATTTTCACTCTTATATTTTCACAAGCTCTACTATAAACACAAAATTGTTAAGTATGTACACTAAAAAAAATTGGTATAATAACATTTTTAAAACCTGTAGCAAAAAAATGGAAGTATATTAACTTTATCTAGCGGAAAAAACATTCCTAAAACAATAACTTTTCGGATATTCATATTCTAAGGGAACAAAAAGTGTAAAAAGTGTACTTTGGTACTTTTTTAATCTCGTGACAAACTTATCACTCATCATTTCCCAGCCCAAACCACTGAAGCTAGAGACTTGAAATTTTGAATGGAGGTTCACCTCTAGGAATGTAAATGCGCTAAAGCTGGGGTTTTGTCAAAGGCGTAAGAAGGGTTAAAATAGTATTTTGGTACTTTTTATATTTCTTAAAATAATACTTCTAGAAAAAGTACCTTTTGGAAATTTGGATTTAAATGGGGGTAAACAATTGTACATTGGTGCATTTTATACCCTCCATTTCCAATTAGTGGTAGAAAGTATTTATAAGTTTGTCTTTTCATTTGTAACTCATCGAAATATTGGTCCATGCCAAATTGGACACTTTGAAAAAAATTTTAACTTCAAAAACTCAAACTTCTTAACTTCTAGACTTCATAACTTCTTCAAAAGTTTTCCAAAATTAAAAATTTTTTATTTTACGTTTTCTTTTTTATGTTCTTAAAAAATAAAACTCTACAGGATTATTAAAAGTGTTCTGATATACGATTTTTTCATTATTGAAAAATTTCTATACTTTGTTTTAAAATTTTGTTGTGGAAAATTTCTATCAATTTTAAAAATTTTTTGCCCAGTAAGATCGTTGAATAACGGTTATTACTAGTTTTTTTTTTTGATTTTTTGAAAAAAAAAAAAATATTGCAGTTTTCAAATCCGCAAATCGATCTACCGCCATTAATTTTTACCTTTAAACATTTTTTCCAAACAAACTAACACTCTATCTTCAATTTCACAGTGATACAAAATCGAACTTTCGGAATCGGAATGGGATGAAACCAAAAGCAAATGAAAGCTGACGTTTTCCATAACAAAACCCTCAAGGCCTTTTTTTTTAGGTCAGAGCTAGATTTTATTTTACACGCATTTAAAGTTGGTGAATTTAAAGCATTTAAAGTTTTTGTGTACTAAACATGTCCTACTTTAAAGGCCCCTGGTGGTGCCATTATTGGACATGTAGGTTCCAGTTTCCAAACTTAATCTCAAAATTACTTCAGCTATGACTGGTATGAATTTTGCTGCAATCGGTCTAGTACCTATTTACTGAATAGCCAAATTATTAAAATAAACCACTGTACACCGTTGCGTATGATTGTTATTAAAAGGCAATTACAATATTAATCATACGCCACTAATACAGTTTTCAAGCATTTATTATTATAAATTTAATAAAAGTGCACTAACTTCAAATGCGTGTAAAAAAAATCTAGCTCTGAACTAGAAAAAAGCCTTGAGGGGTTTGTTATGGAATATGTTAACTTTCATTTGATTTTGGTTTCATCCCATTCCGATTTTGGGTGTTGCACTGTGTTTTTAAGAGGGCTCCCGTACAAATTTACGATTTTTTTTTTAATTTTCCTCTAACCGCTCTAACTGCCCTTAGAGTGCCACTAGAGCAGTCAAATTTATGATGGATCTACAATATTTTTTTTTTCATCCCAACATTTTTACAGAATACACCTACCCTCTGTCCCGGGGCATCTTAAGGTATGTTGGGGCCCTCGGGCACATAAGAGGGGCTCGCTGGAATGTAAAAATTCGGATGACAAGAAAAACATTTTTTTGTAATTATTATCATGGGATATTGGCTTAATTCTGTGGGAAAAAATGTCTCAGAACGCAAGACCTTTTTTATAAGAGAAATTTCCTAAAATCTTTGACTGTTTTCATTCGAAAAATTTCTGAAATCCAAAGATCTTTTCAGTACGAACAATTTTTAAAAATCTGACACTTTTTCTGTACGAAAAATGTCCCAAAATCAAAGACTTTTTCTATACGCAAAATGTCTTAGTATCTCAGAAAATGTCTCAGAATCTGAGACTTTTCTATACAAAAAATGTCTCAGAATGTGAAACTTTTTCTATACGATCTTAGAATCAATCTTAGAATATGAGTTTCTCAGAAATCTTAAAATCGAAGACATTTCCAACGTTTCAGAATCTGAGACTATTTCTATACGAGCAATATTTTAAAACTTGAGTATTTTCCTATTCGAAAAATGTCTCAGAATCTAAAACTTTTTCTATACGAAAAATTTCTCAGAATTTGAAACTTTTTCGATACAAATTTTCTTAGAATCTGAGACTTTTTTCAATAAAAAAGTCTTATAATTAAGACTTTACGAAAAAAGACTCAGAATCTTAAATTTTTTCTATACGAAAAATGTTTCGGAAGCTAAGATTTTTCTATATGAAAAATGTCACAGAATCTGAAACTTTTTCGATACGAAAAATGTCTCACAAGAGAAGTTTTCAAACCCCGATTGAACCCATTGGCCTGAAATTTAAAATATATATAAAAGAGACGGGTGTATCGGCTGGGGTGTCTTGGCTAATCGGTCATATCAGGGTTTAAAAGTTTAATCGCTCCCTTATGAAACAATTTGGACTCTCGGGGAAATTCCGATAACTTACGAACTAAAAGGAATATTGTCTAAAGCAAAAATATGTATCAACTTAAAATTAATGAAGACTATTTCTTATTCATATGGATATCGTAGTTATAAATTCACATAAATACCGCTCAAAATTTACAATTTTTTGTAAAAAAAAAACAAAAATTAACTAAGCCAAATTTTTACAAGGTAATGCCATAATTGGATAAGTATTAAAAAGGCCGTTCTTTTCATATGGCAGCATCATAAAGTTTCTTTACGAAAAACGATTTTTTCGCTATTTTTTAACCATTTTTTGAACTCCTAAATCCCTGATATGGCCAATAACCCGAGACACCCCAACCTTGAAATATGTTTTAAGTTTCAGCAAATCGGTACATAAGGGAACTTCCCTTGCCAGAATATGAGCCTTTTTTTATACAAAATATGTCTTAGAATCTGTTACTTTTTCAATACGAAAAATTTCTCAGAATCTGAGACTTTTTTTTACGAATAATGCCTTAAAAATAAAACGGATATATGGTAATACAAAAATAACCTCCATATTTCGTGTAAGCGAATTAATTGGCCTTTCAGGCCCCCCGTGAGGTCGGGGGCCTTGACACGTGCACTGTGTGCCCTAATAGTTAAAACTGTACTGCCTTTGTTTTTAACCTAATGCAATTTTTTTTTTTATTTTTTAATAATTTTTTTTGTCATTAGTGAGACTGTGACCCATTAATTTTAACCCTACATAATTTTTTCAAAACATACCTACCTTATCTCTAAATTTTTTTCAACAATTTTTTTTTTTTTCATAAAATTTTTTTTCCAAATTTTCAAAAAAGTTTTTTAGCAAGTTTGGAATTTGCATTATCTACAAGTTATCGCTTGCTAATTCTACAAACATATTGTTTAGAGTGTACTAAGCTATTCACAAAATAAGCCTAAAAATAGGCAACACGTTTTAATAAATTTCCTACACCAATGAAAAATTTATTGCTATTAATTTAAAAACGAGCACTCGTTTTTCATAACGCTAGTATTGTAAAAACAAAAAAAAAAACAACAAAACAAAATTTTCATTCCTATATCACAACTCCATACAAATTCCTCTTGCCTAATTTTAGATTTTTAATTCCAAATTATAGTAAAATCATAAAACAAAAAAATTATTTGCTTGCTGTGATGATAAAATTGATGACAATGATTTCTTAGGTCAAATTGGAAAATATGCTTTAGGCTTTTGACGTACAAAATAAAGCAAAACATTTTGAAATGATATCACGTTTTATTGGAACGCCTAAATACATACAACGAACACTATATCACAATATGCCTAGAAACTATGCTACACTTTACAAGAACAGACAAAAAAAAAGAAAACATAATACCATTATCACATTGATATCGTTAGTATTTTTTTCTGCCAACTCTCAAACACTAATGAAATTTTTTTATCAATTGTACAATGAAAAGGAGCAGAATTTATCACAATTTCTATACCTAGATTAACAAGGGATGAATATTAAATATTTTAAAAAATTGTGTATTAAAAGTCTAACGTGGTTTAAGTGTAGTTTTCTGTCTGTCTGCATTTATTTCTATGTGTGTGTGTGTTGGAGTTTGATTTAAACGTTATCGATAAATGAAAGAATAAACGCCTTATTGAATTAGGTTTTCTTGAGAAAAATTTCATTTTCGTTTGGTAGAATAAAATCTAGAACGTACTCTAATGTTGGCAATTTGGAACACATCATTAATCACTGTAATAGTGGTGTATTTCATTTTGTTCGCAAAAAAAAACTTGTCGTTTTTCTTTTTTAAATAATAGAAAATTTAAAAAAAAAAAAACAAGTAGAAAAGCTAAATTCGACTTGGCCGAATCTATGAATACCCTCCACAATGCCCTTTTTAAGTTATAGTAAATTTTCTAGAGTGAACAAACATCATTTTTGATTAGAAATATTTTATTTTGTTTGAAAAAACTTTTTTTTTTAACTAATTTTTGAAAAAAAAAAATAATTTACTAAATTTTTTTTTGAGTGTATAATTTTTTTTGAGTGTAAAATTTTTTTCGAGTGTATTTTTTTTTCTTTTAGTGTAAAAATATTTTTGAGTGACAAAAATGCGTTGTAAAATATTTTTGTGACTTACCAATGTTTTTAAAACCTGTAACGGGGTTTCAACACTTGAATTTAAGGTGAGGCGAATCAGAAATTTACGGTTTTGCTAATAACTTTTGAACTACTGGACCGATTTGGCTGAAATTTAAAACCAACCGGACCAGAGGAACGGCAAATATATATGCCACACTTCAGCACCCTCAGAATTACCGTTCGAAAGTTACCGTGTGTTTTATCTCGTAAATTCCAGAAAACCCCTTGCTGAAATTCACTCATTTGCTTATAACTTTTGAACCACTGGACCGATTTCGCTGGATTGCAATACCAACCTGACCAGGTAAATGCCCAACATATATGCCAAACTTCAGGAGCATCCGTAAAGTCTTTCAAAAGTTAGCGTGTTTTCAACAGACAGACAGACAGACAGACAGACGGACAGACGGACAGACGGACAGACGGACGGACGGACGGACGGACGGACGGACGGACGGACGGACATCGCTAGATCGTCTTAAAATCGATCGAAGATCATGAATATATATACTTTATGGGGTCCTAGACCAATATTTCGAGGTGTTACAAACGGAATGACAAACTTATATATACCCTCTATCACTAGAGTGGAGGGTATAATAAAACAAGTAGAAAAGTTAAATTCGACTTGGCCAAATCTATGAATACCCTCCACAATGCACTTTTTAAGTGATAGTAAATTTTCTAACGTCAAAGATAACAGTTTTGATTAGAATTATTTTATTTTGTGTAAAAAAACTTTTTTTAGATTAATTTTTGAAAAAAAAAATTTTTTTGATAATTTTTTTTTTTTGAGTGTAAAATTTTTTTTTGAGTGTAAAACTTTTTTCGAGTGCATTTTTTTTTTAGTGTAAAACTATTTTTGAGTGACAAAAATACGTTGTAAAATATTTTTGTGTCTTATGTTTTTGAAACATGTTTAACGGGTTTTCAATACGTGAATTTAATGTGAAACTAATCTGAAATTCACGGTTTTGCTAACAACTTCCTAACCACTATACCGATTTGGCTGAAATTCAACACGAACAAGGCCAGGAGAACGATAAATATAAATGCCAAGCTTCAGCATCCTAAGAATTGCCTTTCGAAAGTTTGCGTGTTTTATATATCGTAAATTCACGAAAAACCCTTGCCGAAATTTAGTCTTTTGCTCATAACTTTTGAACCACTGAACCGATTTCGCTGGATTGCAATACCTTCCTGACCAGGCAAATGCCCAAAAGTTAGCGTGTTTTCAACAGACAGACAGACGGACGGAAAATCGATCGAGGATCATAAATATATATACTTTATGGGGTCCTAGACCAATATTTCGAGGTGCAACAAACGGAATGACAAACTTATATATACCCTCTATCACTAGAGTGGAGGGTATAAAAAGTAAAATTCGTGTTTGTCGAATATATAGACACCCTACACAATGTAAAAAAAGATTGCAAATATTTTATTTGTAAAAAAATTTTTTTCAAAAAATTTGAGGAAAAAATTTTTGAAAAAAGAAATTCTCGAAAAAATCGAAAAATTTGGAAAAAAAATTTTGGGGTTTGTTTACAAACAAATTTGTTTGTATGCATTTTTTTAAATAACCCTCGGTTTTCGATTCTGTTCACATACGTATGTCAACAATGTACCAAAATTTGGAGGTTTGTCTATATTTTCGTTCATAACTTTTGATATCGCTCAAATGCAATACCAAACTTCTGAGGACAAGAAAAACTACTTATATATGATAAATTTTAATCGTATCTGTGTAATACTTCAGACGTGATCGCCATTACAACAGACGGTCAGATGGAAAGACGGACTTCGCGAAAATGTTTAAGAATCGATCACTTATCAATAATATATAAACATACTTTTCGAGGTGCTAGACCGATATTTCGATGAGTTACAAACGGAATGACACACTTATATACCCTCTACCACTAACGATAAGTGGAGGGTATAAAAAAGCTAAATAAAGTCATGGTGGAAGACTGAAATGTAAATTGTAATTGAAAATTGTATGTTAACTTGATAATGAACTTGATGATTTGATTTTTGTAAAACGTTTTAAAGTGATACATAATCATGATTTAAAGCCACAATTGTCAAGGTTTAAAACGATTTTACTAGAATTTTTCGATTTAAAAATTAATTTCACAATTTTTTTGTTTTTTTTTTTTTTTAAAAGTCTCAGATAGAAAAAGTCTTTTTCTATATAGAAAAAGTCTCAGATTCTGAGACAATTTTTCTATGTAGAAAAAGTCTCAGATTCTGAGACAATTTTTCTATATAGAAAAAGTCTCAGATTCTGAGACAATTTTTCTATATAGAAAAAGTCTCAGATTCTGAGACAATTTTTCTATATAGAAAAAGTCTCAGATTCTGAGAGATTCTGAGACAATTTTTCTATATAGAAAAAGTCTCAGATTCTGAGACAATTTTTCTATATAGAAAAAGTCTCAGATTCTGAGACAATTTTTCTATATAGAAAAAGTCTCAGATTCTGAGACAATTTTTCTATATAGAAAAAGTCTCAGATTCTAAGACAATTTTTCTATATAAAAAAGGGTCAGAAATTTTTCCTGTAGAAACAATTTTCACATTATACTTCAAATAATAATCTTGTTTTTTAGTTAACCCATTGTTTATTAATATTGCCTAGTTTAAGGCGTATTTCTATTATATTTTGGCCTAGAAATTCTCAATTTAATCTAAACTTTTTTAAATTATAAATACACTTGCTCTAAAATTCCTAATCGTTCATGGCTACTTTTAATATTATTTATTTGCGTATAAAATTTGGCCTACTTTTGGGCTGCTAATCCAGCTATGTTAGTTATTGATATAATTTTGTTTTTTAAACTACATAGATGCTCATTGGGCATTAAAGTGAAGTTTACCTTGTATTTGTAAATTTTGTAATATCATTAAAATTAATACTTCAATTTATTTTGCCAAAACAAGAGTGTTTAGCTAAATGTGTGTAGAAATTGTAGCCTACTTTTAGGTTACTTTTTAAATATATATTGCATAGTTTTTGTGCAGTAAAATTTTCATTTAATAATGGTGTTCAATTTAATTCTAATAAACTGTTATTTATAATTTATCATGAAATAAAGAGTGTCTAATAATGTGAATTAAACATATTTTAGGCTAGAAAAATAAATGTTCAGAGGAACCTTGCGATGCAGCAGAATATCGAAAAATCGTGCAAAATATAATTTTTTAAAATAGAAAGAAAAACCAAAACAACCTCTTAAAAACCCAATATTCTCTGTTTAGAATTTTTGTTTCTAGGCAGACTTAAAAAATTAAAGCTTTAAAGTTTTAAAATATTGCCTACTTTAAGGATTAAGTATAAAAATACTAAATATTTATTTAAAGTCTAGTTTATTTTATTTTTTTTTTTTTTTGCTTTTAAACATCTAGTCTATTATTTAGTTTGTCTCTGTCATTTAACAAAACACCATTATGCGTTCAAATGTTACTTTAATTTTTGCGTTGAAATCAAAAATCATACCCACATAAATCAAATGACCACCTAAAGCAAGTAAGCAAGTGTTTATTTACCCGGATCATCAATTTTGTACAAGCTCCCAACTACCGCTACTACTACAACAAATACTACAACCAACAGCAAACAATTAATAATGTATCCAATAATAGCAAACTCAATTTTGCCACCAATACCAATACATGATCACACACAAAAGGATAGTCCCACGTATACATACATTCATCATTTTACATTCGTATATAGAAAACATAAAAATTGAAATTTAAACCGGTAGGATTTTTTTTTTGTTTTTGGGGGGAAAAATAGTATACACACGTTTTGCAGGGTAAATGTTACAAACACACAAACATATGTGAAATATATACACACAAACAGTGAAGTATCCTCAATAAAAAAATTTTAGATTTTGAGAAAACTTTGCGTATAGAAAATTCGCAGATTCGGGCAAGTTTTTCTTATAGCAAAATTCTTAGATTTTTATTTTTTTTTAGATTTTTCGTGTAGCAAAATTCTAAAATTTTTCGTATAAAAAAAGTCTCAGATTTTTCGCATAAAAAATTCCCAGATGCTGAGATATTTTTATGATCTCTAAGATTTTTCTTATAAAAGGTAATTAGGTTTTTTTATAGAAAATTTCTCAGATTTTTCTTTTAAAAAAATTCTCAAATTTTTCTTATAGAAAAAGTCTTAGACTATTTTTATAGAAAACACTCAGATTTTTCGTATAAATCTAAAATTTTTCGTTAAGAAAAATTCTCAGATCATCTTCGTATAAAAATATTCTCGGATTTTTTGAAAAAGAATTCTTAAGTTTTTTGTATAGAAAAATTTTTAAGTTTTTCGAATAGAAAAATGTTAAAACTTTTAGTATAGAAAAATTTTCGTATGAGAGATTCTTAGACATTTTTATAAAAAAATTTGTGATATTATATAATATCACAAATTTCTCAGTGGATAGATTTAAATTTTTGTTTATGCGTGCTTCATTTTTGTGTTTTAATAAGCGCTTAGATGTATGCTACATTTTTTTAAAGTTTACATTTTAATGTTAACTTAAGATAAATTTTGAAATTTTGAAAAACTTTGACATATTTTGTTGGAAAAAAATTCTTATATATTTTTTTAGAAAAATTTTCGGAATCAGACATTTTTTGTGTAGAAAAATTCTGATATATTTTTCGTATAAAACAATTCTCAGATTCTGAAACATTTTTCGTACGAAAAATTCTCTGGTTCAAAGACATTTTTCGAAAAATTTTTAGATTCTGTGACATTTTTCACATAGAAACATTCTCAGATTCTGAGAATGAGATTCGTATAGAAAAAGTTTTAGATCCTGAGACATATTTCATAGTCATTTTTCGTATAGAAAAATTCTAAGATTCTATGACATTTTTCGTATAAAAAACTATTAAGTTCTGAGACATTTTTCATACAGAAAAGTTCTCAGATTCTGAAACTTTTTCATATAGAAAAATTCTCCGATTCTGAGAAATTTTCCATATAAAAAATTCTGAGACTATTTTATACAGAAACATTCTCAGATTCTGAGACATTTGTAGTATAGAAAAATTTTCTGATTCTGAGACATTTTTTGTACAGAAAAATTCTCAGGTTGCGGGACATTTTTTGTATAAAAAATTCTCAGGTTCTGGGACATTCCTCATACAAAAAATTTCTCAGATTCTTTAACTTTTTTCGTAGAGAAAAATTTCCAGATTCTGAGACATTTTTCGCATATAAAAAATTGTCGGACTCTTAGACATTTTTCGTACATAAAAGTTGTCATCACAGATTCTGAGATATTTTTCGTTTAAAAAAATTCTCAGATTCTAAAACATTTTTCGTACTAAAAATTCTCAGGTTCTGAGACATTTTTTCAAAAATTCTCAGACGCTGAGACATTTTTCGCAAAGAAATTTTATCAGATTCCGAGACATTTTTTCTATATAGAAAAATTCTCAGATTCTGATAAATTTTTTCTATAAGAAAAATTCCCTGATTATGAGACATTTTTCTCATATTAAAATTCTCAGATTCTAGGAAATTTTTTGTAAATTCAAATTCTCGGATTCTGAGACATTTTTCGTACAGAAAAGTTCTCAGTTGTCGTCTCAGATTCTAAGACATTTTTTGTCAATAAAAATTCTGAGATTCTGAGACATTTTTTGTAAAAAAAAAATTCTCAGATTCTGAGACATTTCTCGCATTGAAAATTTATCAGATTTTGAAACATTTTTATGGAAAAAGTGTAAGATTGTAATAAATTTTTCTCATAGAAAATTTCCTAGATTCTGAGAAATTTTTCGTATAGAAAAATTTAGAGTTGGAAAGTTTTCATTGTTTTGCAATGATCATATTTGGATGAAATTTTATTGACATAACTTTTTTGTATGAAATAACATTCAAAAAGTACAAATATCGCGTGTATAATAAATAAATAAAAAAATATTTTCGCAATAAGGAACTGTCCATTTTTGAAAAAAGTTTTTAAATGTAAAAAACGTCAAGCTTTCTAATAAACTTACAGGGGAAGTCTCCCTGGTGTCACCCTCCGATCTTCATGAAATTTGGATATGTTGTTAAGAACGAAAATTAATTCGACACGTATTTTTTTTAGCGGCTCAAACTCATTTTTAGGGGGGGTCGATTTGTATGGGGGGAAATTGACCTTGTTCAGTTTTTTACGATTTACGCCTATTTAAACAAAATTAATATAGGCATGTGTGGTATCAGATGAAGGGTATTAAAAATACCTATCTCGTGGTGCTAACTACGGGCCAAAGAAGTTACTATTTTTCGACTTATTAATAAAAATGTCCTAAAATTTTGGTATTTTACTCAATATGACGAAAAGTTGTGCATGTTTGGACACGTTCTTAGCACACATAGATAGGTTTTCTAAAGACCTTTCATTTGGTATGTAACATAACTAGGTTTCTTTGTATAATATAGGAGATAAACTGAAAAATGGCCTTGTCTTCCCCCCTCCTTTTTACCCCCTAAATATGAATTTGGGCCGCTAAAAAAAAAATACATGTCCCTTTATTTTTTCTGCTCTACAAAATAAAACCAATTCCATAATGATCCGCGGATGACACTAGAAACTACTAAATATATAAGATAACTGTTTTTTTTTTAATATTTTGATTTTGAAGGTAAAATTAAAATTTTTTTTTAAAAAACACTTTTGCCACTGCAAAGGCCATTAAAAATACTTAAAAAATCGTTTTTTAAAAATAAATTTTATCGCATCAAATTGCCAATAAAAATTCATTTAAATATGATCTCTGCAAAAAAAATAAACTTCCCATCTCTGTAACTCTAAAAATATTTCAACAACATTTTTGTTATTTAAATCTACTCTTATCACAACATTTTAGCAAAATTACAGTTAAATTGTTTTTTTTATATGGACGGTTGACGCGTTTCGCACCATATGCAATGTATATTATGCATGTTATACTACACATGTTTTTAAATAAGCGCTAAGATGTATGCTACATATTTTTTTTAAAGTTTACAGACAAATGTTAACTTAACATAGCCTGTTTACATAAATTGAAAAAATTTTAAATTACACTTAAAAATTTACTTTTGCTGTCTTTTATTTAATATTTTACTGTTCGTACCATTTCACGTATTTGTTAAAATCGAAAAACGAAACGAAAAAAAAAACAGTTCAAGCGGTCAGTTAGTTGAATAAAACTCCAACATGATCACACACAGTGAAATTGGATTGTTTTTCTGTCTGTCCTCTGGGTTTATGTATAACGAATGCATGTTGTACTTATAAATGCGAATATGCCTGTTTAACAATGTACATGTCGTTTGTACATATTTTTGTAGGAAAAAAAATTGGGAGAAAAAAAACGTCAACAATTTTTACCTTCCATAACGCACGATTACACTACCATAACATTATAACCATACAAATTACTATGCAGCAATGCATTCACAAAACTCCTCTTGCTCCTCTTACCCCGCCTCTCCTCCTACTCCCTCATAATCAATAAAATAAAGACCTGGCTAACAAATACAATTTTCAGAAAATATTTTTGTTTTTTCGTTGTGAATAAAAGCAACAACATTTTTTTGTTGTTGTTGTAGGCATTAAAATGTCGAAAATGTCATCACTATCATTAAGACCAGGCAACAACACCATTACACGATATCAATGATGATGATGATTGGGGGTGGTGAAGATGATGATGCTGATGATGATAATACCACTGACTAAATATAACAAGAGTATAACATCAGCAACATTTTATAGCAAGAGCCATTTTTTTCCCAATAACAACAGAGCTACTTAATAATGCCAATAGCAACAACAAGTAATTTCAATATTTTTTCTCCTACCAACTAACACATTCATACTTTGTGAGTAGAATGCAATACCGGCAAGTCGTTTGTGAATTTGGGAAATACATACAAATATATCTGAGAATTTTTCTATAGAAAATTGAAATTCATTCAATTAATTGCAAAATTTAAGAAATGTGTGTTCGTCCTGTAAACGTCCAATTAAGTACATCTTATTTTCTTTAAAAAAGAAATTAAATGTAGCATACATTTTAGCGCTTACTATGGCTCAGAATCTGAGAAATTTTCTATACGAAAAATGTCTCAAAATGTGAGAATTTTTCTACATGTAAACTGTCTCAGAATGTGAAAATTTTTCTATATCTGACAGTTTTTCTATACGAAAAATGTCTAACAATCAGAATCTAAAAATTTTTCTATATGAAAAATGTCTCACAATCTAAGAATTTTGCAGAATATATAAAAAAATTTCTCAGAATCTTAGAATTTTTAGTACTAAAAATGTTTTAAAATTTGAGAATTTTTTTGTGCTAAAAATCTCTTAGAATCTGAGACATTTTCTATACGAGAAATGTCTCAGGCTTTCTGAATTTTTTTATATGGAAAATGTCTTAGTATCCGAGAATTTTTCTATACGAAAAATTACTTAGAATCTGAGAATTTTTCTGTACGAAAAATGTCTCGAAACCTGAGAATTTTTCTATGCGAAAAATATCTGGGAATCTAAGAATTTTTCTTTACGAAAAATGTCTCAGTATTTTTCCATACGAAAAATGGCTCAAATCTGAGAATTTTTCTATGCGAAAAATGTCTCAGAATCTGACAACTTTTCTATACGAAAAATGCTTCAGAATCTGATAATTTTTCTATACCAAAAATGTCTCAGAATCTGTGAATTTTTCTATACGAAAAATGTCTCAGAATCTGAGAATTTTTCTATATTTAAGATGTCTCAGAATCTGGGAATTTTTCTAAACGAAAAATTTCTCAGAAGCTGAGAATTTGTCTTTACTAAAAATTTTTTGGAATCTAAGAATTTTTCTATGCAAAAAATGTCTCAGAATCTGAGAATTTTTCTATACGAAAAATGTTTTAGAATATAAGAATTTTTCTGTACGAAAAATGTCTAGGAATCTGAGAATTTTTCTCTACGAAAAGTGTCACAGAATCTTTGATTTTTTCTATGCAAAAAATGTCTCAGAATCTGAGAATTTTTCTATACGAAAAATGTTTTAGAATATAAGAATTTTTCTGTACGAAAAATGTCTAGGAATCTGAGAATTTTTCTCTACGAAAAATGTGTCAGAATCTGAAATTTTTTCTATACAAAAAATGTCGCAGAATCTGAGAATTTTTCTATATGAAAAATGTCTCAGAAACTGAGAATTTTTCTATACAAAAAATGTCGCAGAATCTGAGAAATTTTCTATATGAAAAATGTCTCAGAATCTGAGAATTTTTCTATATGAAAAATGTCTCAGAATCTGAGAATTTTTCTATATGAAAAATGTCTCAGAATCTGAGAATATTTCTATATGAAAAATGTCTCAGAATCTGAGAATTTTTCGATATGAAAAATGTCTCAGAATCTGAGAATTTTTCTATATGAAAAATGTCTCAAAATCTGAGAATTTTTCTATATGAAAAATGTCTCAGAATCTGAGAATTTTTCTATATGAAAAATGTCTTAGAATCTGAGAGTTTTTCTATACCAAAAATGTTTTAAAATCTAAGAATTTTTCTATACGAAAAATGTATAAGATCCAAAAAATTTTTATTATACGAAAAATGTCTAGAATCTAAATATTTTTCTGTACGAAAAATGTTTTAGAATAAAAGAAATTTTCTGTACGAAAAAGGTCTAAGCATCTGACAGTTTTTCTATACGAAAAATGTCTCAGAATCTGAGAAGATTTCTTTACGATAATGTTTAAGGATCTCAGAATTTTTCTGTACGAAAAATTTCTAGGAATCTGAGAATTTTACTCTACGAAAAATGTGTCAGAATCTGAGATTTTTTCTATACGAAAAATGTCGCAGAATCTGAGAATTTTCCAATACGAAAAATTTCTCAAAATCTGAGAAATTTTCTATATGGAAAATGACTTAGTATCTGAGAATTTTTCTATACGAAATATGTCTTATAATCTCAGAAGTTTTCTATACAAAAAATGTCTCAGAATCTGAAATTGTTTTAAATGTTTTAAAATCTAAGAATTTTTCTGTTCGAAAAATGTCTAAGAATTGTTTATACTAAAAATGTCTCAGAATATACAAATTTTTCTATACGAAAAAGATCTCAAAATCTGAGAATTTTCTATACGTGTCAGAATCTAAGAATTTATCTTTACAAATTTTTATAATTTTTCTTTTTTGAGTCAGAATCTAAAAATTTTTCCTATTAATTTGAGAATTTTTTTTCTTAATTTGAGAATTTTTCTTTACCCGGTGAAAAATGTCAGATGTTATTCATATATTATTCATATATGCTCGCCCATATGTATTACATATATGAAGCAAATGCGAAAATTGGCGGCATATGTAAATATATGGACATATATGGTCACATATGTAACATATATTTTTTTAATTTCGTTTTTCATTTTGGAGTAAAGAATTTCATAAAAATTGTTTTAAAAAAAATATTTCACAATTTTTGTAAAATTTTCGAAGTCTTATTTTTTGAAGTTCGGAAAAAAAATTTTTCTATTTTTTTTGATTTTGAAATGCTTTTACGAGACGACGGTCATTGTTACCAGTTTTTGGTTAGGTTGAATTTATTAAAAATGAGTTGTAAATAAATAGAAAGAATAAATAAAAATAATTGATCATGTGATCAAAACTATTATTATTATTATATAAATGCTTTAAATTTTTTTTTAAATTTTCAAAGTTCCAATTTTTTTTTAAAGTCCCACCCACAAATTTTTTTTTGCAACTTTTTTTTCGGTTTGTAATAAAAAAATAAATAAAATTTTTTTTAAAAAAATTTTTTTTTGAATAATTTTCTAAGTCCTGAGAATCATCATATATCTGGACATATATGGAAGTACATGTCATATATGTACAAATGTGCACATATGTGAAAATTTTTTTGTAAAATTTTTAAAGTTTTTTTGAAATTTTTTTTTGCGTTTTGGAGTAAAAAATTTCAGTTCAAAGCTTCAGTTCAAATACTTTTGGAAATTTTTTTTTGAAAATTTTATAAGTCCCAGACATACATATGTATGTGCAGATGTGTGCAGATGTGTGCAGATGTGTGCATATGTGTATTCATACATCAGCATATATGAAAAAAAATCAAGAAATATTGCTTCATATATGTTTACATATGGAGCATATGTGTTCACATATTTTTCATATGTGATCACATATGAAACATGTATGTGCATATATGAACATTTTTCACCGGGTACGGAAAATATCTCAGAATCTACGAATTTTTCATTACAAAATATGTCATTGATATTTTTTATTGCTTGCCTTGTAGCTCATATTTTTAATTTCCTTCCGTTAACACACACACTCAAAAAAATAAAACTGTATAGTTAGCAAAAAATTTAGTTAAATTTAACTAAAAAAACACCTGATTTTGAACCTACTAAATTTCTAGTTAACTAAAAATATTTAGTTAACTTTTCGTAGAATGTATGTAGCAAAAAAAAACGTAACTTTAACTAAAAATTCAGCTGAAAATTTCGTAATATGTTTATGTATGTATTAACAAAAAAATTAGTTAAATTCAGCTAAACCTTTTTAAAAAAATTGTAAGTTTGTGAAATATTGATTTTATACACTAACACTTCACTTATTTTTTTCTTTTTTTTCACAGCATTAAGTTCAGCTTAAGTAGAACTTATGAGATTTGCATAGGAGGCTACACAAGAAATTTCTAACATTTTTTTACTCGACAAATATTTTACGAGAAATCAGAAAATTAATTAATAAAAATTCGTTAACACAGTAAAAGTCAACAAAAAAAAAATTAATTCAAAATTTGTACAAAACCAGTATTTTCGTAAATTGAACTTAACTAAAAAAAGTAGTTAAAACGCTGATTTTAACTAAAAATTTGCTAAAAAGCCAGTAAACTCGAGTTAACAAAAAAAATTTGTTAACTTTACAGTTTTATTTTTTTGAGTGCACGCGAATCTGTTTTTAGCTTTAAGCCATATTCATATTGGCAGTATTTTTTTTAAACATGACTTTTAACTATTTTTTTTGTTGTTTTTAGTTCGCTTTAACTAGTTGTGTAGTGAATTGTGGTTTCATAATAATAAGCTGGTACATAAGTTTATGGTGGGATATTAAAAACTGTCTATAAACACAAAAGCATAGATACACAAATACAGCCATTAAACTCGCAGTCTTATATAAAATTCACACATATACACTTATAGACATTAACAGTCATATGGTAGTTTTTATGGTTTTTTGCCTAAGTATAACGTCCAGTGAAGTTCAAATAGACAAAAAAAATTAAAAATTTTCTTTTCCATTTTATTGCGAAAGCAAGGGGCTGATTCTCGGAGTTGAATAGCGATCAAAATTCTACTAGAACGTGAGATTTTTTAAGTTTTCTTATTGCCTAAAATTATGCTTTGATTAATACAAGTTTTTTTTTATCTTGTTCATGTTTTTATGTTTGAGTGTTGTAAAAGAAACTTGTAGCAATCTTGTATTTATCAAAGCATAATTTAAAGCGTACAGAAAATTGAAAAATCGCACGTTAGAGTAGAATTTCGATCGCTATCGACTCTGAGAATTATTTTGATGATTTTGATTTGTTTTAAGTTACTTAGATCCGTTTGCCCTTAAGATGACGATATGTTTATAAAGGAGGAAACTTTTTAGTTTAGGAATTAAGAATTTGAAAAATTTAAAATGTGTTGTACATTGTATAGATTAAATTTGGAGTTAATAAAGCCATTTCGTAAAGTCAAAATCCGCATGGAATTAAAATTTAAAGGATCTTTAGAACCCTGCAAAAAAAGTCATTACCACTTCTCAGTGGAGTGCTTTAAAACTATAACAAATGTAATGAAATACAACAAAAATAACAAAAAACACAAGACAAAAACACACAAACAGTTTTTTCTACTCCAGAATGCATAGATATTCAGCACTTAACTTTACCTATCGCGACACCTCCATACAAATGTAAGTAGATATTCAGTAGATAAGAACTACTCCGTGGAAGTAGTTGGAAGTTGTTTGAAAGCTCGGAGTACTTCTTATCTACTGAATATCTACTTACTTTTGTATGGGAGTGTCGCGGAAGGTAATGAGTTAAGTGCTGAATAACAACTTTTTATGGAGTAGAAAAAACTGTTTGTGTGTTTTTTTCTTGTGTTTTTTGTTATTTTTGTTGTATTTCATTACATTTGTTATAGCAGCGACGTATCCAGGATTTTGAAAACGGGGGGGGCACAACTTCCAGAATTTGTTCGTCATCACCTATTTATTTTTAACTAGCACCCCCCCCCCCGCTCCCGATTTTGCCTTTATTATAAAACAAAAATGCCTTTTACTACAGATTTTTTTTATAAAAAAAAATCTAGAAAACCAAAAACCTTTTTACAGGAAAAATTTTTGAATCTACGAAAATATTGTCTGACAAATTCTCAGGTTCAGAGTTTTTTTTTTATAAGAAGCGGTTCTTGGAAACAATATGTAACCTAAAAGTGTCACCATCAGAAATTTTATATTGGAATTGGTATTTGCGATAAATATCAAAATTAAACAATTTTGGTAAAAATCCATTGAATTGCAAAAAATTAAAATTGTTTTCCAAAATCAAAATATATAAACTAAATAGAGTTTAACCTCCTTATTCCAAATCATCTTACCAAACTTTTTAAGCGTATTAATTTTGTTTTCGATATTTCGAATGCTCCTTTTTGTGGACCTACTGTTACGTATTCGTAAGTTAGCGCGTTCCATTTTCGAAACAGTCAAGTTTGAAGATTTTAAAATAATCTTTTAATTGCTTCACGTAAGAATTATAAGTGAGTGCCATATGAAAAAATGCATTAGAATCTAAAAATGTTTCTATAGAAAAAACTTTTAAGAATCTGAGAAAAAGTGTCTTAAATATTATAGTTTGAAAATTTTTTATAGAAATTTATTTTCATGACCTGACACGTAATTTTTATTAGATAAAGCCAATATTAAGTGTCTTTAAACATATTTTACTGATATTTCGATATAAATTACTTTTTTTATTGTTTTTAATTTTTTTTAATTTTTTGTTAAATTTTTCAATTTTTCAAATCGAAAAGGGGGGGCACGTGCCCCCTGTGCCCACCCCCTGTATACGTCCATGTGTTATAGTTTTACAGCACTCCAAATAGAAGTACTCCGAACTTTTTTTGCTGGGAAGTTGTAAAATTAAAAAAAAAAACGCTTTTTAAAGTCTCAATTACGACTGCTTCAAATTGGTTTTATTTCAAAATACATTTTGTTTTGCATTTTCTAAAGATAAATTCAGTTTTACATTCGAACAGAATTAATTTATCTAAACTGCCTACAAAAAATGATTGATTTTATGTTTGTTAAGCTGTGCTTACACCATCCCAGCAGAAATAAATCGAGATTTTGGCGACACAGCATCTGTTTATAGCATACCGTAGCGCATCCAAAGAGCGCTCTTAGGGATGCAGTAAAAGGAAGGGGAAAACATTTTAATTTTTTTTTAAGATTTTTTATATAAAACTTATAATGTGTAATTATTTTTTGATAAAATTTTACACTTGCTTTCCTTTTTAATATTTTTAACACTTTTTGAATAAAAAAACATAAGTTTTAGACAAAGACACATGATTTGACTGCATCATTATTGCGCATTAATCAGCGCTGCAAAGAACGCTTCAATCATAGCATCTTTGACCGCTGTTCCCAAAAAAAATCCCATAAAAAATGTGAAAATGAAAATTTCCGATATTTTTTTGATGTTCACTTCCGATTTTTTTTTTGTTTCATTTTGTTTCACATAAATAAAGTTTTGTAAAGTAAAACGAATGAATTTTTTTGTTATATTTTTTTAAATTTTAGTTATTTGATTTCAACTTTGAATTTACAGCATCTTTATTCTGCTTAAATCAGCTCTACAAAGATACATGAATTCACTGCATCTTTAATCTGCTTAAATCAGCGCTAAAAAGATACATGAATTTACAGCATCTTTATTCTGCTTAAATCAGCGCTCTAAAGACACGTGATTTCAGTGCATCTAAAGAGCGCTGTTTCTGTGTATCCAACTAGCGCTCTAAAGTGGGACATCGCCTTAGGGAATCATGCATGAATTCAGCGCAATTGGATGCGCTCCTTTACTCAAGTTCCCCTTCCAAAAGCTGCTGAACGTTCAGCAAAATTTCTGCTGGGATACCACTAGAGTTTTTCACGGGAATTCCCTGGACGGGAATTCCCGTAAATTTTCGATCCCGAAACCCCGGGAAATAGAGCAGGAATTCCCGTGAATTGTCGTTTCTTTGAAATTGTTGATTTTTCGACTTCTATTGACTATTTAGTATGTGATTTTTTAGAGATTTTATTAAAATTCTTGATAATTGATAGCAGAAACGTACGCAGGGACCAGGAGGGCCCAAAAAGTATTCCAAGAAAGACCTTCTAACTAAAAATGTCATAAAATCTGAGACTTACAAAATGAGATCTTTCTGAGATCTGTAAAAAATATTTATGTCTCTGGACATGATTCTTTTTAAATCGATAAATTGATATAAAATCTGTGTAAGGAATGACTCTGAAATTAAAGGGTTTTTCTTCTAGAAACCAGAATTTTTAAATTTTTTAAATTTTTTAAAATAATTTTTTAGGTAAAGTTTCTTATAATTTCATTTCTTTGGAACATTTAAACATTTAATACTCAAATTCTGATTAATTTTTATTAAAAAATTAAAATTGATTTATTTGACCTTTAAAGTATTATATTTTGAGGATGTTTATTCTGGCTCGAGGTCATTATTTTCTTTACTAATTAAAACCATGATATTCTTCTAGTATAATTTTCTAGAAAATTATTTTTCTGTTTTAAATTTATTTATGCTGGTCATTTTTGCAAGACTTAATCGACACGTGTTTCGGAATTTGTCAGATTCCATTGTCAAGATTATTTAGCAAAAATGGAAACGATTTACTACAAAGTAGCAAACGAGTCTAATGACAAATCGTTTGTGCACAAACTAAAATATTAATACATATTCGCCTCTATCCACAATGGGAATTAGAAAGACGAAGAAATTGTACTATACTATTTAGTAAGACAACGATTGTCTATAACCAACAAAAAAATGACCAACATAAATAAATTAAAAAAAAAAAAAATTCTTGAATATTATGCTATGAGAATATCATGGTTTTAATTACTAAAAAAAATAATGACCTCGAGCCAGAATAAACATCCACAAAACTTAAAATATTTTTAAAAGACTTCGACATATTTTTACCGTTTTTTTTTATAAAAACTGTGTAACAAAAATTGTTCTTTTTTTCTCGAAACTTATTTTTTTTTAGGTACTAAATAAGATTTTTATGGTGTAAATAAACATTATAAATAGTGTAATCGCATTCAGAAGGTTTTTTTATATATTTTTTTGACAAAAAAAAAATGGTTTTAGTTTTTGCGGGAATTCCCGGGATCCCGGGAAATTTGAAAATGAATCCCGCTTTCCCGGGAAATGAAAAAGTCCGGGAAAAGAAAAACTCTACATACCACTGAGTCCTTTTATTTTTGACGATTTTTATAATACAGTAAGATTTTGCTGTAGCATAATTTTAAGCATTTTGTAAATATACGATCCGAAAATTAAATCCCAGCAAAACAATGACATTTATGATTTTTTTTTATTAATCAACGTAGCAATATGTAGAGTTTTTTGTCGCTTTTAAATAACAATAATGTATTTACTACATGCCTAAAATGATGCTATACAAATCTTGCATTTTCATAAAAATCATACCACTGACAAAGAGTCGTTTTATTTTCGACAATCTTTAAAAAAAGTTCGATTTTGCTGTAGCATAATTTTAGGCATTTTGTAAATATATATGATCCGAAAATTAAATCCCAGCAAAACAATGGTATTTATAATTTTTTTTTTAATTAATCGACTTAAGATTAAATAAATTCTTATATCTGTTAATAAATTTAGCAATATGTTAAGTTTTTTATCGCTTTTAAATGACAATTATATATTTACTACATGCCTAAAAGTATGCTATAAAAAAATCGTAAGACTCATTGTCAGTGGTAAGGTGTAAAATAGATCTAGCAGTGTTTTTCTGTTTTTTTAAAACGTTTTGTTTAATAAAAATGTTGTTTTAAACACAATTAAAATATTGCATATATTTAGGCTCTGATAAGATATTTAAAAGTTAATATTTTTGATGTACACATGTTGTTTTTTTTTTAATTATTTGGTTTTATTAAGTACATTTCTAATATTATCCCTGAGGTATGCTACAAAAATGAAAAAAAAAAAATATAAAAAGTTTCAAATAAAACACAAAGGATGGCACTATTACTTGCTGTATGCTAAAATTAGGTTAGTTATTGTTCGCTCCTTAAGGTATGCTTTAAGAATATTACATAAGTACTGCATAAAATATACACAAAAACAGGAAGAGTCGTAGATGAGTAAAACCTTAATAAGATTAATATTTATAAAGTTCACATTTTGTATGATAAATTCTAATCCTAGTGATTCCAAACCACAGCCAAACTCTGCTCTGGCCTTTAAAAGTTATCGTTGTTTATTTTCACTAATTTCACATATTAAATGCAAAAAATAAAGTACCCCTACTAATAGACATAAACATAAAACGACATGGCTAAAAACTATTTTATTTTTATGTATGTTTCATCATCATCATCATTATCACATGTTGTCGTTGAGATATACAGAATATAAACGTAAATAATTCCTTTTTATACCATTGATGGTACAGAATGTTTAAACAAAAACCCCTACAATCGCATATTCAGGTTATTGAGGTTAAAGTCTGCATGTTAGTCTCAAGCATTGCGGTTTTATTTGTTGTTACAACACATACATAAGCCTAAAATTGTTGCAGGTAATGGGATTTGTTGCAGGTACATCTTAAAACCATAGTATGTGTACATTAGAGCGACATTTTTTTTTGTATGGCAAAAAAGATTTTCTACTGATTTTGAAAATGTCCAGGAAAATTTTTTGTACAAATTTGAGGGCAATCGGATTAATTTAATCATTTGAGATTTTGAGTTTTTGAAAATTTAAAAAAAATAGAAATTAAAAATATGTGTTGCCATAAATCATATTTATTAATTTTGAACACGAATATAAAAAAAAAAAAAAAATCGGTCGAACGGTTTTCGAGATATTGCTATATGAAATTTGCAAAAACTGTATTTTTTCCACGATCAAGAAATGTAAAAAAAAACTGAGCATTTTTGTCTTTGGCCCTTTCATAGAGCTTGAGACAAACTTTCATTAAAAATCAATAAAAATGTGATTGGGTTAGAAATGAAGAAATTTATTTCTTCAAACCTGGTTTCGGTTAAGCCAAACGACAAGTGTTGGTTTAATCAGACTTGCAGGACTGCAGTCAGATCCAGAGAGGAAGCATTCAGAAATTGGCGGGATGACAAAAACGACATTTCTGATATGCTCCGCAAACAGGCGAGAACCAATTGTGCCAAGGTATTGAGGCGCGAGAAGCTTCTATACGAACAGCGTCTTCGTGCTAAAGTTCTATCTGCCCCTCGGGGTAGTAAGAGCTTTTGGTCATTCGTAAAGAGAGTAAGGAACAATGCTAGTTCTTCCATCCGGACTCTCATAAAGGACGACCAAGTGTTCACTGACCCAGTTGATAAGGCTAATCTTTTCGCTGGATTATTTGCAAGAAATTCGTTATTGCCGGAAAATGATCAACCACTGCCAGAACTTGAAAGAGTATCCAGTACTATGCGCAAGATATTCTTCCGAGCTCGTGTAGTTAAAAGGGTACTTCAGGATCTCAACGTAAATAAGTCACCGGGACCCGATGGCATACCAGCACTGGTGCTAAAGCAGTGCTCCTCGGCCTTAGCCCGTCCGTTGGCAAACCTTTTCAGCTTTTCGTTACACAAGGGTATCTACCCTTCTTGCTGGAAGGTGTCCAACGTCCAACCAATCCCTAAAAAGGGTACGTCTTCAATCCCTGAGAACTATCGCCCGATATCCATTTGTTCTACGCTCTCGAAGGTGATGGAGAGCATGGTAAATCATCACCTTGTTGATTATTTGGAGTCAAATTCACTTTTCAGTGACCGACAGTATGGCTTCCGTAAACGCCGTTCTACGGGAGACCTGATGGCGTTCCTTTCGGAACGTTGGAGTCGTTCCATTCACCAATTTGGTGAAAGTAAGGTGGTTGCTTTAGATATTTCCAAAGCGTTCGATCGAGTGTGGCACGACGCACTTGTAACTAAATTCATTGCTTTTGGTGTAGGCAATGATTTCTCTCGATTTATATCGAGTTTTCTCAGAGACCGAAGCATACGTGTTGTTGTAGATGGGGTCTCGTCGGAAATGTTTCAACTCAACTCAGGGGTACCGCAAGGTTCTGTTCTTTCTCCTACTCTTTTTCTTATCTTTATTAATGACCTCCTTAGTCAAACTTTTAACCCTATCTATTCTTTTGCAGACGACAGCAACATTTGCCATTCATTTTCCTTCGTTCATAGGCCAAGCCTTGTAGAGGTTGGGCTCGGGAGACAGAATATGAATAACACACTCAATCAAGACCTTTTGACAATTTCTGAGTGGGGTCTGGCGAATAAGGTCGATTTTAATGCACGCAAGACCCAATGTTGTATGTTGACCCACATACGAGTTGTGGAACCAACATTGTCGTCTGTATCTATGGGTGGTATTGGTATTGAGGAATCGGAAACTCTTGATGTTCTGGGCATGAAAATTCAGGGTGATGTACGTTGGAATAAACATGTTTTTCAAGTGTCGAAAGAAGCATTCAAGTGTCTCGGTTTCTTAAAACGGTGCAAGAATTACTTCACTCCTCCCGATCTCCTTAATATTTATACCACCTATATCCGGCCGAAGATGGAATACAACTCCCATATATGGGCAGGGGCTTCAGAGTCTATTTTGAAGTTTCTGGACCGTGTTCAAAGGAGGGCGTCGAAGTTAATCAATGACAGTAGGGTATCCAACTCTATTGACTCTTTGGAGCATCGTCGGAATGTGGGTTGTGTGACACTGTTCTATCGATATTACCACGGTAAGTGTTCTGCTGAAATAAGCGAATTGATTCCGCGAGCACGAGTTTTTGTTCGGAGTACTCGCTTGTCTAGTAGGGCTGATCCATTGTTGTCGATTGCCCAGTGTACCGCACAACGCATTACAGAGAAAATTCATTTATAAGTCGAACAATCCGTATGTGGAATATACTTCCTGCAGACGTCTTCCCTGTTAACTACAATCTAGAAAGATTCAAATCAAATATCCACAAACACTACTCCCTCTTTCCTCCTTCCCATAACCTATTTTCCTAATTACCAACACAATGCACTGCATTTATTGGGGACATCCCCTGAGTGTTGGTTAAGTCAAAAAAAAAAAAAAAAATGATCTGATGTGGTTTAAATTAAGTTTGAATGAAAGTTTCTCTTAATCTCTAATCTTTATGTATAGTCGATAAAAAAAATTTGAGATTTTTTTCAAAACCGCCATTTTAAGAAATTTTTCTACAAATTTCAAATGACGATATCTCGAAAACCGCACGACCGATTTCAGATTTTTTTTCTTATTTGTGTTCAGCATATCGAAATTAATAAAAATAATGTAGCGCAATATATATTTTTTAACCGTCAAGGGAAAAAAATTTTGAAATTTTTATTTAAAAATTTCTTAAACGTAGGAAAAAACCGCTATTTTTGGCAAATTTCAAACAGCGATATCTCAAAAACTATTCAACCGATTCTATTAAAATGCATATTTTTTTTATTTTGTTTTTAATTTTCAAAAAATCCAAAACTTTGATCGCCAGGCTCCAAGGGTTAGTTTAATTCAATTGGTCTTAAGTTTGTAATTTTTTATGTCTAGTAGAATACAAATTTTTCGCGGACATTTGGAAAAATCATCAGTTGAAGAATAAATGCCACCCCAGAGAGCATACATAAATGTTAACTTGTAAAGTCTTTAATAACTGAAGGAAAATTTAATTCTCATTAACTGCTAAGAGTTTGGTAACATTTAAAGTAAAATCAACTTTAAAATAAATAGTGCATTTTTTATAAATTAATGCATTAAATTTTAATCGTAATGACAATTAGCTTATACACATCTAAGACTCTTCCTGTTTGTAATTGCATATATTTTAGGTAATATTTCTGCAGTATTTTTAAAGCATACCTTAAGGTGCAAACAATAACTAACATATATAATATCAAACAATAACTAACAAAAATCCATCACAAATCGGATAAAGCCGCCATCTTTTGTTTTTATTTTAAACTTAAGATTTTATATATATTTTTTTTTAATTTTTTAAGCATACTTTAGAGATAATTTTAGAAAATTTGATAAATTCAAATAATTAAAAAAAATTTTAAATTTTCGGGATAAATTTATTTGTCCATAGAAAAGAAATTATAATGTCTTGAGGAATTTATTAAAAAATGGTAGATTTTTGAGATATTTTTCTTATTTGTTTTTAATATTTTTTTTTTTCAAATTCTAATTAATTTTTATTAAAAAATAACAACGGTTTTACTCGTTTATATTTTAAGTAAGTTTATTCTAGCTCGAGGTCATTACTTCCTTTAGTAATTAAAACTATGATAGTCTCATAGAATAATTTTCAAGAAAGAAAATTATTTTTCTATTTTTTATACCCTCCACTCTAGTGATAGAGGGTATATATAAGTTTGTCATTCCGTTTGTAACACATCGAAATATTGGGCTAGGACCCCATAAAGTATATATCATGAAATCTTTTTTAAATTTCAACTCAGTGAAACTGAAATAAATGTTTAAAAGAGTCGACAGTTTTTGGAATTTAAAAAAAACTGTAAATGCAGTTGTGTAAACAAGACCTTGAACCATCACTGAGCAATGTTTAAGGATTACCCCACTTTATCCGTAAAAGTTACAGAGGGTCAAAGTTGAAAAATCGATAAAAATGGCTTGAAATAATCCATAGTTTTTACCTTCTTTCGCGTTTTTTTTAAGTTCTTCTTATATTTTAATCTTATCCGGCATAACACAAAGTCAGTACAAATAAGAGATTATTTTAATGTTGGTTTGATAGATGCTTCATCGCTTGGTAAGAAGTTATAAGACGGTTAAATTTTGAAACCAAAAATTAAGAGTTTTTAAATTTTTGAGGTTTTTTGATCAGGGATTTCGGCCCCCTCTATAAAATGAAAAAAGTTGAACTAGAGTTGGTAGCTGTTGTAATTCTTAACATTTTGGAATTAATCCCGTTAATGTGCCACGAATAGTTAAGGAGTTTCAGCAGATCAAAGTTCGAAAGAAAAAATGTAATTTTTTTAAAATACCAGTTTTTCGCGAGGCACATTCGCGGTTTCATTCGAAATTTGGTGGACTCTTGCGTAAACCGAGTTTTTTAGGAGTTTACATAAAAAAATCACTGGCGGGTTTATAAAAAATAAATTGCAAAAATTTTATGGCATTTTTGAAAATTGTCCGAAATTTGCAAATCTGTTTCCAATTTTTTTTAGTAGCAATAAATGCATCATGTTTATTTTAATACACCAAAAGACGTGCCTTTACGAGTAGAACTGATTTGCTTTTTGACTTTTTACTTTAAGCCATTCTGAGCGGAAAGCGCGATGATTTTATCTAAACCTGTTTTGATCTGGCACATCCAAGCCTTTACACGAAATCGGATGAATTTTTTTTTAAATGAAAGCCCACTTGATGTGTCATCATAAAATCAGAGGCGGGTTAAAAAATTTTGATGATTATAGATTTTTTGGACCATATTAAATTTTCTTGTTATAAAAAAGCATCACCGATTTTTTTAAACATTGGTACAATGAAACGATTTTCCGTGATTTTTTTTTCAGTAATACCAACGCGCATTGCCTAAATATGTTATACAAAATTGTGAAACTTTTCTTTTACCGCGAATTAATCGCGATTTTAGGTACTTAGATATTTTTTTTTTAATCGTTTGGTCATTAAAGGGTTAAACTTATATCATATATTTTAGAAGAAATGATATATCCTGGCATGTTTTAATAACGCATGCAACAAATGTGTAGAAAAAAAAATATTAAAAATATTTTTAAGATTTTTTAAAACCGCTAAATCTTAAAACCGCCATAACTTTTGACCCCCTTGCGCGATTTTATTGACGCGAAAGAATTTCTTATTCTTAAATAGCTTCTAATATTTATGCCAACTTTCATCGATGTGCCATCAAAACAAAAATCACATCTTTTTTACCTCAAAATTTAAGTCTTAGCCGGAACTCCTCATATATTCATGATCCTCGATCGATTTTAAGACGATCTAGCGATGTCCGTCCGTCCGTCCTTCCGTCCGTCCGTCCGTAGAAAACACGCTAACTTTTGAAAGACTTCACAGAGGCTACTGAAGTTAGGCATATATGTTGATCATTTACATGGTCAGGTTGGTATTGCAATCCAGCCCAATCGGTCCAGTGGTTCAAAAGTTATGAGCAAAAGAGTAAATTTCGGCAATGGTTTTTCGTGAATTTATGAGATAAAAAACACGATAACTTTCGAAAGGCAATTCTGAGGATGCTGAAGCATGGCATATATATTTGCCGTTCCACTGGACTGGTGCATTTTGACTTTCAGCCCAATCGGTCCAGTGCACTATGGCCGAAAAACCCCAAATCGCGGCAAAAACTATTTCCCGACAAGCTAGCCTCACCAAATTTGGTATGCAGGTTTCTACTGTAGAAATATTTGATTTGAGAAAAAAATGGGCAGTCCACGCCCCCTTTTTCTAGTGGCCCGCCCATAAGGGGGATTTTCGAAAAAAATTTATGCTCACAAAACTGTATTTAATTAAAATCTTCCTTAATAATTTGAAGTGGCTGACCGAATATTCGGTAGGCAAGAAAGTACTATTCGGCCATTATTCGGCTTCGGTCACATTTTTGGACGAATATGGCCGAATACCGAATAATTGTACGAAAATTGTTGTCAATTGTTGAAAAACATATTCAAGTAGAAAAACAATTTTTTAGTAATAGTAATTTATTATTATTTTGAGGAAATTACGTTTTTTAATAATATTAAAAAAAAAATTTTTTTGAGTGTACAATTTTTTTTGAGTGTATAATTTTTTTTTAGTGTAATTTTTTTTTGTTTGAGAATAAAAAGTTTTTTGAATGAAAGAAACACTAAAATATTTTTGTAGCTTACCACTAAGCTTAAAAGCGTTTTTAGTGTGTTTTTCAACACGTGAATTTGCGAAAAAAAACCATCCAAAATTCACGTTTTTGCTAATAACTCATTCGTTCGCACTCGTTCGCATACCATATTAATATACAATAAAACCTGAGCTTTCTACGAAGATTTACATGTATAAAAATGTTTTAACAATTGTTAACATTTTAAGTTATACTCCACGAAAGACGATAAAACTATTCACAATTTCACAAAAAATTACCCATAAAAAAACTCAAAATAACTACGAAATAAAATTTTGTTTCCAAATATGTTAAGAATTCGTAAAAATACTCACCTCGAGTATTAAAATTCATATTCACAACATTTTTTTTAACCAAAATATATTTAAAAAAAAAGATATATAGATTTATTAAAATTTGGTTGCTTTACAACTTGCAACACGTGTTATAAAAACTGTATACATTAGCAGCTGTTTACACATCGACAGTGTTGCCAACTATCATAACTTTTTTAAATTTTTTCATACCAATATATTTGGAATTGAACACAATCAAAAAATTTTTAAAAATCTATATTTGAAAAATTGACTTTTTGCCGCCAAAATTGAAAATTCGGCCAAAGTGCAGTGGTTCAAAAGTTATTAGCAAAACCGTAAATTTCAGATTAGTTTCACCTTAAATTCACGTGTTGAAAACCCGTTAAACATGTTTTAAAAACATTGGTAAGTCACAAAAATATTTTACAACGTATTTTTGACACTAAAAAAATGCACTCGAAAAAAATGTATACTCAAAAAAAATTTTACACTCAAAAAAAAATTTAGTAAATTATTATTTTTTTTTTAAAAAATTCCTTAAAAAAAAGCTTTTTACACAAAATAAAATATTTCTAATCAAAAACATTATTTTTTTCACGTTATGAAATTTACTATCACAAAAAAGGGCATTGTGGAGGGTATTCATGGATTCGGCCAAGTCGAATTCAACTTTTCTACTTGTTTTCAATTATATTTAACTTACTCTTAAATCTTCTTTGAGAGTTTTTAATTTACCTGCAAAAAGAGAAAATAATCAAAAATTAATATATTTATTTAAATTTGTTTAAAAAAAGTTTTTCATACAAAAAAATCAAATATTCAGTAAATTAAATGTACCCGCAAAATTTTTCGTTGTAAATAATCAGTTCCAGGGGGTTAATCCTCGAACTGATAGAAAAACCCTTCATATCACTAATGAATGGAATTCACTAACGTTGTTTCATTACAACAATATAATATTTCATATGCTGAATGAAATTTCATACATATTGTTCAAGATTTTCATTAATTTTGATTCATTAGATTTCGTAGTTTCATTAAAAAATTTCATTAAGTTTTGTTTAGTCTGTTAGTTTACGCGCGCAAAAAACAGCTGATCAGAGTGGCACGAAATAATTTGTGATTTTTTTTTAGAAAATTTTATAAGTATTTATTTCGTGGTTTTACTAATATATTAAAAGTAAATATTATAGTAAAATTTTGTGTGAGAAAACTGACAAGGGAAGTCTCCCTGTTGTCACCCTCCGATCTTCATGAAATTTGGATATGTTGTTAAGAACTGTAACGTACGGTTTAAATTTTATTTAAAATGAGGGAAAACAGTGTGTTTATACCCAGTTAGAGTTGGGCGCCAAAAATACCTTAATAGATATTTTTGGTTCGAGTTTTAAATCAGAAATAACACAAAACTCAAATCACGCTCATTGATTCGGGTGTGAAGAAGTCGGGTGGGACTCGTCTATATTTTACGACTAGCAAAACAGTGGTTGGGGGGGTTCTTTGACCTTTTCCACCTGAAAACCGTTACAAATTTTATTTAAAGAGTCCCTTAGCCATAAAAAGGGGGTGAACAACAAAAATGGACCGGTATTCTAAAAAGTTTGGTATCTACTCGGACTATTGCAATTTGAAATTTAAATGGGGTATCTTATTATATTAATTTCTCTATGAAGTTATGGATAGCAGATGTTTGTGCTTCCTTCTGCCTCAATTACCCTCCCTACCAATGTTCTTTCGGCAGTAAAATTTTATTATGGGAAAGAACCCAAAAACGCGTATGAATCCTACAACATTACCGCAAAGGAAAACTCAAAGTAGAATTATTCAGACATATTTAATATGTTTATTATTCCAACAATTCAGATAAAATTCATCTTCAGACCTTCATCTGATGTTTATTAAATATTTAGAACTTATTTTCTTTATAATTGCATTTAAATAAATTCATTGAAACTTAATAAAAAATTTACAAAAAACGATAAGCCAATAGTATAATTTATATTTAACATATTCCCTAATTTTGCACAGATAAACGTCGATAAAAAAAACGTTTATAATAATTGTGATTTATTCAAAATTTCTCTTCTTTCTATTCATTAACAACGACGACCGAGATTACAAAATTAAAATGGTAAACGCGTAATTATACTAATTACATAACGAGCGGAGTGTAGGGTATCGAATATTTTACAAAATCGTCGATAAAAACAAAACTGATTAAATTAACACTGATTTTGCGATTTATATAGGCATCTCTTTCACTCGCGTGTACTTAAAGCGGGGGCATTAATGGTTGCCTAAGAAAAGCTTTTATTTGCTTTCTTTATTTTAATTTTAGAATTTACTTATTCTTTTAATGTGTTTTATGTTGTAAAAAATGTAAATTGTTTTATATAAAAATAAAGATAATAAAACTAATCAAAATTGCTCTGCATTACTTATGTAATTTTTAATTAATTTTTTCCAAAAAAATTTAATAAACTGTTATTCATTTTCTTATTTTCGTTTTTTTTTTATTCTAATTATATTCATATGTAATCTGACGGATTACAAAAACACAGTTAACAGAATAATTTTTCAAAGCAATTTTAATTTGTTTAAAGCAAAAATAAATGGATTTGGGTAATTATGATAGTTCAATTTAATAATTTTTTTTGTTTATAAATTCTTTTCATTTTTGTTAAAATTGTCTGTTTACATTCCTGTTAAACAAATATAATTATTAAATATTCTCTTAAAATTTGTGTAACAGAGATTTCGTTTAACAGAGAATTATTTTAACAGAATCAATACAATTAACAGAATTGAACTAACATAGTATCCACACCAAAGAACAAAATAATTAAAAGAAATGACTTACATGCAAACGATGAAGGCCTCCAAAGCTGCTGTTAAGATTTACAGTTGATGTATGTACGTTGTTGGTGTAATTCTCCAAATTTAAAAATACTTGTTGTTGTTTTTGTTCTTAAAGTTGTTAATTTTGCTTTCTTTTGCTACTCTTCATATAAAACCATTTTAAACATAACACATTATGGAATTTGCATTTTTTTTCTTATTGTAAGATCACAGTGTCTTGATTTTGGCAAAAATTAAGAAAAAATATATTCATGCAAATACTTTTATAATTGAGTCAAATAATTTTGTGAATTTAATTAAATATTTTGATTTATAAAATTTGTATAATTCATTATTTTAGCATGCAATAATTTTACTATAATTTTTAATTCAATATTTAATTTTAAGAACCTTTTTTTTCTTTTAACTAAACTGTGATATTACTTTTAAGAAATTTTTACATATTCATTTTTGATATTTTTTTTTGTTTACACTGTGATAGAGATTAATATATAAATTTTCCGATCTTTTTAAATATTTTAACGATTTCAATTTTTAACTTTAACACTACACCATTTTGTTTTGACCCGATACCGATATTTTAACTTTTATATTTTCGCGATTTTTACCGAACCGTAACACTGTGCCGTCACAACACGTTTATATGTGCAATTATAATTTTATGAATTTTAAGCAAATGTGATTTATAAAACTAATTTAACTAACACTAAGTATTTTGAATTCTTTTTAAAGGGATTTTTAAGTACTTTCAACACTTTTCTTAATATTCAAATTTTTAACAATTCTTTAACTTTCTAACAAATTCTTTAAATTTTAAACAAATTATATATAATTTTCTCACTATAAAACTTCACATACCAAATTTCCGTTTACACTTCTTAAATTTTAGCAAAATTTTTCCACATAAATATTTAATAATTTTTTTTTAAATTTTAACTTATGATTTTAACAAAAGTCACTTTATACGTGGTTGATCGAATAGCGGTTTAATATAGGAATGAAGATGTGCAATTGAAGAGTAGTTGAGGAAGGTCAGTTTTTTCATCTATGCTTTGTGTTGACTTTTCGATTCAGCCATACAGTTTAACCACAACTTCTCTCTATCAGAATTTTATAGTGAGATCTAATAACAGAGTAATTTTGGTGTTACTTTTGATATCAAAAAATTAATTTTGATGAATTTTAAATTTACCTTTTTCTTTCAGACTTTTTATGTAGATTTATAGATTATCATGGGCTTAACCCTTAGATGAACAGAATTTAAACAAAAATGGTTTAGTCCAATTCAGGTGTTTTCCCCATCAAAAGGTTTTTCGTTGCCTTCTGAAAAATGGCCGTCCAAGAAAACGGAACCAAAAGCACCTAACTTTCTGCTTAAATTTCTACCCAAAGGAGGAGCTTAAGACTGGTTTTGAGAAAATCAATTTTGATACAGCGATAATTAAGGGATGTTTTAATCCAGCGCCAGTTTGATTATCCAAAACTAAAACTTTGTTTTTTCCTTTTTAAATTTTCCTTACAGGAAGAGGATGTTTGTCTGTAGAAATGATTTTAATTAGACTAAGATTATTAGATTAAATAATGGAAATTTTACCTTATTAAAAATTCAGCTAGACAAGATGTATAAAGACGACGTGTTGGCTCCAAAAATGTAAACAGAAAGAATTTCTAAATTAACATTTTTGGCCTAACTAGACTTTATGAAAATCATAATGTCTACTTAATTTTCGGTAATTTTCCAATATTTTACTAATCCAAATCTAAGTACATATGAAAAAAAACTAATATAATTGTTGTTCTAATATGAATTTGCATATTAGAATTAAGCCACACCCCAACATATGTTCATGGATAAACAAATTACACTGTAAATTGGTGGCAACATTTGTATAACAGTTTACAAATAATACGTTAAAGCCTTTAGTAAATTTAAATCTTTACTAATGAAAATTTTGAGCGTAAGAAAGAAATCTTATTAAAACAAAAAAAAATATTCTGAAAGGTGAAAATAAATTTAAGCAAATATCTCACGTTACAAAACCGGATAATTTGTAGGTTTTACCGTAACAAATTAGTCGGAACCAAAAGGATCATTTCCTTATGTCTTTGGCATGGTAGGTGCCTGTTTTACCGTCACTGTCTTCTAAAAGATAATAGCAATTTCCAACTTTTGATTTAACTTTACATTTTATAAACTTTGGGGCAAGTTTTGCATTGAATTTCTTCTCTGCATCACTTTGAGCAAAGTTTTTTCGAAACACATCTTCTCCAACTTGAAAAGATACTGGTCTAGCACGAAGATTATATTGGTTAGCATTATTTTCATATGCTTTTTTAAGATTTTCACGAATTTTACTTCTTATTAAAGAAAGATGATCATCACGTTCTATTGTGGTTACAGATTCATCAAGTGAACTGATAGCTTTTAACAATTTGAATGAGCTGCCATGGGTAACCATATTAAAGCCATACAAAGCGTGGTATGGAGTACATCCTATAGATTGATGCAGAGAGTTTCGCAGGGCACAACTAATTGAGGTCAGATTTGCATCCCACTCTCTCTGATCTTTCTTGAGATATGCTCTAATAGCAGCTATAATTGACCTGTTAACCCGCTCAGAAGCATTACTCTGAGGGGAGTACAACGCAGTATATAAATGGTGAATACCATATTTGGTCAGAAACGCATTAAAATCGTTTGCTTTGAACTGTGAACCATTGTCACTTATTAAAAGCTCTGGAACACCATAAACATGAAAAATGTTTTTCTCTAAAAATTCTATAATAAGATTACTGGTGAACTTTTTCAATGGACAAAGCCAATGAAACTTGGAAAAATGATCTAAAACGATCAGAAGACCTATAAAGCCTTTTTTGCTTCTAGGATACGGTCCTAGAATATCAACATATATTCTTTGAAAAGGTCTTTCCGAAATTGACATGTTACCCATCTCTGGCCTTAAAATTTTGTTCGTAGCCTTGGTGGTCTTACACATTTCACAATTTCTTATATAATCACGCACACTTGTAACTAAACCGGGCCAATAGAAATTCCTTCTGATTAGTTCCACAGTTTTTGCTATTCCTCCATGAGAAGCTATAACAGAATCATGGGATCTAGATAATATTTCGGGTCTTAAAGCTTTTGGAATCCATAATTTCCAAGAATTTTGATCGAGTTCTTCATTTCCTGTACTATGTTTTGTCCGAATATAAACAAAGTTGTCTAAAATTTTTAAATCTGGAAAACTTTCTTTATTTTCAATAATTTTTTCCTTCAATTTTATGTAATCATCATCTGCAAAGTGAGGAGAATCCAAATCTATTTCTGGGCCTACTAATTCTACGCCTGAAACTTCATTTTCATGCATCCTACTTAACGCATCTGGAACGACGTTCTCCTTTCCCTTTCTATGGGAAATTGTAAATTTATAACCCTGTAATTTCAGAGCCCATCCGGCAAGTCTGCCTTTCAGATTTGGTTGTCTCATCAACCATACAAGACTACTGTGATCTGTTATCACCTCGAATTCTTGTAATTCTAAATAACACCGGAACCTATCTATTGCTTCAATTGCTGCTAAGCATTCCTTTTCTGTCACAGAATAATTACGCTGAGCCGAATTGAGTTTTTTCGAAAAGAAAGCCACAGGACATTCATGGTTATTTTCATCTAGTTGAACGAGCACTGCACCAATACCAAAATCGCTGGCGTCACAATGAACAAAGAATTTTCTTGAAAAGTCAGGGTTTCTCAACACGGGAGCTGTTGTGAGTAAACACTTAATTTTTTGAAAAGCAATTTGAGCCGAATCTGTCCATTCAAATTTCTTTTTCTTGGAAAGTAACTCAGTAATTGGAAAAGTAATATCGGCAAAGTTTTCAATAAAACGCCTATACCATCCAGCTAATCCTAAAAATCCTCGCACTTGTTTTAACGTCTTAGGCTGAGGCCAATTTATAATTGAGTCAACTTTCGCGGGGTCTGTACTGATACCTCCATCACCTATAACATAACCTAGATAATTTACTTTTCTGACACAAAAATGACTTTTATTAATATTTAAAGTAAGATTTGCTTTACGAAATTGTTCTGCTAATCTTACTAATATTGACAAATGAGTCTCGAACGAATCCGTCACAACGCAAACATCATCCAGGTATCCGAATACACAGTTTTTCAGATCAGGTGGAATAATTTCATCCATAAGCCGACACATTGTTTGTGGGGCATTACATAACCCGAATGGCATCACAGTAAACTGGTAAAGCGGACGACCAGGAATCGTAAACGCTGTGATGGGTTTCGAGTTTTCGTCTAACTCAATCTGCCAATATGCATCTTTGAGATCTATTTTTGAAATTATGTTGGCTTTTGGCAATCTAGCAAATATGCCTTCGATGCTGGGTAGAGGGTAAGCATCTTTACGAGTGGCTTCATTAATCTTCCGAGCATCTAAACATAGTCTAACTTTTCCAGGCTTTATAACAAGCCTCATAGGAGAGCTCCATGGACTGGTACTTGGTTCTATAACCTTTAAGCTTAACATCCTATCAATTTCCTGATATAAAAGTTTTTCAACCGCAGGCGACACTGGGTAAAATCTTTGTTTAACTGCTTTAGCCTCACCTACATCGATTTCGTGTTTTATTAACGAAGTCCTGCCAAGTCCCTGTTTCTCAAAGCTGGGAAACATTGATTTAACAATTTCTAATTGTTGTTTTTGAATCCTATCCAAAGGATAAACATTTGAGTCATTATCTGCATCATCACTATTTTGACTATCTAAGGTTATACCAGAAACTAAACCTGATAAAAGGTTAAAACTTTTGAAAAAATCTATGCCCAATATAAGGCGACAATCTAAGGTTGGTACTAAATAAACTTTAATCTTTTTTGTTTCATTTTTATAAGTCATGTCTAAGTCTATTTCACCACTAACTTGCTGAATATGACCATCAGCTGTTTTCACAGTAGACTTTATACGTTTAAAACCAGGTGTTTCAGAAAAATCTTCAGAAGCTAAGTCACTACCAAGGCAACTAACATTAGCGCCTGTGTCTAACAAACCTAATTCTGTCTTATCCAAAAAATCTACTTTAGCGTATAATCTACCATCTTGCTGATTACTAAAAATTGAAGAAATGAACAAACGTTTTGTTCTTTTAATTTTTCGATAAAAATTACGCATTCGTACCGTAGAACGACGATATTTTTTCTTTATTTTCGGATCCAATTTAGAATCAGAAAAAAGCTTATTACGAATTTTAATATAATTACGAAGTCTTTCGTGATATGGGACAATATTGTAAGAATTTTTAACTTTTTCATTGGATTCAGTTAAATTTTCCAAAATCTTAACGTGACCGTTTGTTAAAACCGTCTTTGATAACTTGTCGTTATCGTAAACGTTTTCGTTTGAAATATTTGTATTACAAACATTTGTAAAATTTCTATTCGGGGATATGTCAAAGTCAATGCCAGGTTTATCAAGATCAATGCCGTGTTCGTTGCTTAAGTCTTTTGTTTTTTCCTGACGATCATTATTTTTACAAAAATTATTATTATTTAGTTTAAAATCATTTCCGGGTACAGTGTTACAATCATTTTTAGGAATGTCAGTTATATTTAACTGAGGATTTATTTGGGGGCATTTCTGGTGTTTTTGAAAGCACCCCTCGGTTGGTTTTCCGAGTGTTTTGAACATTTTGGACAATCTGGTAAGTAAACTTCTTTCAGACCGCAACCATAACAAAATATATTACGTTGTTGGTTACACATATTCCAAAAATGTCCGTCTTCATTGCAATTCCAGCATTTTATAACCCTATCTGGCTTAGAAATAGCATTTACGGAATATGGTAACTCGTCTTGAGTTTTATCATTATCATTATAAGTCTCTTCTTCAGTTAAACAATTTAAACCTGCAGCACGTCGGTTGTTATTGACATTCAAAGTATTTTTAGAAAACGTGTAACGTTTAAATGCATCATCCTTAAATAAATTTTCTCTCTTTTGACAAAGTTCTCGCACTTTTGCCAATGAACCACATTCGAGTAACATTTCGTGACGCATTTCAGGACGCAAATTTCGTACAATATTTTCTATTATTTCAGATTCAGTGATCTCATTATGGGGGGATCGATCTGAAATTTCGATTATGGAATCATAAAATGATTCAAACGTTTCATTAGACTTTTGTTTCCTATTTCGTAATTCTTCACGAATATCAAAATTAGAACGATAGTCTTTGTACTCTTCTTTTAAAGCTTCACAGAAAACAGCCCAGGTAATTTCTGGTACTCTTTTGTGAAAACGCCAATACCATTCTCTGGCTCTTTTAGTTAACAAAATATGTAAGTTTTGACAAACGTATGAAAAGTTTCCTCGAAAACTACCCTTTGTTAAAAAAGTTACTCTATAAATAAATTCAGTACAGCTCATGCCGTTATAGGAACCTTCAAAACATACATTCCAGTTTTTAACTACAGCAGTAGCTTTTTCCGGACTAATATAAAAATTATCTGACAGTGAACTATTATGAACTGGTCGAGTTGAATTTTGTCGCAAATTTTCGTGATTTGAAACATCGCTATCCTCAACATCATCATACAACGCTTCATCTGACTGTTGAATTGGTTGTGGTATTCGTTGAGTCATATTATGCTGCTGCCGTGGAGGCAAATTTGGTTGTTGTTGTCGTTGAGACAAATGTTGTTGTTGTTGTAGTGGGGACAAATTTTGTTGTTGTTGTTGTTGTCGTTGAGACAAATGTTGTTGTCGTTCAGACAAATTTTGTTGTTGTTGTGACAGTTGACGTTGTTGTTGTGCTAAATTTTCCAACTGTGTTGGTGGCAAATTTCGATTCTGTGTGGGATTAATATTGATATTAGACAAAATTGAGGCAACAGTTTCCTGAATCATATGTTTAATTTGATTCATATCAATATTATTGGAACGATTCCCAGAAAAATGTCTACGAGGTCTACCTCGATTGGATCTATTAGAGTTATTCAGCGTATTATTTTGCACATTAGAGTTGTTTAAAGCATTATTTGCAGGTTCCTCCAAATCTAATAAGGGTAATGGATCAGTATTCAGATTATTATTTTCTAATAAATCTGCATTATCGTTACCAGTATTATCACCATTATTGTCAAAAGTATTACCACCATTATTATCAACAGTATTACCACCATTGTTTATTCGAAGTGGTGTACTATCCGTAGTAAATAATGTGTGGCTACGGGTAACGCGTTTAGTTGCGGACCCACGCCCTCTAAATGAGTAAGATTTGGGAGATTTTGGAACTTTTGAACCTGGTTGCGCAAGGTCTTTGCTATGGCATAACTTTTGGCAATTTGGACATTCGTTTGAATCACGAAGCCAATTAGTTATGCAATCGTTATGAAAAGTATGTCTGCATTTTGTTTGCAAGCATTCTGACGCAATGGGCATATTCTTTTCACATAGTGAGCAGAGTAAGCCAAGCGACTTATCTACGGCACCAGTATCGTTGGTAGCCATTATCAAAAAAACTTGTTTTTTTGTTAGAAATACTAAAATTAAATACAAATAAAAAGTTGAGCAATTTCCAAAATAAATTGTGTAAATTCTTTAATTACAAATCAATGTAGTTTGAAAAAACAAATTTAAATAGAAATTGCAAAATTGTTTTTTTCAAATCTAATCCAAAATTTTTAATTTGTTTAAAAAAAATCTAGTTAATGTTAAATTGAAATTTAATTTCAATACAAAACAAATTATAGGACAAAATTTTCCTCATGAACAAAAATGATGGTAAAAAGTTTTTTAAAAAATAAAAATTTAATAGTTGTACGAGTTTCCTTTATCGTACGGTAATGAGTTGGATCATAAAAAAAATAAGAAATTAATATAGAAGATAAAAACTGAAAAAAAAATTATGGTTATTTGTCATTTTGATTTTTCCTTTTCGAAAATATCATATCTTTTGAAATGAAATTACTTTGAGGACTAAAACTCGCTATAGGGAGCAACATTTTAGATATCCATCTAAAACTATTCAAACCAAAGAGATATGTTAAAATCGAAAATATAAAAAAAAATCTTTTTCAAACTTTAAACTGTATTTAAGGTTTTGTAAGAACACAAAAAGGAACCTCAGAGAGCCAAATGGTCGAATACTACCCGTACCTATTATCGACAGGTAGCCGAATTCCAATCAGGATCTGAAATTTATTTTGAGTCAACAGACTCTATCCAAAATACAATTTGAAATTTAAAAGTTTTGTAAATTTAAAAAATAGATTTAATTTTTGTGCAAACAGATAAGTTATCTGATACACGAGAGATCACAAACAGAATCAAATCATTAGTTAATAACCTGAATCTGCTAATTGCGAGATGTAAAATTGGGAGACCTAGTTTATTGAAAAATCAAGATATTTTCCTACAAACTATGCCCCACGTTGGGCGCCAAAAATTATGTAACGTACGGTTTAAATTTTATTTAAAATGAGGGAAAACAGTGTGTTTATACCCAGTTAGAGTTGGGCGCCAAAAATACCTTAATAGATATTTTTGGTTCGAGTTTTAAATCAGAAATAACACAAAACTCAAATCACGCTCATTGATTCGGGTGTGAAGAAGTCGGGTGGGACTCGTCTATATTTTACGACTAGCAAAACAGTGGTTGGGGGGGTTCTTTGACCTTTTCCACCTGAAAACCGTTACAAATTTTATTTAAAGAGTCCCTTAGCCATAAAAAGGGGGTGAACAACAAAAATGGACCGGTATTCTAAAAAGTTTGGTATCTACTCGGACTATTGCAATTTGAAATTTAAATGGGGTATCTTATTATATTAATTTCTCTATGAAGTTATGGATAGCAGATGTTTGTGCTTCCTTCTGCCTCAATTACCCTCCCTACCAATGTTCTTTCGGCAGTAAAATTTTATTATGGGAAAGAACCCAAAAACGCGTATGAATCCTACAACATTACCGCAAAGGAAAACTCAAAGTAGATTTATTCAGACATATTTAATATGTTTATTATTCCAACAATTCAGATAAAATTCATCTTCAGACCTTCATCTGATGTTTATTAAATATTTAGAACTTATTTTCTTTATAATTGCATTTAAATAAATTCATTGAAACTTAATAAAAAATTTACAAAAAACGATAAGCCAATAGTATAATTTATATTTAACATATTCCCTAATTTTGCACAGATAAACGTCGATAAAAAAAACGTTTATAATAATTGTGATTTATTCAAAATTTCTCTTCTTTCTATTCATTAACAACGACGACCGAGATTACAAAATTAAAATGGTAAACGCGTAATTATACTAATTACATAACGAGCGGAGTGTAGGGTATCGAATATTTTACAAAATCGTCGATAAAAACAAAACTGATTAAATTAACACTGATTTTGCGATTTATATAGGCATCTCTTTCACTCGCGTGTACTTAAAGCGGGGGCATTAATGGTTGCCTAAGAAAAGCTTTTATTTGCTTTCTTTATTTTAATTTTAGAATTTACTTATTCTTTTAATGTGTTTTATGTTGTAAAAAATGTAAATTGTTTTATATAAAAATAAAGATAATAAAACTAATCAAAATTGCTCTGCATTACTTATGTAATTTTTAATTAATTTTTTCCAAAAAAATTTAATAAACTGTTATTCATTTTCTTATTTTCGTTTTTTTTTTATTCTAATTATATTCATATGTAATCTGACGGATTACAAAAACACAGTTAACAGAATAATTTTTCAAAGCAATTTTAATTTGTTTAAAGCAAAAATAAATGGATTTGGGTAATTATGATAGTTCAATTTAATAATTTTTTTTGTTTATAAATTCTTTTCATTTTTGTTAAAATTGTCTGTTTACATTCCTGTTAAACAAATATAATTATTAAATATTCTCTTAAAATTTGTGTAACAGAGATTTCGTTTAACAGAGAATTATTTTAACAGAATCAATACAATTAACAGAATTGAACTAACATAGTATCCACACCAAAGAACAAAATAATTAAAAGAAATGACTTACATGCAAACGATGAAGGCCTCCAAAGCTGCTGTTAAGATTTACAGTTGATGTATGTACGTTGTTGGTGTAATTCTCCAAATTTAAAAATACTTGTTGTTGTTTTTGTTCTTAAAGTTGTTAATTTTGCTTTCTTTTGCTACTCTTCATATAAAACCATTTTAAACATAACACATTATGGAATTTGCATTTTTTTTCTTATTGTAAGATCACAGTGTCTTGATTTTGGCAAAAATTAAGAAAAAATATATTCATGCAAATACTTTTATAATTGAGTCAAATAATTTTGTGAATTTAATTAAATATTTTGATTTATAAAATTTGTATAATTCATTATTTTAGCATGCAATAATTTTACTATAATTTTTAATTCAATATTTAATTTTAAGAACCTTTTTTTTCTTTTAACTAAACTGTGATATTACTTTTAAGAAATTTTTACATATTCATTTTTGATATTTTTTTTTGTTTACACTGTGATAGAGATTAATATATAAATTTTCCGATCTTTTTAAATATTTTAACGATTTCAATTTTTAACTTTAACACTACACCATTTTGTTTTGACCCGATACCGATATTTTAACTTTTATATTTTCGCGATTTTTACCGAACCGTAACACTGTGCCGTCACAACACGTTTATATGTGCAATTATAATTTTATGAATTTTAAGCAAATGTGATTTATAAAACTAATTTAACTAACACTAAGTATTTTGAATTCTTTTTAAAGGGATTTTTAAGTACTTTCAACACTTTTCTTAATATTCAAATTTTTAACAATT